>JACAXG010000236.1:611681-627039 GCA_018881555.1 Amblyornis subalaris
GCTGAACATTCCCAGTGCCCTCAGCTGCTCCTCCATGGCTCCTCCAGACCTTTCCCAATCTTCATATGGTAAATGAGAGAYCATAAATTCACTGTGCCTGAGCCTGTCCAACCTCTCCTTGCAAAGCAACATCCTTTACATCTGTTATGGAAAACCATTCCYATTTCCAGAGCTTTCCCAATAGGTGCCGCCTTAAGAAAGCTGTAACAAGCACTGGAATMACATTTTTTCCTTTCTCTGCCCTTTCCAGAAACTTTGCAGGACCTGAAAAGGAGTGCTTCTTTCTCTTTTTGGAAATTTGCCCTTCAGCTGGCAAGCAGGGATTGATTTTGTTCCTGGGGCTCGTAGGAGGTTGGAGTGAAAACAGCCAATTTTAATATCAGCACCAATTCCCGTTCCTTGCCACCTTTTTCTGCCCAAACATCTGTGCTGCTCCCTGCCGGATCAGCAGCCTGGTTTGGGAGAGCAGCTGCAGGAAACAGCATTTGGGGTTTTACTGCAGTGGGGACGAGGAGCTTTCTCGTTGGGGCTGTACAAACACCACTGGCACTGAATTTTGATTTTGGAAACAGAATAATTGCTCCTCAAATCGATCTTTACAGGCTTCAATATTTTCCTCATCACATTATGCTTCTTCCAACTGTGTCTTTTTATAGCCTAAGACAAATGACTTAAACATCAGGCTAATATAAAGCAGATTTTTCAGTCTGGGAATGCGTTTTCTTTCCATGTACTCGGGGCCGTATCCAACGTGTCAGGCAGGACATTTTCATTTGGAGGGATTTGTTTTTAACTGGGTGAGCAGCGTGATTGTTATTGAACAGCCTGACACACGAAGAATGTCTGGCTGGGCTCTGTTCTATCCCACTGTCATCCCTCTAAACCCTGCTCGGGAGGGGAGATCGGTGCAAACCTCGGAATCTCATTACAAACCCCGGCTCAGGCTTTTTATGAGCTTGGGTAACTCTCAGAAGTGCTGAATCCTCCCCTTCCCTCCCTTCTCTCGGAGCGGGATAATCACTCTGGTGTTGCAGGGAGACAATTAACCTCATTAACATCTTCTTTCTCAAGAAGATGAAGTGGCCTCTGCTTGGATTCAACCACACGGCAGCAGCCAATTACCCAAAGAGGTTTTCTAACCCCAAACAGGTTTTCTAACCCCAAAAAGGTTTTCAAACCCCAAAGAGGTTTTCTAACCCCAAAGAGATTTTCTAACCCCGAAGAGGTTCTCTAACCCCAAAGAGGTTTTCTAACCCCCCAGAGTTGGCAGTGGTGACAGTGACACTCCCCTGGACACCATCCTCGGGAGGGATTTTGGCAGGAGTGGGATGTAGGAAATCCTGGTGCCCCGGTTTGGGGTGGGACAAGTAGGGACAGGCAGGGGCCATGTCCTTCCCTGCCGGGGCTGTGGGAGAAGCTGAGACACCAAATTCAGGTGAGCAGTGGTGGGAAAGGTGATTTGTGGGCCCTCCCAGCACTGCTGAGGTGGGAGGCTGTGGTTTTCCAGGGAGGAATCGGAGCCAAATCCTTGAAAATTTACCTGGCCAGCGCCACCACCCGAGCCCTGCAGGATGCCACTGTCACTTCCAGCTTGTTCCTCGGGCAGGGCGCTCGCTGACGTGCCATTGACAGCTCACCGTGCACAGCCTGGCCCTGCCAAACACCAATTCCCAACAGCCCCGGACCCCTTGTCCCACCACACGGGGATGTGGAGAGCCCCTTTCCCACCGGGATGAGACTTGTGATGCTTTTCCATGGAATTCCTGTTGGACAGCGCCTGCTGAGAGCTTCTCAAGCCACGCAGACTCTGTGCTCTTATCAGCAGATCCTGTGTGTTGATAACCTCACACCCATGCCAGGGGCTTTTGGGAACCTCTGGARTATCTCTGGTGGTTGCATTGCTCTGCCTCGTGGATGCTTCCAGGTCTGCAGATCGTTCCATGTTTTCCAATCTGCTTTATCAATCTCCCCACTCCTCTGCAATTCCCTGGTGGAGCCAACACCACATTCCACCACCGGGAGGGCAGTTTTTTACTGAATTAGGTGTTGGATGTCCATGTCTGATCTAAACTGGTTAAATTGGGTTAAAGGGACACTTCCAGGGGGAAATCATTGCACCTCCGTGTCTCCACTGATTCCCGAGGGAGCTTGGGTGACGTCACCGAGGAGATGCCTGATTCATGCGGGGCAGAGCAGATGAGTGGAACTCCACTCTGGCTGGAAAGTGCTGCTCTTTGAAGCTCCTCTGAAGTTTGACTTCACTGAACACAGATCAAGGAGACTTCCTGATATTTCTCGGGAAGCACGTAACTGTTTGGCACTCTTTTCAACCAGCCCTTGTGTTATGCTGATTGAAAGGGAAAGTTTAAAGTTTAAATCCAAGGAAWGCACTGCCAAGAGCCATAACACAAGCCCTGTGTGGGACAATGGGGTGGCCTCACAGGGTGAGGGCAGAGGTTCCTCTCCCTGTTGTCCCCAAGAGCCAGAGATCAGCACAGGGAGAAGATCCAGCCCTGCTGCTCCCTGGGACATGGGAAGTGGGAGCAGCRGCCTCTGCAGCAAAGCAGCCTCTCCGTGGAGCTCCTCTGGCACAGCCCCAGGCATGGAAAGCAGGAGAAAGCTCCTGCCTTGGCTGTCATCACCTCAGCACCATCCAGCTCATCCCAGCCATGCTCCAGTGCTGCTCTGCCTGCACAGCTGGGTCCACRTCCCTGTCTTCATCCCTGTCCRCATCCCTTTCCACATCYACATCCCTGTTCACACCCCTGTCCACATCCCTGTTCACAYCCCTGTCCACATCCCTGTCCACATCGTTTTCCACATCCCCATTCACATCCTCATTCTTGTCCACTTCCCTATTCACATTCCCCTCCACATCCCCATCCCTATCCACATCCCTGTCCAATCCTCATCCCCATCCTCATCCACATCCCTGTCCACATCCCTGTCCTCATCCCTGTAACATCCACATCCACATCCCTGTCCCTGTCCCCATCCACAACCCCATCCACATCCCCAYGCACTTCCCCATCCCTATCCCCATCCCATCCCCATCCCCTGTTCCAGGCCCTGCAGATTCCATGCAGGGAAGCTGTTGGACCTTGCTCTGTCCTCCACCCTCCAAGGTCTCACACCCACCCTCAGCTCTTTCCCATCAGCTCCAGACTTGCCCAAACTGGGTTTTTCTCCCGTGACCTGACCTTGAGAGCTCTGTGGACCCTCGGACAAAGGTGGTGTCMGTTGTCCCAAGGGTACAGCTGTGGCTTCCCCTTGGGAGGTTTTGGGTGTCAGGCTGACTCCGTGTAATGCTCCCTCTGTTCCCACTCCTGGAATGGGGTGGGGAACCACCAGAAYTCAGTGACAGAGCTCTCCAGGAGATTCCAGTAATCACTGACCATATTTCCCATTTATTTCCCTTTTCCTGGTGAAAGGAAAACCCGAGGTAAGATGTGCTATCTGTTACCTTTATCTTCCTATAAAGGGAATTGTGCTGAAACGCCATAATGGAGAGAAAATTCCTGCCTGTGTGAGGAACACTTTAATGGAGAGAAAATTCCTGTGTGTGTGAGGATTGATTCTGTACCTGGCTGTCCCTGTAATCCGCAGTTCCCGACACAGATTTTGGGCACTGATAGCAGGAAGGGATCGATCTGTACAACGAGGCTGTCACACAGCAAGGGTTTGGTCTCCTTTTTTTTTTTCCTTCTGCTTTACAAGAAAGTCACAAACTGCCCAGGGACAGCAGGGCTGGAGTGTGGAGCTCTCCCATAACYAGCTGAAATGGGATTTTTGGGAAGCAAAGTCCTGTGTGGGACAGGAGACATTCAAAGGTCGTTGGGTGAGATGCAAAAAGAGAGTCAGGAGCACCACTCAGGAGATGCCTCGAGGCTTCCCATCACCCAGGCCTGTTTCTTTATTCCCCCAGCACAATGACTCTTGTTAGACCTTTCTGGACCTTTCTGGACCGAGGCTGGACTTTGTTCTGGTGGGACTGAAGTGTGGCCCCATGTCCTCCTGGGATCCCATTAGGTCGCACTAAGCCCAGTGTCCACTTGGGAATTGTTTTGCAGGACACATTTGGCCTTTCCCTGCTTTCCATCACACATTGACCAACAAAGGCAGCACCCAAAGCATCCTCTGCCACAGGGACCCCCACAATGGGGCCAAATTTGTGAGTCCCAAACAGCTGGAAGGGGCCCCAGATGCTGAGCACCCCATTTAAAGCCTTTTTACCAGCAYATTCCAGGTGCCCGTGGAATGTATCCACCCCAACAGCCCAGGGAAAGCTGCCGAGTACTTTTCCTTGGATTCACCTCACTTGTATTCCTTAAACACAAAATTATCCTTTCTGCTTTTAGGGCTGCTGCTGCAAAACCCTTCCCAGAGTTTTCCCAAAGCTTTGGGAACAGCAAAGGTGCCTTTTCAAGGACCAGTAACCCTGGAAGTGCTGGGAMAACCTCATTTCCCAGCCTGTGGTGGCTGAGGGAGAGCAATGAACCTCCTAAACCTCAACTGCCGATCTGGAGGGCCTGGAAAGTTTTCCTTAATTAGGAAGTGATTTTCCCTTGTTCCCTCAAGGCCACAAGCAGAGCTGGGCAAAGAATTCCAACCTGGTTGTTCAATGAATTAATGAATTCCAGCAGAGTTTGTGCAGTCCAGTGAAAAGATCTGATTGATCCCATATCCAACCWGGACCTCTCCTGGCACAGCTCGAGGCYGTTCCCTCTCATCCTGTCTCTYGTCCCAGACCCCYCTGGCTGCCCCCTCCTGTCAGGAGTTGTGCAGAGCCAGAAGGTCCCCCCTGAGCCTCCTTTTCTCCAGGCTGAGCCCCTTTCCCAGCTCCCTCAGCCACTTCTGGAGCTCCAACCCCTTCCCCAGCTCCGGTACCCTGAGGTTGCAGACAGAAAATTTCAGTCTTAGAATCCCGATAAAATCAAAGCCTTTATTTCTGGAATGTTCAAGATCCAAACTGAAGCAGAARAATACTTAGGAAAAGAAATTATGATTGTGGGGTTTTTTATTTATTTCCACCGTTCCAGTCCRGAATAATTTATCACCCGATTGTCTTCCGATTCGTGGCCCACATCGCCCCGTCTCTCCCATCTGAAATTCTCCCGGATTCCTGTTATTTTCCTCTGTTTTCAGCCCTCCAGTTCCATATTTTATCTGTTAACTTGARCCCACACACAGGCTTGGGGTTTCACGGTGACTAAAACCAGCTTCCTTGTGGAAACACACAGAACTTTAACTGTTTTCATGGAATAAACTGCTCTGGGTTTTCCTCGAGCCACCTGGAAACCTCCATTTGCTCAACTGTCCCCTGCATTCTCCAGAAATCAGGAAAAGGAGCTAAGGAAGCTGTGCCATGGGAGCAGCTCTCACTCCTGCTGAAGAGTCCTGGACACCCAAATTTACACTCTCAGGTTAATTAATTTCTCTCCCAAAKGAGCTCTCACAGCACCATCAGCACAGCCACGTCCAGGCGCTCCTCAGGAAGATCCACGATCCTGCTCCTTCTCTCTCCTCACTGGAGATTCGTGGCCTTTCCAGGATGTTATTTCTCACCGAGTCCTGCTTTTAGTCAATAATAGTCAGGCTCGCTGGGACTTTTACTCTTCCAAAGCCTTGAAATGGAAATTCCCTGAATTCTCCTTGAAGCCAGAAGACCAAAAATACCCAAAGAAGGCTCCCTTTAGGGCCGTTTTTATTCTAACACAAACTCGGAGGTAACTTTTGAAATAGGGAACRTTCAGATCCACTGGGCAAGGGAGAATTTTAATCAAGGGGCTTAAACAAATCTAGTCTGGTATCCTGGGAAATCAGATCCAGACCCCATCCAGCTCCGTATTGACACTTGTGACAGGGAAAAAGGAGGTTCTGCTGGGAACTGGTGTTTTCCAGCCTCTTTGAGGATGCCAGGGAAGAAGGAGGGGAGACTCACAGGGAGAAATAAATAAAAAGGAAACCATMAAGCTGGAGAGTTTAAAATATGCTGGAGCAGTGGGACAGCACTTGGCAGGGAATTCCTGTGCTCAGGAATGCCACTGGCACTGCAATGGTGCCCAGGGGGTAGGAAACACATTCCTTTGGATCAATTTGGATCAGCTTTCCAAATAATATTAAATTCCTGAATATATTTCCCCACAAGGGCTGGAACTGGAGCTCTCCAAGAGCTATCACAGCCTTACAGGATCAGCCCTTGTGCTGGGACCAGCACTCCTGCATTTAGGAAAAGTGGGAAGAACCTTGAGCTGATGAGGCAAACCTGCATTTAGGAAAAGCAGGAAGAACAATGAGCTGATTTGGGGCAAACCTGCATTTAAGGAAAAGCAGGAAGAACCAGGAGCTGATTTAAGGCAAACCTCAGTGTCCAACTGGTGGCTGAACATTGAACATTTGATTTTTTTGCTTCTTTTCAGGCATGGCTGAAAGTATTGGAGTGTCCTGTTCTTGCTGCTTTGATGTGGATTTGGAGCCTTTTTGCATGGAATTTCAGCCCTTTTACATGGATTTTAAGCCCTAGGGAATCAGGACTGGCTGCCTCAGTTCCACAAGGACCTGTGCCTGGGTTGATACTTCCAGTCAAAAAAATTTGGGAAGAGTAACAGGCAGCCAGGTTCAAACGGTTACAATTCTTCCCACAAAACTTGTGGAATATGAGTGGATATGGACACTAAGCCATATTCAAGTTAATTCCRTAAGAGCTCCAGCAAAACAGCTGCAAAATCCCAGGGATTAATAAAGAGGGGAAAAATCAAAACTGCTGAAATGGAGTAAAACTGAAGAATCTTTCAAAATTCCCAGGAAGAGCCCAGATCTCTGGACAGGATTCRAGCAAGTCTTGGTTCTGCAAAATCAAACCTATTGAGAGGAAATTCCAGACTGGACGTTCCTGGGCCGCTCCTCCCGTCACACGAGGGGCCTGTCGGGGAGCAAAGAGCCCAGCAGATTCATAACAATTTTATTTCCTAATTCTTAACTTTGCATGCTCAGAAATTCAGGAGGAAAGTCATGCCTTGGATGCTGCTGAAGCATTTCCTCCGACATTGTTTCCCAGGATGAGCCAGGTCACTTTGTCCCGCCGGGATGGAATAATTTCATTTTTATCTCAGGGAGTTTGGTTTTGTTCATCCACGCATTTAAGGCCGGGCAGGGATATTTTTCCCYCTCTTCCTTTCCCAGGATGCACCATCAAATCGCACAGAATCCAAATATATCATAAAGATGATGATGCATAAACCAGCAGCCCATTCCACAAACAATAAAAACAGGTAAAATCCAATATCCAGCGCCAGCGAGTGATTCCAGCAGCAATTCCCAATTTATTGTCTTGTTTATTTATCCGATTGATGTCAATAAACATCACCATTCTCCCGTGCTGACRGATCCACCTCTCAAACTTTGTTTTGTTTCTCTTTGCTGGAGACTTGAAGGGTCTCCGGGGGCCTGGGCATGGCCTTGGCAGGGCAGGAGCTGCCACACTTTTATGTCCTCACCGGATCCAGGGATTTGCTGGCGCTGGATCCATGTGCCCAGTGAAGATTCCCCACATGATGCTGTGACAGACGGGCAGGGCCGGTGCTGGAGAGTTCAGTGGGATCCAGTCCAAGCACCTGGAGCCATAAACTGCTCAATCCCTCCCTTTCAATGGGAAGAGGGTGGGGTTGTTTTGGGAATTGCTCTCTGCCGAGGGGCGGGTTGGGGGTGGCATCACAAAGGACGGATGTGGGGGCTGTTGGGGTGTTGAGATGTTTTGGGAACATCTCCGAGAGTGAACAACCCCTGAGCTRGCACTGCTGGGGCACCCYCAGCCCTGGRGGCAGCTCTGGGACCCTCCAACAAGAGAGACCTGGAGGGGCTGGAGCGTGTCCAGGGAAGGGAAYGGAGCTGGGAAGGGGCTGGAGCCCCAGGAGCRGCTGAGGGAGYTGGGAAAGGRGCTCAGCCTGGAGAAAAGGAGGCTCAGGGGGGACCTTCTGGCTCTGCACAACTYCTGACAGGASGGGGCAGCCAGGGGGAGTTGGGCTCTGCTCCCAAATAACAATCAACAGGAGAGAGGAAACGGCCTCAAGTTGTACCAGGGGAGGTTTAAACTTTATATTAGAGAGAATTCCTTCATGGAAAGGGTGGTCAGTCCCTGGCACAGCTGCCCAGGGCAGTGGTGGCGTCCCCATCCCTGGAAGTGTTCAAAAACCTGTGGATGTGGCACCTGGACAKGGGTCAGTGGTGGATATCGGGAGGGGGCTGGGAGACAGTTGGGCTTGGTGACCTTTTCCAGCCTTGCTGATTCCATGGCTTTGGCAACTCCTTCAGCTTCTCCAGGGTCTCCTGAACATTTTCAGGAATTACARCAGACTTCATTGAGCTGGCCAAGGACACTGAGGGGCTCTGGGCAGCAGGAAAGTTTAAAAGCATAAAATGTAAAAGCATTAAAGTTTAAAGTTTATGAACAGCAGCGGCTCCAATCCCATCGAGTGAAGAGCCAATCTGAGCACAGTTGGCACTTCCAAATATTCCCTGTGGCACAKCCAGAAAAGATTCCTGAAAAATGTCTGCACCAGGACCTGATGGCCTCAAACTGAAGGAGAGCGGATTTGGATTCGATTTTAGGAAGAAATTCTTTGTTATAAAGGTGGTGGAGCACAGGAATGTGGAGTCTCCATCCCTGGAAGTGTCCGAGGCCAGGCTGGATGGGGCTTGGAGCACCCTGGGATAGTGGAAGGTGTCCCTGCCCATGGCAGGGGTGGCACTGGATGGGCTTTAAGGTCCCTTCCAAMCCAAATTCTGTGATTGTCTGATTGATGTAGGGAATACCGGGAAAAGCTCAGCAGGATGTGGAAGTGTCACTGGTAGGGATTGATCCTGGAATGTGCAATAATTCTCTGTCCTTTGGCTTCTTGAAAGGGTCCCTGGCACTCCCAGGATCTCTTGCTGCAAGACCTCAGTTAATGTCGGTCCTGAAAGGGCAAATTCACAGGAGAGATTAAAAAAAATTAAATATCCGCTCTTTTGACAGAGGGAGCAACAGAAAAGGATAAATGTGGGGTATCCCAAAAAAGGCTGGGGTGCCAGGCAGGACTCTCACATTCCCTGCAGGATGAATGCAATAAACTGCCTATTCCTTTCCCAAAATCCTGAGCTTTCTAACAGTAATTGTGGGTACCCCAGAGCCTGAACACATCCCACTCCCAGCCYGGAATCACTCCAATTTGCATCCTCCCGGAGAAAAACACGGCAACTCAGCAGCTGACTCAGCCAGAAAGTCTTCCCCAATAAGTTATGAAAAGAGAACTGGGAACCTGCATTTTTCTCATTCCAACCCTTTCTGGGTTGTTGTTTTTTTTTTTTCTTTTTAATAAAACCCTGTTTATGATGGTGGATAAAACATTTCTGTCATCCTTAATAAAAGCCTTTAGTACCAATCCAACAGGAGCGGAGAATGGATGAACTGTAAATCAAAGCACAGCTTGGAAACGGGGCCTTTTAGCAAAGCAGCATTTATGGGAGCTGCTGATGACAGGAGATTACATTTTATAGCAGAACATATTTAAATTTAGGGGGAATTAACCCTCCAGCTCCACTTCAGARTCTACCCAAGGCGCCAAGGCTCTCTGAGCAAAGAAAGTTTTCACCAGTGGAAAGGGAGGTGACAGAAAAAAATAACAAAGGGACCCATTTTAGCTGAATTTCTCCTCTGGAAACGAGATGCACAAATTGTGGCTGGATTTTAGTTGGGAGACAAATTTTTTTCCGGTTCTTTCTCGGGTTTGGGAAGATGAAGTGACAGCATTTCAGGRTCCACGAGCTGCCTCTCTCTGCAATGAAAACACTTCAGTTTTGGAGCATTTCTGGAGATGTCAGGAGAAAATCTCTCTGCTGCTTGACGTTTGGGCAGAGTCAGGAGATGGAGGCAGGTGGTGGGAAACAGTTGGTTCTGCTGTGCCTCGCAAGGAATTACAGAATTCCCTCTGGTGGGAAAGGRATTGAGGGGGGGTTGATCACGGGGCTGCAAAATATTCCTGCAAAACCAGAGAGAGTTGGAACCCCCAGAAACAAGTGGGTCGTTTATGGACCTTAAAGTCAAGGCAGGAGAAAAAAGCTGAGGGCTGGGGATGAAATTTGTGACCAACACTTGGCAAAACACCCCTTTCACAGAGAAATGATTCTTCAAGCAGCTCCATCCCAGTCTTTGGGCTTGGATAAGTAATTCCAATAAATCAGCATGCTCACCCCTCRCACCACTGCGTTTCAGGCCAGGTTTGTACCCGGAAATCTTTAGGAACACATCCAGAAGAGGAATTCTTCTCACTCTGGGGTGTCAGAGCCAGCCATGACTCATCTGAAGACGCCAAAATTCTTCGTGGCTCATTGATTTCCCTGCTCACTCACAAATCWTCCCTCCTTCCTCCGGGTCAATAATCCTTTCACGCCCTCATTGCTGTTTGGGGAGCACTTGGAGGCAAAGTTTGTTTCCCATCATCAGCCCCGGGGATGGAAATATCACCAAAATTTCTGCTTTTACTGGAAAAACGCAGAGATCTGGGAGAGACCCTGACAGGTTCAGCTCCGAGCGCTCCGGAGGTGAAACTCATCCCSCCTGAGTGACTCAGATTGTGTCTTTGGTGATGAATTCTCATTCCTTGTTCTGCCCCTGCACCACCACTGGCATGGTGAGGGAGAGCAGCTCCTGGAGCATGCCTTGGATGTGCTGGAGCTGCGGTGGGAATGTGGGAATGCGGGGGTGTGAGGCGCGGGGACCTCCTCACCCCACATTCCTCATCAAGGATTCATTCCTCTGCTCCATCCRAGTCTGTTGTAGCTCCTTGGTTCTGCAGTCAATGAGCTCCTGTGGTTTTGTGTCATTCTCCTTTCCAGGGTTGACAAGCCTGGAATTACACAAGKGAAACCTGGGAAGGAGGGAAAACACTCGGCTGGAAATCCCTCTCCCACAGCAGCACRGGGTGAAAACTTCCCTGCTCTCACTTGGGAATGTCCAGCCAAGGACTGACAGGACAGAAAGGATCCTCTCCCAGCACTCCTGTGTTCCCTCCCAGAGAACCCCAAAGGCTTTGGGCAGCTGAACGTTTCCCTCCTGGGATACTCSTCCGTGCATCCTCAGGGAAGAGCAGGGGGGTGAAAATCCCCACAGCTCCCGCCGGGCCCATGGGGAGTAGATAACACACAGAGAGAGKGAATCCCACCGGCAGAAAAATTCCAGGAATGAGGCGTTCAGCTTCTCCTAAAAATCAGGGTTGGAAGCTCAGGCCTCTGCTGAAGTTGGAATTTTGCCTCTCAGACAGGAATTATTTAAATAATGCTGGGAACAGTGGAGGAGCAGCCACGGAWAATGAAGTGCTCCTGTCGTGATCCTTCTGACACGCAGGGAATGAGGGAGCAGAGTTATTTTTTAATAAAAGGAGAACTCCTCCTGGATTTGATCCCGCTCCCTTCCCAAACCTTCAGACAAATACTGTTGTCACTGAATTAAGCCGTGAAGTCTTTCATTAAGCACCACCCTCGGGAATGCAAAGATGTTCTTGGAGAGCCGGAGGAAGGAGCCGCGCTCCAAGAATGGAACYGGCGCGGGAACGAGGATACGGAGAAGCACACCCGGATGTTTAATCCAGGAACCAACCAGAACACTCCCAGGGGGTCGGAAAAGCAATCCCAGCCTTGCAACACAACCCTGGAGTTACAACCAGGTGTAAAGGCAGTGATTGTCCTCATTAGGGGAAATACTAATGAGCGGAGGGAACAAAGCATTGCAAACACAGGGATCCACAGCAGCAGCAGCAAACATGGATGGTTTGGTTAAAAAATCCAGGAATAACTCAGGCAACTGTCCCAAAGCATTGCTGCCAGGGCTCAGTGGCCACAGCAGCTTCCAGGGAATTTTCCCAAATATCTGAGACGTTTAAAAGGAAATTTCCGGCCATAAAACATCTGCAAAGTGAGGAGAAAATTACAGTAGCCAGAGAATGTTTGTAGTGCCTGGTGTACATCAGGGATTCTGCTGTCTGTGCTGGGAAAAACATCCATGGGAACGCCTCAGGACTGGCAGCAAGGAATATTCACCTCTGTCCTGTCTGATGCCTCGTTAGAACACAACCCTATGGCTCCGGCATCCAGAGTTTCCTCAGTAAATTCTCCAGGATAGACAGAACAGCAAGGAAGTTTCATTCTCCCATCAGAGGGGAGCGGGAGTTTTCCTGTGTGCAGTTTGGGCTTTGGAAAAGTGGCTCTTGAGGAATGTTCCTGCCTCATCACAAAATCCATCCGAGCGTCTCCTTGTGTCTCCACTGGTGCTGGGGCTGCTCCATTGCAGGACAATTCCCAGGCCATGGAAACTCCTTTTCCTCTCACAGACGACACTGAAACCTCTCCCTCCAGCAGGATCCTGGGGAAGKCATTCCAGAATTCCATAGCCAAGAGCAGCCCAGTGCAGGATTCCTGACAAAGCCAATTATGGAGAAAACAGACTCAGCCAAAACAGAGCTGAGGCTCACAGAACAACTTCCCCTCCTTTTCTTGGAATGCTCCTTCCTAAGGATAGTCCCTCCTGGTTGTGTTTTCCTTCTGGATACTCAGAACCAGGAGGAGCTCCGGGAAAGGAATGGGAGCTTTTCTTTTTACTGGCTGGACTATTTTAATTCTCGAGATTAAAATCAGCCTGATAATCTCTGACCCGTGCAGAGCCAGGAGCTCTGACAGCCTCAGACCTTGCAAAGCTTTGTCTTAGGCCAGGTTTAAGTAAATTTAGACCTGTGGATTTGTCCTACTCCTTCCCTGAGCCACCACAACCAGACTGAGACCATCCCAAAGGATCTCTCCTGTCGTTTAAAGAAGGAGAGTTGATAAAYCCTTTAATTTTAACCAGGTTTGGTTGGGGGGTTGGTTGATTGGGTTGGGTTTTCTAAGTCAGGGGAGGATTTTAAGCTACATTCAAGAGAAGGGAAGTAAATAAGGCCAGAAATCTTCATATTTAACACTAAAAATGYGTAGTTTGGGTGTGACAAGAAGCAGAGCTGCTCAAAGGCTCCCCTGCCTAAGGAACTGGCCAGGGGGTGCCAGTTCCAGGCCAAATCCTGCTCCTGGCACAGCAAACACGGGACAGAGCTCCTTCTGCAGCTCCCCACCCACAGCAGAGACCTCTCCACAGAGCAGGGGGGGCAGGGGGGATATTTCAGTCCCCAAGTGCCACACGGAGGGGCTGGAGCATGTCCAGGCAAGGGAACRGAGCTGGGAAGGGGCTGGAGCCCCAGGAGCGGCTGAGGGAGCTGGGAAAGGGGCTCAGCCTGGAGAAAAGGAGGCTCAGGGGGGACCTTCTGGCTCTCCACAACTCCTGACAGGAGGGGGCAGCCAGGGGGGGGTCAGGCTCTGCTCCCAAGGAACAGGGACAGGAGGAGAGGGAACGGCCTCAGGCTGTGCCAGGGGAGGCTCAGGTTGGATTTTGGGAAAATTCCTTCCTGGAAGGGTTGTCAGGCACTGGCACAGGGCGGGAGTGGAGTCTCCATCTCTGGAAGCGTAAAAGGCTGAGTGAAACGGCAATGGGAACGGCAGCAGCCCGAGAGTCATTGACTCCAACCTTCAGACCCTGGGGAGTTTCAGGTGGCTTCCTGCAAACATTTATTAAAAATTACCTGGTTTTTACTGGGAATATTCTTGTGGATACTTCCCAGCCGCTGCTTCTGCTCTGGAGAAGCCCCAAATGCCCAGGGCTGGGCTCTGCACCCACCCCAAGACACCCAGGAGCACCCACAGCTCACCTGGTGCACACCCCAAGTAGAGGAACCCCAAAAATGAGCGGAATAATTTCCAYCCTCAGCGTTCCACAGGCTGCTCTGGATCCACTTGCTCTCGCTTCCTGATCAATGTGACAAAACATTCCATCCCAGGAATGCGAAATGGCAGCTCTGTGTCCCTTCTGCAGCGCTCAGACCAGAGCTCATTGCTGTGCTCATCACATCTGCCACTGTAATTTCACATCCCTCTCACCACAGCACTGCATAAAATGGTGAAAAATCCACTTTTCTGCTCAAAAGTGAGATGTGGAGAGGCAAAAATTGTTCTGTTACGAGACAACAAGGCGGGATAAAAAAGACTTATAATGTTTAAAAAATACACAATTCGGAGTGTGTTTAATATTCCCTCAAAAATATTCTTTCAGGACTTTTTTCTAACAAAAAGCCTTTTTTTCATGCTTCAGCACTCTCTGATAGTGAAGAAGAAAAAAAAATATGAGGGATGGCCCTGCCTCTTTTGGGCAGGATTCTCACATCTTGAGTGAGTTCCCCTGTTCCAAGGGAGGGASGGATGTGATAATCCAGCTGGGAAAGGCTTTTTGAGGCGTTGGAGGAGCTCACATGAAAAGGCTGACCCAGGATCAAACAAGTGATTTGGCTTCAGCCTCTGCTGCTTGGGAATGCCTGGTGCTATGTCTCCGATGGAAAAGCCCGGAGGGARGAAGCTGGGATGTGTTGTTTGACCAGCAGCTGCTGCCGGCACCAGCCACGCTGGCTTTGGAGCTTGTTTGTTCATCCTCTGCTGCAAGCAGCTGTCCCTGCAATTACCAGGAATGCCAGCAATCCAAAGGAAAACGAGGATGGAGGCAGCACATCCAACACTGAGGTTCAGAGGGAGGTGCAGGGTTAAGTACCTGGATGCTCCTTTTGCCCAGCAGGAGAASAGGAAAGGGCTGTGCTTGCTTCTCTCCTTTCCTGGGGCTTTCGAGGGTCTTGTTCCCCACCCGCACAGAAGCAGRTTGATATTCCTGGGAAAAATGCGGCAAGACTTCTGCCCCTGGTGCTGGAGCAGGACACCTGCCTGGATTGTGCTTTGTGCTTTCCATAAAGGAGAAGAATTCCTGTTGGGAGGGRCCTCCGGAGGTTGCCTGGTCTGACCTGCACTCTGTGTGGGGCCACATCCAAAGTCMCTGKARGTTGCTCAGGGTCTTGCCCAGTCAATGTTGTTCCATCTCCAAGGATGGAGATTCCCACAGTTCCTCCGTTTTACGGTGTTTAACCCCCTCCATCCCCGATTTCCCTCCATTTTGCAGGAGGTGCAGGGTCCCTCATGGCACAGCCACATCAGCGAGCCTGGGGACAAGGGGCAGGTTGAAGAGGGAGCAGTCATGATGTTCCTGTGCTCAGCAGCTTCCCTGCACTGTCCTAAATCCARCCTGGGTGTCAGCTGCAGGAAAGCAGGGATGTAGCGTCCCTCTGTCCTGGGCAATGCACCAACTGTAGCCCTTTATGGAATTATGGAATGTCCTGAGCTGGAAGGGACCCACCAGAACCACCCAGTCCAACCCCTGGCCCTGCACAGACACCCCAACAATCCCAGCCTGTGCATCCCTGGCAGC
>JACAXG010000236.1:646940-664402 GCA_018881555.1 Amblyornis subalaris
GCCAAGGCTGGGATGAGACCCTGGAGAGGCCTTTGAAGGGCTTCCCTCAGTGCCAGGGGTAGGATGAGACCTTGGAGAAGAATTTGAAGGGCTGCCCTCAGTGCCAAGGCTGGAATCACACCCTGGAAGAGTCTTTGGAGGGGTGCCCTCAGTGCCAAGGGTGGGATGAGACCTGGGAGAGGCCTTGGAAGGGCTGCCCTCAGTGCCAGGGGTGGGATGAGACCYTGGAGAAGAATTTGAAGGGCTTCCCTCTCCAATGCTGCTCCAGCCCCTCCTGTGCTCCMTGCCCTGCCCTTGCCCTGCTGAGTTCCTGCCTTGACCAGGGCTTTGTGCCTTCTTGGTCACGCAAATTCCAAATGGAGGGTTCATGGATGTGTCACTGCAGACATTTTTGGCCATTTGGGGTTTTTGGGTGATCCTGGTTATTGCCAGTGGACCTGCTCTGGGGGCTCAGGTGGGAGTGCGTCCCTTACCAGTAAGGACACAGCCCCTGCCCCCACACCTTTGGCTCCCTGGGAAGTTTTAACACCAGKTTTTTTGGAGCTCCTCTATTCCCGGGCTCGGTCATTGTCCTGATGAAATAGCTGCAAGCAATTCCATAAACAAATCCCAGCCCAGCTGCTGGAAAACTTACACCCAACCTAGGCCGTTTACAACGTGGAACTGGGCCAGGATCAATGTTCTTCCCATAAAAATGTTCAGATTTAAGGGATAGCGAGAGCGTGCCCGGCTCCATTTCTGGGAGGCAGGAAGCAGTGGGAATGTGTGATTGATTGTGACCCTTTAGGAGTCGGGAGATCAGCCCCASTGCTCGGGAAGGAAGCAGTTTTCTGGGAATCACAAGTCCCAGGTGAAGGATTTAAGCGGGAGGGGTGAAACGGGGCAGTGGCTGCTGGAAGTGTGAGGTGTGGGATTTAGGGAGGAAAATGCAGCATTCCAGTTTGATCTGCCAGGTTCAAACTGATGCAATTTGGTAGAGTTCCCATCCCTGGGGRGGTTTAARRTGTGTGGATGTGGCACTTGGGGACATCGGGATGGCCTTGGCAGTGCTGGGGAGCGGTCGGACTCTTAAAGGTCTTTCCCAACTTAATTCCATGATTCCACGGAGGGGGAAGGAGGCAGGAGCCAAACTGGGCTCTTCAGGATGAGGAAAGGGGTAGGAATTTTGGTTGTGGATAAATCCCACTGAGGGATTTGCATGATCCGAGCAGGAGCAGCGATGTGAATGTGTGCATCCACATCGATCCATAGGGACGGGAGAGGGGCAGGAGTTGGAGCACTGGAAATAAAGCCAGCCTGGATATTGGGGTCGCTCTGTTTGCCTGGGGCTCACATTCCTGCTGTGTTGCTGGATGGGGCAGATGCAGCACCTGGAATCTTCAGGAATCTCCAGGAATCTCCAGGAATCTCCAAATCCTGGGACAACACCAGGCAGAGAATGTTTTTGGTGAGGAGATGGTCCCGAAACAGCCGAGTTTTACCCCAGTTCCTGCTCCTGGGAACCTGCACAGCTGGAAACACAGCTGGCTGAAGAGCTCCATGGTGTGGGGAGTTCGGGAATGGTGTGGGAATGGCAGGATCTGTCCCTTGGAGCAATCCATCAGCAGGGACYGGGCATCCCGCTGCACTGCAGGGGAGGGATCCACAGCACAGATATTTAGGGACCATTGATAGGGTYGGGAATCACAGGGAGGAGAATTTATACCTTCAGGGGGCCAGGGCAGCTTACCGAGGCTTTGGCTGAGGTTCCAATGGCTCCTGGCTGAAATGGAGCTGTTGGAACATCCTGTGGAAAGGTCTTGGCCGGATGGATTCAGGAGTGCCCTGGAATCGTTGATCTGGCACTAAAACTTCCCGCTGGAGTGCCCTGGTGGGAGCAAATCACTCCAAAGAGGGTGGGAGCTGCCGGGATAGGGGAGCAAAGCTGGGGCACCACCCACACCTTGTCCCGACCCCCAGGCACACAACAGCCCCTCCACACCTTCCTGTAATTCCATCACACGGGAATGGCTTTGGGGCCTTCCAGGGAAAGTCCAAGGCCAGAGCCAGGCCATGCGAATTCCAAAGGGAGGAATCATGGGACATCAGAGCAACCTTTCCCTGAAGAGTTTTCCTTGCAGGAGCATTTGCCGCCCTGGGATTAAGCATGGTTTCCTTTATTTTAATTTTTTCCAGTGGGAGGGATATTGGTTTCTGGGAAAGGGAGCTCTTTCATGGAGCAGGACTGCACCCTGGAGATGGATGGATGGATGGATGGATGGATGGATGGTGGATGGATGGAGGGATGGAGGGATGGATGGATGGATGGTGGATGGATGGAGGGATGATGGAGGGATGGACGGATGGGCGGAGGGATGGAGGGAGGGATGGATGGATGGAGGGATGGATGGATGGAGGGATGGATGGATAGATGCATGGATGGAGGGAGGGAGGGATGGAGGAATGGATGGATGGATGCATGGATGGACCCAGGGATGGATGGATGGAGGAATGGATGGATGGATGGAAGGATGGATGATGCATGGATGCATGGATGGATGGATGCATGGATGGATGCATGGATGGATGGATGCATGGATGGATGGATGCATGGATGGATGCATGGAGGGACGGATGGACACAGGGATGGATGGATGGATGGGTGGATGGATGGATGGAAGGATGGGTGATGCATGGATGCATGGATGGATGGATGCATGGATGGATGCATGGCTGCATGATGCATGGCTGCATGGCTGCATGGATGCATGGGTAGCTCTGTCTCTGTACACATTTTTCAGCAGGTGCAGTTTTTTGCCTCTGCCCCTGCAGCTGCTCACACCGGACACAGCAAATGTAGGAATGATTATTCCAACACCAGCGGAGTCACTTGCTCCTGTGACATASCAGGCTCCAGAATTCCTTCTCCACCCAGGTCCAGCATCACCTTTCCTGTGGATGCTCAAATCCAGAAACCAGGGCAGTGGGACCCCTTGTTGGCCACACTCCTGCTTCCTCCTACAGCYGCTCTTCCGACACCTTTCTCCCTGATTTCCACTCTGGGATCATCCTCAGCACCAAGACAATAATCCGCATTTTTTCTGGGAGTTGAGATAAGGAGATCCTATGGATTTCCTGAACTTTGGGTGTCCTACAGCCCTGGATTATTTCCCGTCATTTATTGGTGGCCACACCTCAGGAGTTTGTGCACCTTCTCCAGGTGCTCCCTCAGGTGAGCCCAGTCCCAGCAGCTGCTGCTGGAAGGTGCGGAAGGAGATGAATATCAGACCCTGCAGTGCTGAGAGGGAGAAATAATCATGGATTAAATCTCCAGAGGAACTGAAATTAATGGTGCTTCAACACCCTGGAATTGTCCAAGGCCAGGTKGGACAGGGCTTGGAGCACCCTGGGCTAGTGGAAGGTGTCCCTGCCCGTGGCAGGGGTGGGACTGGATGGGCTTTGAGGTCCCTCCCAACCCAAACCATGATTCCATGGTGATCCTTTCTCTCCCTAACTCCTAAATGATGGCTCAGATGAACCCCAGACACTGCAGATGTCCCAAGTTATTCTTACCCGGTGTGCACCTTGGGATTCTGGAATCCCACCTGAGGAGCAGCGCTCAGGGAGGTGTTGTCCGTGTGCTGGTGCTAAAGGAATGAGGGAGGGAATTGAGTCAGGGAATGCTCATGGCTTGGGARCAGGACTCTGACTCGGGAGGAAAGGATCAAGATCAGGACCAGCACCACATCCAGCCAGGAAGGGCAGGAAAACAACTCAGGAATATGCTGGGCATGGCTGATGAGTCTACTCTGGGCTCCTCTAATAGAAGATTCTTCTTTCTTCYTTTTTTTTCTAAATAAAACATCTCTTTCCTTCTGTCCCTGGGCCGAGACAACCTCATCAAATCCTGGAGCGCTGCTCCGAGGGAACTGCTGCAGGGAAAATGAAACCCTGTCCCCTGACGGAGCAGCACAGTGGGGCTGACAGCGAACAAGAAATTAATTCGGGATGCTTGTGCTGCTTATTTGCCTGCTTGTCATCCCTGCTATGGCAGRATTCCTGGTGGTTTAATTTTCCATATTCTGCCCCTAATTCGTGTGAGSTTTTGTTTTCTCTTCCCACAAGGTCCTGGTTTCTGTATTTGCAACKTCCAGCAAGGCAGGGAAAGAAAGGAGCAGGGAGGAAACCCTAGGAGAGGGTGACTGGGGTTTGTTTGTTGGGGGAAAAAAACAGAATTGTGGCCTTTTTATGTCTTAAAGGTACAGAAAATAAAGGCAAGGAAAAGGAAACTTAAAAGGGTTATTAAAGAAAATAAATCTTGAAATGAATGTGGGATTCTTCTCTCTGAATCCGAGATGCTGCCAAAGCTTGAGCAGCCTCTTTGGGAAAAATATGATCTCCTTTTATCTCTGCCGAGTGCTGCTATCCATAAAAACAGGAAATCCGAGCTGGGACCGGAGCTGGTGCTGGGACTGAGCATGTGCAGGGTGTCCCAGGACAGCTTTTTGTCAGGATCTTGCAGGGAAATGGTCAGGGAGAGGCAATCCTGGGCTAACAGGGATTGACTCATCTCTGAGATATCCCAGCTCAAAAACACCTCCCAGCCCACACAGCCCAGCCCTGAGGCCTCTCATGGCACCACATTCCTGCTTTCCTGTCTAAATTCCTGGTTTTCCAGTGTTGTGGCCACTCAGATGAAGACTTTTGTGGAGATTAAGAAAAAATTAACAAGAAAATTGGTTTATTTTGCCTATAATTGCAAAGTATTGCAGCCTCTCCTTCCCTCAGCAGGACGTGCTGTGCTTGGATGTGGGATTTTCCAGGCAAGCTCTTTCAAGGAGGAAGGGAATTCTGGCCCCAGTGAGGGAAAAACCAGTAAATACTGGAACTATCAAATCAAGATCTATGGATCCATGTGAGCCAAGCAATCTGCTTGTCCAGTGTTAACACAAAATTCCCTCTTGGATTGTGTGAGGGAGAAATCCCAGGTGTCCCRGGAGTTGGAGCGAAACTGGAAGGGGCAAGGAGAATTCCCAGGTATATTTGTGCAGGGCTGGGAGAGGAGATATGGATGGGGCAGGGGTGGGGGATGTGCCAGGAGCCAATGGAATAATGCAATGGAAAAATGTGTTTGTGGTCACAGATTCCCTGCGCTCCSAGGGCTGGAGCCCCTCAGCTCTGCAGCCAGGCTGGGAGAGCTGGAGGTGTTCACCTGGAGAGGAGAAGGATCCAGGAAGACCTCAGAGCCCCTTCCAGTGCCTAAAGGGGCTCCAGGAGAGCTGGAGAGGGAATTGGGACAAGGCATGGAGACACAGGACACAGAGAACGGCTTCCCATGGATAGAGGGCAGGGATAGATGGGATATTAGGAAGGAATTGTTCCCTAGGAGGGTGGGGAGGCCCTGGCACAGGTTGCCCAGAGAAGCTGTGGCTGCCCCTGGATCCCTGGCAGTGTCCAAGGCCAGGTTGGACAGGGTTTGGAGCAGCCTGGGCTAGTGGAATGTGTCCCTGCCCATGGCAGGGGTGGGACTGGATGAGCTTTAAGGTCCCTGATTCCAGGATTTTGGGATGTATTTCCCCTGTACAAGCAGCAGGTCCATCCCCTCTGTTTACTTTGGATTGATCTCCCCACCCTGGATCAAATCCTGGCTGGAGAAACAATTCCCTCACCCCGAACTCCTCCTTCCCTCCCAGTTCAGTGAATCCTGAATGAGCAGCGAGCGGCAAAGGCTAAACCCGCGCAGGCCCCTGGAATTCCCGGTGTTCCAGACCCTGCCTGGACACAGCCCCCCCTCCCTGCCCCCAGCCCAGCCCCTCCTGTGCCTGGAGAAAGGACAGGCTTCCCATCAATCCCAGGCAATCTTCCCGGCGCCCTTTCCCTCCGAGTACCTGACACACATCGATCGGAGCTGCTGAGCTCGGATAAAGGTCACATTCCAGGCCTTGCCCGCTTTGATCCGGGGGATTTTGGGAGCAGGGAGCCCTTGCTGTGCTCACAGCACACACTCCCCATCCAGGACCTGAGCTCCACGTGTCCCTGCCCTGCTCTTCCAGGGACTCTGCCTTTGCAGGGACACAGCACAGCCGTGGAAAATCCAGGGATTTTCCCTGCCAGCTCCAGCTGTGTGGGCTGGGAGTGAGGGGAATGTGCTGCTCCACAGGACAACGGTGACAAAACTCCTTTGTGCCCTGTCCTGGCAGTGACAGAAGGGCAGGGACCCTCTTGGGAAGCCCTTGGAATCCATCGGGAACACCAGGATACAGCTGCTCTGTGGGAGTCATCCTCCTGTTTTCCATGGACRCAGGGTGAAAACCCCTCCCGGCTTCCCAAACTCCCAGGTATGGGAGCAAAAAGATGCTTCCATCAAAAAAAAAGATATTAAAACCAGGTAGGGTTTTTGCACCTCTTATTGGAAGGTGATTTGCACTTGTAACAGTGGGAAGGTTTCCAAGGGCAGATTCCAGCTGGATGGGATAGTCCCAAGCACTGCAGCTTCCAGGCCTTTTCCCACGCAGGAGGCTCCCAGGATCCCAAACGAGAGCTGTCTGTAACATCTGCATTTATCTCGTCTTTCTTATATCAGACAGTTCCTATTTAGTCCCTCCCAGTATTTCCTGGTCCTCCTGTGTGGAGCAGGACTGTTCCTSCAAGCCCTTTTCTTTTAGGGATACTCAATTTAGGGATACTCTTTTAGGGATACTCAGATCTATTCAATGAAAATAGAAAAAAATGGCAAAAACGGCCATTTCAGCCCCAATTTCCCCAGAATAACACTGTTCTCTTGTGAGATCTCCAGTCGTATTTTCTGTCCCAAACCACGCTGAAAAATGTCAGGGATTTTTTTTCCCTGGTTTGGGAGAGTAGCCACTGGCTCTTCTTTTTTGGGAATTTATTTCCTTGTCCTACCTTAAAATCACAGAAATCCTGAGTGGRAAGGACCCACAAGGATCATCCAGTCCCATTCCTGGCCCTGCACAGAGGAAAATCTCAGGAATCTCAGCACCTTTGGGCAAACCTTGGTGCTCTAAGTCYTTAGCACTTCCCACCGTTGTCTAATCCAGGCGGGAATCACGGACACTGAGGAAGGCACCAGAAATAATGAGTTAATTACCTTTTTCCCACATAAGTAACTTTTGTGTGTAGCAAAAATGGATTTCCAAGGGCAAAAGTGACACCAGGCAAGCACAAGGTCACCCAGCAGGTGATAGCTCCAAATTCCCAAGGAGTGGTGCCAGGGACAACCAAACACATCCCAAACCCTCCCCTTGCGCCCTCTCACCCATCCCTTTACGGAAYGCTGGGATAAGACATTCCCTTTCTCCGAAGATCCTTCCAAATGGTGATTCCACGGGGATGTTTTCCTGCTTTTCTCCTGGCAGAGGGATCCACAGGGGATGGGGTTCAGCTTCCCTCACTCTTGGCAAAGGGAATAGACAGCAGTTCCATAGGGATCCACAAATATTTTGGCTCTACCCTGTCCATGTTGTGATTTCTCCCAGAAAATTTTGTGTGTGTGAGGGAAATCTTTAGGTGTTTTTTTCCTCTCTCTGTACAGTGAAATCCAGCAGGGAATGAAAGTCCTCTGTGCATGGGAACATAACAAGGAGCTCGGAGAGGGATCGTGAGGGATGAAAGGGAGTGGAGAAATGCAAATGTGTTCTTTGGATGAGCCCTCTGGATTAGCCGGGGAATTTTCAATGGCGTTTCCCTAGCAGAACCCTGAGCTGAGGCTCTCTGATGACGATAATTCCCGGGTAATTCCCGGGTAATTCCCAGGTAATCTCCCTGACAGACCGGGACAGCCCACCTGGGCCGGGATTATCCCGGATCCCGYTCACCTGCCCCAGCAGCACCTGGAGCAGGGCAGGGAAGAATAACAGGAAGGGCTCCCTCTGCTCTGTGCTGCCCTCAGACTATTCCAGAGAAAAAAAGGACAATTTTTCCGTTTGTTCCCAAATCCAAGCTGAAGTTGAAGCAAACAAACAAAGCTGGCTCTGATGTCATCTGCTCTTTCCCAGCATCTGCGATCCAGGATGCAAATCCCGGGAAGGCTTTGGTTGCACAAACGGAGGTATTCCCAACCCTGACGACAATTCCAGGCATGAGCTGGATATCATGGACACCGAGATGGGCAGAGACTGGTCCTGAGAGGACTCCTCATCCCACGTGGACTCCTGCCGGRATCCCTGGGCTCTCAAGCTCCTGAGGTTATTTCTGAGTACAAAACCTGCTGGAAAAGGCTGCCCGAGGGGCAATTCCAATCTCTGCTCCCCGGGACAGGAGCCAGGAATGGCTGGAGCTGTGCCAGGGCAGGGTCAGGCTGGATTTTAGGGAAAGGTTCTTCTGTCCCCAGAGGGTGCTGGGCACTGAACAGGCTCCCCAGGGAATGGGCACGGCCCCAAGRCAGCCAGAGCTCCAGGAGCGTTTGGACAACGCTSCCAGGGA
This sequence comes from Amblyornis subalaris, assembly GCA_018881555.1. NCBI lineage: Eukaryota > Metazoa > Chordata > Aves > Passeriformes > Ptilonorhynchidae > Amblyornis > Amblyornis subalaris. The sequence continues at coordinate 655,365 of JACAXG010000236.1, forward strand.
TGCACAGGCTGGGATTGTTGGGGTGTCTGTGCAGGGCCAGGAGCAGCACTGGATGATCCCTGTGGGTCCSTTCCAGCTYRGGAYATTCCAGGATTCTCTGCTCAAACCAAAGCTCCTGTTGTGCCCCCATGGAAGGTGCTCAGAGCTGCTGCCCTGTCTGAGCTCCCACCCTCAGCAGGGTTATCCAGGGATCTCATGGATAAAAACGACAGCGTGGCTCTGGCCATGAAATGCAAACGTCCAGCTCTCCATCCTCTCTGCCCGCTGGAATCACCTCGGACAAGCTCTCAGGGAGTCCTGCTGCAGGCACAGTCCTGTCTGGTCCTAGTTTGCATTTTCCAGCTCTGCTCCAGGAGCTGCTATCAGCTCGAAAAGTCATTTTCCTTTTCCCAGCACCTTTTTCCAGCTTCCCTGTAATTGTGTAATTAACACACAAAATCCATCACCTTTATGTCCTCCATCCATCACGGGCCGAGCCGAGCACAGCCTGGCACAGGAGCTCTGCGAGGACCAGCAGTGGCTGCTGGAGGGCAAATGCATCTCCAGGTGGGAGAGGTGGCTACAGGAAAACCTGGATCACGAGGAGTTGCCGTGGGAGTTGCCTGGATCGTGTGGAGTTTGATGCACTCCATCACCCTGGATACAACTGTGCCCCATTTCCTAAACTGAGCTGAGCTGTCCCCTGTTAATGTCTTTCTCTTCAAACTGAAAGTGAGGGAATTTAGGTGGATGTGCGGGAGAAATCCTTCCCTGGGAGGGTGGTGAGGCCCTGGCACAGGCTGCCCAGAGAAGCTGTGGCTGCCCCTGGATCCCTGGAAGTGTCCAAGGGCAGGTTGGATGGGGCTTGGAGCAACCTGGGATAGTGGAAGGTGCCCCTGCCCATGGCAGGGGGAGGGACTGGATGAGCTTTAAGGTCTCTCCCAACCCAAACCATTCCATGATTCCGTGTTTCTATAATTCTACTCCAGAGATATCCAATTTGTACCTGCTCAGATGAATCTGTTTACAATCCCCTTCCATGCCCCTGGTCCTGCCCTGTTGTGATATCCAGCCACACATCTGGAGCTGGGATCAACCTGGTTCAGAGCCTGAGGTACCAAAGAAAAGGAAATAAACTCCTTTTCATCCTGTGCTGCTCAATAAGATAAAAAAATCACTCCCAGGCTGTCTGCCATCCCTGGAGTGTGTCCATCCCATGTTCACCCCCAGGAGGAGGAGCAGAGATGGGATTGGAGCTGCCYGGATCCCTGGAAAAAGGAGCATGCAGAGACTGTGACAGCTCCAGCTCAGAAGGATGTTTATGTRCAATGATTTTGGCCATACCATTAATGAGGCTGTTCCGTAATTATCACATGATTCAGACTATCAGGCTGTCAAAACATTAWTAAATTAACTAAACCAGTGTATTTTCASCTCCATATGTGCTGCCTGTTCCCTTTKSCCTGCAGCAGGGCCTGGAGTGGGACATCCTCAGGAAAASAGAGYTGGGAGTTCARTTCCTCCCTGCTCTGGTCACCTGCTCGGATTTTTGATCCCTCCCCAGAGGAATTTAAGGGATGAAAGCCCAGAGGGGATTCTGGGACCAARARRTGRCTGCAGGGGTTTGTAAATCAGAATTGTGGCAGAGCTGGCTCAGTGTGACAATTTCCCAGCCACTGGTGCCAGGGGGAGGCTCCTGACCCAGGGGTGAGCTGTCCATGATCCCTTGGGATCCCCACACAAGGAGAGTGTCACAGGGATGGACTGAGAGCTCTGCTCTGTCCGTGATCCCTTGGGATCCCCACACAAGGAGGGGTCTTCAGGCTCCTCACACCCTCAGGGACCAGAGGGAAGGGGCCTGGGAGATGCTCAGGGATTGTCCCTGATGTTCCAGGCAGGAGGCAAAGTTTGCAATGTTGTGAAATTCCTGAAGATCCTGGGTGGACCCTGCCCACCCCATCACGGGATTGAGAGCAGGGCAGTGTTTGTGGCAGTTACCTGAGGCTCAGTTTAAAATCCATGGAAAAAACAGGCTCCTCCAGGCAGGACCTGGAATGAGCTGGCTGAGCCTGGGATAAATCCCCTTTGTTTTTGTGTGCAGGAATCCAAGTGAGTTCTGTGTRGAGAGAGATGTGACTTYAGTGCCCMAATGGGGACAAAACCATTCCCCACATGAATCACTGAGACTTTTTGTCCCCTCCCTGAGCCCTCTGAGGAGCTCCTGTCTATCCCAGCCCCCTCAACTCCTGCCCAGAGGCCTGAGGATGGATTTTTCCCGTGTTTCCCRTGTCCCTGGCTGGATGTGTCACCCTCACACCGCTCTGGTGGCTTCAGGATCAGCTGGCAGGGATCAGGAGAGAGGGAAGAGCACGAGGGCAGCCTGGTTCCCCGCCAGCACTCAACGCATTCCCGAGTTCCCATCGATTCGACTGCTTAATTAAAGAACAAGGATCTCCAGCTCTTCCAGGTTTTTCCATCAGGTGATGCGTGTGGGAATACAGAACGCGCTATTTTAGGAGCCAAACTGCGGGATGCTTCCCATGATAAAAAAAGAGAGCAAGATGGGATTGTCTCCTTTATTTCAGAATGAGGGAAAATTCCACCCYGAGGGCCTGGAACAGGAACATTTGGGGAATAAGTGTGGATGTGACGGGTGTGTCTCGCTGCATTGAGCCAGACACGAGGTGGCAACCGGGGCCAGTTCAGCCCGGAGACGTTCAGTCCCCAGTCCCAGGGGCTGCCTGGCGCTGGGAAAGGCATCCCAAGGGAYCAGCCTGTGCTGCTCCTGGAGGGTTGGTTCCCTGCAAGGTGGAACTCAGGGATGATCCCTGCTGGCAGCAATCCAAGTGCAGGGGGCTGGAAAGTTTGGGTGGGTAAGGGCAAGAAGGATCTAAGGCTGGGAGAGTGTGGGGAAGCTGCACGAGGATGGGGAAGGGTCTCCAGGGGAAGCTGAGGCTGCGACACTGGGAATGTTCAGCTGGAGAGGAGGAGASTGAGGGGAGACTCCTGAGGGCAGCTTCGATCTCTGCTCCCTGGGACAGGGACAAGACCCAGGAAYGGCTGGAGAGCAGGGAAASGGTCAGGCTGGAGAGCAGGGAAAGGTTCTTCTGTCCCCAGAGGGTGCTGGGCACYGAMCAGGCTCCCCRGGGAATGGKCMYGGCCCCAAGGCTGCCAGAGCTCCAGGAGYGTTTGGACAAYRCTCCCAGGGATGCACAGGCTGGGATTGTTGGGGTGTCTGTGCAGGGCCAGGAGCTAGGACTGGATGATCCTTATGGGTTCCTTCCAGCTCAGGATATTCCATGATCCTAAAAAAACGCAGCTGAGGGAAAAGGGGATCCCTCCAAGGTTCAGGTTTGCCCAGAGCTGGGCTGTTCACTGTTTCCAGAAGTATTTAATGCCCAGATTATTTGGAATATGGACTCTATTCCTACCCATGGTGAGCAGCAGCTCATGGACGTGGGCACCACGAGAGTCCAGCAAGAGCAGCTCGGAGAAATGAGAGGAAAATGGAATTGCAGCTGGCAAGAGCCCAGCCCTGCGGTGCAGCCGGAGCCACACTCGGGAGCGCAGACAGAAGGCCCTGCCCAAGCCTGCTGATAACGGGAACAAGGGAAGAGTGAGATAAGGAGAAGCTGAGAAGGGATAAAAATGAGACACGGAAAGGGAGGCTTTTGTTATTTTGTCAAGGAACAAAAACCTGAGGAAGCAAGGAAACTCGGGGAGGAATAATAGCCCAGGCACCAGACGAGCTAATAAATGCCTGATGAACAATGCAGCTCCAGCCAGGAGCAGACAGGAGCTGGAGACTATTCTCAATTCCAAACAAAAAAAGCAGGAATAGGGGAATAAATAGTTACACTGGAGTGCGAAACTCCGGCAGCCACGGGCAGCTTTGGAAGTGGAAAACTTTTCCTATTTAAAGGAAATTGTTGGACCTGTACATCCCTTAACATCCCTTCCAACCGACACCATTCCATGATTCTGTGATAATTCCCACAACACCGGCACGCGGGAGAAATAGGAATTATTTCAGGCACAATTTTAAAAGCTGGATTTGTGCATAAATTTTCCCACGAGGAAGCCACAAAGCCGGAGGTGCCGTCACCAAGAGGTCTTTGAACGTAGGAAAACCCTGGAGCAGGAGGGTGTCCAGTGCTCCCAGGGAATATTGGGAATATCGGGACACACAAACCTAAGGGAGAAGGGATCTGGCACATTCCAACCCAAATGTAGGACAGGATTCTGCAGGTGGGAGCCCAGCAGACCTGCAGAAGGCAGGAATAGATCCCAATTCATCCCAAGGAACAGCTGGAACAGCTGCTCCACGAGCACCATGAGGAGGAACGGGGGAGACTTCAGCTGGAATCCTCTTTCCTCCTGTGGAAATGGGGCAGAGGGAGCAGCAGGGAGAAAATCAGGGGAAGGGAGGGGCTGATGGACTGGAAGTTACTGGACAAAGATACTCCTCACATCCAGGCCTGGGCCCCTGAGCCCCATCCTGCAAGGCTCTACTTCCAAGCAAAAAATTCCTGGTGGGAATCTTGATAAACCTGATTTAGATTGGGTCTTTCTTTTATTTTTATTTCCTTTTTTGTGCCATTGATTTCATTTCACCTTGAGTGCCTATAAATAAGTGGCCCAAGTCTGATTCCATCACCAAAAGCCCCTTCAAAGGGTGATCCATATGCCCCATCCCTCCCCTCCGGCTGGAGGGTGTTTTCCCTACTCCCTGGACAGGGCACAGAATGCAGATGGTTCCTCCAGGGCCTGGCCCTCATGAGGGATGGGATTTGGGGTTTTTTTTTGGCAGCAGTGAGCCCACCTGGGGCAGAGGATTTCCCTTTTTCCTTTTTCCCAGCTAAACCAAACCCTGGGGCTGCCCAGCCATAAAACAGCCCCAACACCAGAAACCTGTGAAATCTCAAAATCTTCCCAGACCATTGTGGTGCATCCGAGGTCTTTCCCTGGAAATCATGGCTTGCAGCCACCCCTGGATCAACCTGGCCACGGGGCCTGGGGCCAGGGAGAGAAGGACGGCAAAGTGAAACTTTAAAAAAGCAGGACAGAGGAACCCTGGGACTTTTGAGCTATGGGGCTGCCAGGCAAGGCAGGGAGATAGTCCCGAGATTTATGAACAGGATCCGCTCCCCGACTCCCGACACAGCTCCGGAACTTGTGGGAAGTCTTATTTATCAACCGCGGGGAGAGGACAAATGTAAGAACAGCCCGTGACAGACAATAACTCACCGCGCTGGGTGAATGTGCAGCGAGTGGCATTTTTCATTCCACTCCTCAGTTTGCACGGAGCTCGGCACCGGAGTTGTTTTCACGGAATTTCTCTGTTTGGGAGAGATTTGCCCGTTCATTTTGATAAGCAAAGCGAGGGAAACAGGAGGCACGCGTCGCTCCGGAGCGGAGCAGGGGCAGGGGAGCTGAAAAGAAAAGAGATTTTTATTATCTGCTCAAATRTTGACTGGGAGTCGTGAGGAAGGAGGGAGGGAGGCAGAGAGGGAGGGAGGAGAAACTTGCTCCAGAGGTAACCTCGGAAGAATCCCAGGCTGTTGCTGGCAAGTCTTTATCTCCTGGTTTCTTGCCTTGATAAACAGAGAGTCACTCCGGGGAGTGGAGTCTGCAGATGCCAGGGGTGAGGGTGGGGACAGGCACAGGCACAAACAGGAGCAGGGGGCATGAAGAAGGATAAATTTAGTTTAGATTTTGGGAAGGAATTCCTCCCTGGGAGGGTGGKRAGGCCCTGGCGCAGGTTGCCCAGAGAAGCTGTGGCTGCCCCTGGATCCCTGGCAGTGTCCAAGGCCAGGCTGGACGRGGCTTGGAGCAGCCTGGGATAGTGGAAGGTGTGGAAGGGGTGGAATGGGAAAGGCTTTAAGGTCCCTTCCATCCAAACTATTCCATAATTCCATGATTCTGTCCAGCATGGTCACACACCTCCRGCAGCCCTCATTCCAGGTGGAGCTCAAGGCCCACTCAGGGGTGGTTACATTTGGGACAGCCCAGGGCAGGGACAGGTCGGAGCAGTTGTAGGGTTGGGAGTGGTGGCACAGGGATGTCGGTGTGGCTGGAAGAGCACTCGTAGGGTCATGGGATCAAGGTTGGGAAAATCCTCTGAGATCCTGYGGTCCAACCCTTCCCCAGCACTGCCAAGGCCACCACGGACTCGTGTCCCCGAGTGCCACATCYATGTGTTTTGGACACTTCAGGAATGCTGGCGGCTCCATCACTGCCCTGGGTGGTCCCATGGGATGTGCAGGAGGAAGGGAATGGCTATGCCAGCATTCCATGGATCTGGAGAGCTGCAGGGATCAGTGTTCACAGGGCCTGAGAGAAAGAGGAACCACCAACCTCCTTGGTTTCCTTCTTCCGTCTTCCCACAGAAGAAAGACAGGAAAAGAAATTTTCCTTCTGAGCCAGCCAGAAACAACCCAGGAGCTCCTCCCCAGCTTTTCCTTCTTTTCAAAGGGACAAAAACTGGGACAGAGGAGCAGCCGCCCCTCAGGCATTGCCACATCCAGTACTGGCTGATGCCTGACACAGTTTCCAGCGGGAATTCCCACCCAACCTCTYGGCTCAGACCTCCAGGGGTAGTCAGGGGTGATGGACAGGGCTGGGAATGAGGATGGGATGGCTGATGGGAAGAGAAGGGCCCTGCAGTCAGGAATTGGCAGGGACTGAGAGGGACAGGCAGGGAATGCAAAGGGACCTTGATGGGAGCATTCCCACCAGGATCAAAACTGGGCCATCCTGGTTATCCCATCCCCACGGAGCCGCTCACTGCTCCCGCTCAAAATTCAGGAGCTGCTCCTCTTTTGGAAGGTGGAAAATCAGATCCGCTGGTCAGAACCCTTCAGATTTGATCCATCAAAAAAACATTTCCCACATKTCCAGTGGCAGTGGAGTGGAACAGCCCCCTCAGTGGAGAAGGATTCCCTGATTTTTCCAGAGTGCAGGAGGTGGAGGAAAGCCCTGGCACACATCCATGCTGGTTTTCCTTTAGGGGAAGTTTCTTATTCCCATTTTCCTACCAAAGAAGGAAAATTTCCCCCTAAAAGAAGGGAGGGAGCTTGGAAATAAAGGGAGATTCCAAAGAAATAGAAAATGGGGAAAAAAACCTTCTTAAAGCACAGATGAAATGAGGCAGAATGAGAGGAAAAAGGGGCTCTACACAGATTTGTCCCCTGCCACCACAGCCCCAAAAATTGTTCCTGTCAACCARCTCCTGGAAAAAGTCTGGAAGCTGAAAAAGGAATTAATTAACATCAGTTTTTATCAGAAATGTGATTTTTGTATATATTTAAAATATTGGTGCAGCTACTTGAAAACGGAGGGATTTTTATTCTGCTCCACACCCTCCTTAAAAAAAAAAAATAGAAAAGAAACTTCTTAAACAAAATAGAAAGGAAACGGAACAAATGAACCCTATTTCTGCTTTGTGATTGGTCTCGAAGCCATTTCCACCGGCAAAATGTGTAAAAGGAATATTTTACCGGAAGGAGAGCGAAATAAAAACTCATCTTCAGCTGGGATTCCAGGCACGGGCACAGGTTAAGGTGCTTAAGTCTTTTTCTAAAACATTTCTTTTTTTATTCCCTGCAATTTTCCTGTTTCTTCTCGCACGAAAATGTCACTCAGCCTCTTCTCGGGTCGGATATTTGGCTTTCTCCCGGCTAAAAAGACAAAATTGCAGCTTTCCTTCCAACAGCTCCACGCCCCTTCTGATTTTCAGCCCAAACYGGTCATTTCCAAAGGTGTAATTCCGCTCTCCGGCAGAATCCAGACACAAATCCGCTCCTTTCCAGCCTTTGGATGGGAATAAAGCTCTCTGGGAACGGCAAAAAGCAGCCAGGGAATGTTTTGTGGGAATTTCTCAGCTGGGGGAACTTTGGAACAACTTGCTGTGGGTGGTGCTGGGATTATTTGTCACCGACCAGGCACTGGGCTTTGGTTCATTGAGTGRTTTAGACACTAAAACCTTGGAATGTTGAAATTCCTAGGAGTGGGTGGGATTTGATCCTGCTGKGATCCCACTTGGAACTGGGTTAGTCTGAAGCTGCCTTATCAATATGGAATATTCTCAATAACTGAAGGAGGCAAAGCAATCAATAACAACACTTTAAGGAGGGATAACAGAAAGCTTTGGGCAGGAATATCCAAGTTTTCCATGTTTTTTATGCCTGTGTCACCAGTGATGGGAGATCTCAGCACMCACTTCAAATGCGAGTGGAAAATCAGTTGTAGGAGTGTGGAATTTTTTCCCAAGTTTCTGGAGCAATAGATGGATGTTGGTGCAGGAAGAAGCTCCCAGTGCAAATCTTTGTAGCTTCGCCACTGGAATAGAATCAAATCCAGGATGGATCCCTTTTATTTCTYGGGAAAAGGTAATGATGGAGCCACTGGGGTGCATTTGCTGTGCCCCTGCCTTGGAAAGAAACTTCCCAGCCATTCCCAATCCACACCAATGAACCAAGCACATGGAGCTGGTCCCTCATTAATCAACATCCAGGTTATCCTGGGCCTTGTTCCGATAGATCCAGAGCTGAGCTTCCCTTCTCCAGGAGTGAAAAATAAAATAAATTTACCAGAACTCCAGCATGCAAATTCCATTTCCAGGGGTTTGGTTTCCTTGGACAATTTTCTGGCCTTTCAGCTTGGAGCAGGAGCAGATTGCTGGAATAATGCTCCAGAGGTGTGCAGGGACACGGCAGGTGTGGACCTTGGTTTGTTTAAAAGTGCTGGAAGTTAATTTGGAATTGCAGATTTAGAGGCTGTGAGGCCTCTTGTGGGTCCAAAGCTCCTGCCATGGGAAATTCCCTGGCAAATATGTGGGAAATGTGAGTTCAGCTGGGAGGGAGGGAGGAAGGGAGGAAGGAAGGAAGGAAGGAAGGAAGGAAGGAAGGAAGGAGAACCTTGTTCTCTCACTGTTTGCTCCTTCTCCATTGCTCGTGCAGATTTTGGGAAGTTATCAAGGAATATCTCCAGGTTTCTCAGCTCAGTGAGCCCAGCTGGGGAGACAGGTGAAACCAGTGAGCCCAATGAGATCAGTGAGA
>JACAXG010000236.1:664902-744239 GCA_018881555.1 Amblyornis subalaris
AGTCCAGTCTCACCCCCACTGCTCCTTCCTGCTGCAATCCCATGGAATTCTGCTCCCCCCATCGCCGCCAGGCAGACCAGTGACCCCAGCACAGGCCTGGGGTGTCACTGGGAGCACTGGGAGCACTGGGAGCGTGAACTCCCGAGGCAGAGCACGAGAGGCAAAGCCTCCCCTGGCTCCGTTCCTGCTGCTCTGGATGCTTGCCCGAGTTCCCGAGGCCCGGGAGGTGGGAGAGGGAAGTTACACAAATGTTATTAAAAGGGTTGGGATTGAAGAGCAGCAGGAGCTCCCAGTTAAAGTGCACATTTGGGATCAGGGCTCGGAAACGTCCATTCAGCTGTTCCAAAATGTGACTTTTGATAATGTGACCCATAAAACTTTCCTTGAAGTTCACATCTCTCTTCTTTTYCCTTATTTCTTATTTTTTTTTGGCAGCCTCTGGACATAAAATCCAACCATTTGCTCCTTTGGTGGGCCTGATTTTMGTAATAAATTTCAGGCAAGAAGCAGAATCTCTCCCTGTCCCTAATTCTGCATCAAGAGCAGCAAGTCTGCTCCTAAATCATGACCTGTGAGCATTTACAAGGAGCCTTTCCTGATTTGTCTCCTGTATCCCATAATTCTGGGCAAAATGGGAAGTGCTGAGTAAGAATGAAGTGTTACCAGGAGAGGCCTCAGACCATCTATAATCCCTCTCCTCCAAACGGGATTAGTGATCAGCAGGAAGTGCTAAAAGTGCTGGTAATAGATCAARGGCTAAATGGGTCGTGGAATTTTATGGGTCAAGCAAAAAGGGGATTTGTCACTGAGAAAAACTTCATCAATAAACAGCTAATTGAAAGCAAACTTGCTGAGGAGAGATCTTATTACAAAGATTTTTTTATGTTTTTATATAAACCCCCATTTAATTGGGTTCCTTGGAATTCCTGGCTGAGCATCAGGAGYAACCCCATAATGGGAAGCGTCGTCCTGCAGCAGGGATGGTCAGGGAGGGATCTGAGGGGGAGAAGGGGCACCAAGGGATCCCAGGAAAGGGCACCAGGGATCCCAGGACTCTCCCACCAGTGGGAGGCACAGGAATATTGAGATATTGGCATTAATGACAGAGGACTCCATGTAGAGGTGTCAGCCCAGACAGCCACATCCATGTGGGATTTGCTGCTCCCTGGGAAAGCTGTGGAGGAGACACAGACCCAKTTCAGATCCGAGTTTCCCCCACAGCAGGAAAACCCCTCTGCTGCGACATCAGAAGGATCTGAGACTTCGGGGGACAGTCCGGTGTCATTCATGGAGCCACAGAAACATGGAATATCCTGGRYTGGGAGGATCCCACAGGGATCGTCCAGTCCAGSCCCTGGYCCTGCACAGACACCCCAACAATCCCAGCCTGTGCATCCCTGGGAGCAYTGTCCAAASGCTCCTGGAGCTCTGGCAGCCTTGGGGCCRKGMCCATTCCCTGGGGAGCCTGKTCAGTGCCCAGCACCCTCTGGGGACAGAAGAACCTTTCCCTGCTCTCCAGCCTGACCCTGCCCTGGCACAGCTCCAGCCRTTCCTGGCTCCTGTCCCTGTCCCAGGGAKCAGAGATSGGAGCTGCCCTCGGGAGGAGCTGCAGCCCCCAGRGAGCTCTGAGCTCAGTCTCTGCTCCAGCTGAACATTCCCAGTGCCCTCAGGCTCTCCAGACCTTTCACCATCCCTGTGTCCCTCCTTCTCAGACAGCTTTAGAGCTTTCTGATTTTGGCAGAGAGATTGGCCATTTTTCCTTTCCTCAGCCTTACAGGTTTCCCTGGATTTTCTCTTCATTCCGGTTCCTTCCCCTAAACTCTGTTCTTGCCTCCCYCTAATTTCCGTTTCCAGCAGCTGTAACTTTACCTATTCTGCATTTTTCTCTCCCAGAGAAGTGGAACTCCCTCTAAATCCTTCAGGAGCAGGACAGCTGCTGTCATCCCAAAGTTCTCCTGCCGGATCCACTCCTTCTTCCCTATTCCCGCAGGGACACAGCTTTGCTTKCCCACCCTGCTGACCACCACCATCCTCTCTCAGTCCTTCCTCTCCAGCAGCCACTGGTATCGATAATGCTGAATTATGAATTGCTTTAGTGCTATTCAATAATTTACTCACGACTTCAAGTTCTTCCAGCAGTTTGTTAGAGACCGGTGCTTAGCTAAGGAATTTAGTTTGGAATTCTTGAATGTTCTGCACKGTGTTAATTAAAGCAAGACGGAAAAATAAAAAAGAATGGAAAAAAAGTGAACGAAATAACTTGTGATAGTTGTGCGGAAGGAATAACTCCCAGCTGTCTGCACTTGGGAAAGATGATTTAAAGTTTGCTCTGGGAGAAATAATGGAATGTAATGAAGTCCCCAGACAATAATCAGGGCCTTGTCTCGGAATGCCAATCTGGCCTCATCTGCTATTCCGGGGAAGATGACTTTGCTATCAATAATGAAGGGAATTGGTGCCTCCCTTCAGAGTCTCGTTAATACCAGGCAGATTCTTCTCTGTCCACTTATTCCTGAAATCTTCACCAAAAATAAATCCCAGGGCTAAAATGGGCACAATTCCCTGAATCATCAATTAACTCCAACAGTGTGTTTGGGGCAGTGAGCACCAGCCTGCCCTGGCCTGGCTCCCACAGTCCATTCCAGGGTGGAATGCTGGACTCTCGGTGGGAATTCCTCTCCAGGGCAGATCCTCCAGAGCCGCTTTCCAGGTAAAGAACAAAAGCCTGAAGGAGGAAATTTCCTCTTTTGTGTCATTTAAGCAAATCCCACATAATCATGGCAGACAATTCCTTATCCCAATTTGATCCTGCGTTTGAAAACTGCACTAGGCAGACATTGGGAATGTGAACTCATTAAAATTGGGGCAATTAATTGCATTGCCCCATATCCAACTGCACCTCTGGGATTTTGGCACAGTGGCAGGAGATCCTCAGCCTCCTGGGATGTCCCGGGAAGGGCTGGTGGTTGGCACCCAGGGATGCCCCATCCGTGGTTCTCCTCATTCCGACATGCTCAGGGTGGTCAGGACCACATCCCGAAGGGAAGGGAATGGTGTGAGCAGAGAGAGAGCAGCTCAAGGATCAAGGGCTGGAGCACTCCGGGACTGAGGAGACAACTGGGAAACACTCACAGAAGTTTGGGATTTATCAGACACGTGGCCCCAAAAGTGAATATAAAGCACTTTTAATTTAGCAACACCAAAAGCACAGGGTTTGGTAGGAAGTTTGCATTTAACTCGGAAAACAAACCTGGTTATCYGATGAAAAACGGATGCAAAAGGTCTGAGTTCAGATTGTTTGTGCAGCAAAAAAAATACGGATTTTTGGACAAAACCAAAAATCAGCTGCTCGTGGTGCCTCTCACACCCCTGGAGCACAGCCAGCCCCGGGTGTGACACTCAATGTGACACTCGAGCTACRGCCCCGAGCCCGGCAGGAAAACTCATCCCTGAAACTCGGGATCATCACATTCCCATCGTGCATCATCCCCGGCACGGGCGTCTGGGAGCTGCCTGGAGAGGAGGATATTCGGAGGTTTTTCCCTGGAAAACAATGAAAGCACTAGATCTTGATTTAGGGGGATGAGCATCCCTAGGAATAGAGAGAGAACAGAAGTCAATGGAAGTGTAGAAATAATAAATGACAAACCCAAACCGAGTAACAGAGCAAAGCTCGCACCTGTCTGAGAGATGAAGAACCTGCACGGCTGGAATTTGGCCATTTTAAAGGAAGAAAGTGGAAAAATAACAGCAAARAACTCCTGCCCACAGGCAGCTTCGATTTGGGAATAGAGACACACGAAAAGAAATAATTYCAATTAAAGGATGCTGCAAAAAATCCGTGTTACAAGAGTTAAATCACTGAGTCTCAGATGTAAAAGCAATATTTATTACATACTGTAAATTTGCTGTCCTAAGGACAGGCAGTGGGAGCACAAATTARGCAGAGGATAATTAAACACTCCATAATTTGAACAGTTCTGAATCCAGGGATTAAATAGTCCCAGAGAAAAGGTGCTGGAGAGTGGTGGCAGATATTGGAAAGGAGAAACATTGCAGGGGCAGGGACACCTCCCACTATCCCAGGGCGCTCCAGGTTGTCCAGCCTGGCCTTGGACACTGCCAGGGATCCAGGGGCAGCCACAGCTTCTCTGGGCAACCTGTGCCAGGGCCTCCCCACCCTCACAGGGAGGAATTCCTTCCCAAAATCCCATCTAACCCTGCTCTGTCTCAGTTTAAATCCATTCTCCCTTGTCCTGTCCCTCCAGGCCTTTATGAAATTTAATTTTGAAAAAAATGTTCACTTTGAAAAGCTCATTTTGAAAAATACGAGTGACAAAGTCCTACTCTGACTCCCTTTGGAATTTCCCAGCCCTTCCAGGATTGATCCTCACCAGCCATAACCAAAGGAATGCAACAACCTTGGGATAAAGTGGCTGATCCTGACACAAATGGGTGCWTAAGGAATGAGAAAAGCACTTCCCAGGGGAGGGATTTCAGGAGTGGATGTTTGTAAACGATCCCAAAAGGCCAGGAATGGTGAGATCCCAACACCGACGGCATCGAGCGATCCAGGATTGGAAAAATCAGCCCAGCCCAACCTGCCAACAGTGACTGGATGGGGAATGACAGTTGGGAATTGGCACAGGTACACAGGGAATTCTGCACCTCGTGGACAAGGGCACCACATTTAAATCCATAATCAGGGATTGGATCTCACGGTTACTGTGCAGGAAATATTCCCGAAGCCAGAGGATCCAAAGAGATCCAGAGTTCGGGAACAGATGGTCCCGAAATATCAACTCAGAGAGGATGGGAAGGAGTGCTGGAATGGGCTAAGGAAGGAAAAGAGGCTGGACTGAAGGCACGGGGTAAATCCCTGGGTCCTGAACACTGATCATCCCGGGGAATGGCTGGAGTGGTGTTGGGAAAGGTTCAGGAAGGTCAGAAGTCTGGAAGGAGGAGCACAGGAGATAATTTCAGTATAGAATAAGGAATGTGAGAGGAAAACGCAGATTTGGGGGGGGAAGGGATGAATGGGTAAGTTGGAAATGAGGCAGCAGGATGGGATGCTGGTGGGAGACTCAAAACCATGGGAAGATAAACTATGGGATCTCCATCACTGAAGGCTGCAGAGGCTAAAAGTCAGTGGGAAGTTCCAAAAAAACCRGCAAAGCCGTGGATAAAACCGCCATTTAAAGTATTCACTAGATACAAAGATCCCTTCCATAGATCCCTTCTGAAATCCCTACATSCTGCAAGGCCACGTGGGAGATCCTTTGTGTCCCATGGCCACTCCTTGGCTCCMGAAAACCCATCCAAGCACAAAGCCTGAGGCTGCTCCAGGGAGTGAGTGACAAGAATTCCAAATCATTCCACAGAAGCTGCACCAAGAGTTGCASGTATTTATTTATTTTTCCTTTCCCAAGGCCTTGTTATATGAAATTATTTTGGAGATATTTGATCTCTTTTCCCGCTCCAAGGGGCTCCTGGACTGACTGAACAGGTGTTTATTGGAGAGAGGAAAGTGAGGAAAGCTGATTTTTAACTTTAGGATGTCATTTATTGCCTGGGTGTGCATAACCAGGAAAAATTATTAGCTATGGACATAAAGGTGTGGAGTTTGAGCCCAGAGGTCACTGGAAGATTCCTGTTCGGAAGCAGCTCCGTGCACAGGGTGGAAGACACCTCTGAGCAACTCTTTTTCCAATTACTCCCTGAGATTGAAACATCTCCTTGGAATAAAATCCAGATCCTGGCTGGATGTTGCCTTTGTCACTGGGCTTTCAGTTCCTATCAGATTCCTAAGTCCTTTGCACAAATTGGGAACGTTTCCCATATTCCCCATTTTTCCTCCCTGTGCTCCTGCCTGTCCATCCGTTACGATCCACGCTYGTGGATTTTCGATGGAYAATCYTGGAATGTTCAGTTCTTTGTTTACCCAGCTCATCCCCCACCGTAAAAATTCTCCTAACAAATATTTTCCAAGGAATAGTTCCATGGAATATTCACAGATTGTTGGACTGTTCTACCTTTGATTTATTAAGCTGCACCTTCTGCTTCCATACAAACTCCAAAGGTAGGATMCTCTTCCCACACAACCCCTCTCCCTTTACCCCAGAGCCACATCCGGTTTGCTTTTAATCCTATAAAATCATATGGGATATGAATATCCCATTTAACCAAACCCACTTTTTCATGGAATGCAGCCCTTTGGCATGGGAAGCTGCCTGGTTTTATTCTGGCAGAAATCCTTCCAGGATTTTCCCTTGCTTTGCTTCGCCCTTCTCCCAGAGAGAGGAGACCCCACGGAGTCTGTCAAGCTCAAAGGTTTTCCAGTGTTTTTTCTTCCTGCTTTTCTGCCAACCTTTATCCCGTGAAAATAAGAGGAAAATTTGATTTCCAAAGGGTGTCTGTGAGGAACTTGGAGCTGCTGGGAGAGTCAGGCTGAACAACACGGTTTGTACCTTCCTTGGATYTCTTTGCTGCCATCAGGAACTTGTCCCAGGACATCAGGTCCGGGATATCAGGAAAACAAGCGGAAATACAAAATTCCAGCGCTCCTCTTGGAGCACATTCCTGTTCAGGACAGATTTGGGCAAAAATTGGGGGTGTAGAAGGAAGTTTTGGGCTGCTGGGTCCCAGATTAGGGAAGGAGCAGCTCCCTCCGTCCAGGGAGCTGAATCACATCCTGATGTTTAATGTTTTTCCATAGATTTCGCTGCTTTCCCGGTGGTTTCTCCAGCGGCAGCTCCCTCTGCATCCTSTCAGATGCCGGGTGGGGTGGTGGCTGTGATGGAATTGGGATGTTGTCCCAGGAGAAGTGCTCCTGATCCTCCTGTGTGAAGGAGCTCAAAACTCTCGGAGTTGTTGGATTATG
The DNA here is from genome assembly GCA_018881555.1 of Amblyornis subalaris. Taxonomy (NCBI): domain Eukaryota; kingdom Metazoa; phylum Chordata; class Aves; order Passeriformes; family Ptilonorhynchidae; genus Amblyornis; species Amblyornis subalaris. Next base: position 671,783 of record JACAXG010000236.1, read on the forward strand.
GAAGGATCCACTGGGATCTGCCCGCTCCTGATCAAGCCCCACACGCAGAAGGAAAAGTCTCCGGGAAGGCTGGATCAGGGATCATTTATTGGGATATTTCTGCTGTTGGAGACAGGATTTTGTTGTCTTCGAAGTTAATTAAATRATCAATAATTTTGCTGCTTGGGTGACAAAGGCACCACCAAAGTTGGGCTGATGGCACAAAATGACGGAGCCCAGGAAGCTGTGGGACACAGGAGTAGGAGGCAGGAAAAGCCTATGGATACCTCCAGAATCAATGTGACCACTGAATATCAGGACATTCRTCCCAGAGGGATGAAGAGCAGCCGTTCCCTGGAGCCAGGAAGGCTCCGACTCTTTGGACTGGGATGAGCTTTGTGCAGTCACGTTCTGCTCACGTGCGGGTCCCAAAACACTTGGAAAGGGACAACAGGGAAGAGCAGCTTCCCAAAGTCTCCAAGCTTTCCAGAGTCCATATTGGTCATTCCCAGTGTGCTCTTTGTGGAGGTCACACCGCATCCCATTGATAAATGGAAAAGACATTTGAGGTTCTAAATAAAAATAGCCTAAAGAAAATAATTCTTCCCAGAATCCTTGGAATCTCCTTGGGAGAATCCCGCAGCTTGCCTTGCACGCTCTGGCGGAATGAACAGTGGAGAGGATCTGAAATTTTAGGTTCTTGTGGATGATTTAGGATCTTCCTAAATTGGGGAATTACAGTGTTAATAATGTGCTTAACCCTTTAAAAAATGCTTGGGAATGGAAACTCCAAGGAAGCAAACTCCAGAAATTTGGTCACTATGATTTCATGGGAGAAGAGTGCCAGCTAATGAGGAATGAAGGAGACCAAAAACTTCCAAAAAAAGGGCTGTCAGAAGACCTGAATCCAGGAAAAAMTAAATAATTGTGATAGAAGAAACCTGGAGCTGCATTAGGGAATTCTCAGGGACTCGGAAACAAGAAAGGAAACAGATCACCAGTGGAACCTGAATGTGAAAATAAATTATCAGAAGGTCTGGAATGAAATGAAGCTGGAAAATGAAATAAATCCTTGGATTTATTAACCTATATGAAGAGGAAAATGAAATAAATCCTTGGATAATCCCACACTGAGTAAATAATGGATGATATGGGAAAGCTTAAGGATTCTGTGCATCTCTCACTTAAATAGAAAATGTTATCTTTTGGCCAATTATTGATGCCATTAATTCCGGGAGAGGAAGGGAGAAAATAGGAGATGAATCCTCAGCCTTTACCTGGGAGAGCAAAGGGAAGAAGAGGGAAATCCTGGAAGACCAGGAGGGAATAACCACGATGTGTGGCATTAAAAAGAAATAATYGAGGAGCTGGGGGAATCCAGATGGGTCAGTCCAACCTCAGCACCTGGAAAAACACTGGAATAAGCAGCTGAGCACCTGGAGGATGATAAGGCAATGAGATAAGAGCCCACACGGATCTGGCAAGAAACAATTCCTATGGAAACMACYGAATTCCCTCCCCTCGGCRGGAGAACTGCCCTGGGGGGTGGGGRAAGGAGCAGCTGGGATTTGTTTGGGCTCTGACACGGCCCCACAAGGAATTCTGGGAAGTCTGAGCTGCTGGGGGGGATGAACATCCCTGAAAACATCTCTTGGGGACAACCCTGGGTGATTCCCAGCCCTGTTTGGAGGTGGTGGCAAACAGGGCCTGTCTGGTGGCTAGCACCTTTGGCTGAAAGCTTTGGAGGTGGAAGAAATCAAAATTCCCACGAATCTGGCAGCTCGGGCCGTGTCTTGACAGGTGAGATGGAGCCCTCCTGGAAAACAGAGAGGATTTGTGCTCCTGCGCTCCGCAGACCCTGGAATTCTCAACACAGACCTTGGAATTCTTGACCCAAACCCTGCAATTCTCAACACACACCTTGGAATTCTCAACCCACACCTTGGAATTCTCAACCCAAACCCTGCAATTCTCAACCCAAACCCTGGAATTCTCAACCCAAATCTTGCAATTCTCAACACAGACCTTGAAATTCTCAACACAGACCTTGGAATTCTCAACCCACACCTTGGAATTCTCAACCCACACCTTGGAATTCTCATCACAGACCTTGCAATTCTCAACCCAAACCCTGGAATTCTCAACCCAAACCCTGCAGTTCTCAACCCAGACCTTGGAATTCTCAACCCAGACCTTGCAATTCTTAGCACAGACCTTGCAATTCTCAATCCAAACCTTGGAATTCTCAACCCAAACCTTGGAATTCTCAACCCAGACCCTGCAATTCTCAACCCACACCTTGGAATTCGCAACCCAGGCCTTGGAATTCACAACCCAGGCCTTGGAATTCTCAATTCACACCTTGGAGTTCTCAACCCAGATCTTGGAATTCTCAACCCAGGTCTTGGAATTCTCAACCCAGACCTTACCCTGACCTTCCAGAGCTGGGGAGAATGCTCCCCCCCCCCAGCTCCGCCCCCTCCTCACAGTGATCCCTGGGCAGGGATTTTCCAGCATTCCAGGTAGCAGCATCACCAGTGGGAAGGGTTCTGAGCACACTCCCAGCGTCAGGGAGCATCCAAGGGAAGAGGTCCCACATTTGGGATCAGAAAAGTTGTCGAGAGAAATGAACACAAAACACAACGGGTTTTGTATCCAGCTGACAGGAAATGAACATTTTTGCCTCATAAAGCCCATTCCCAAGGAACTGCTGTGTGGCCATTGTCCCCAGCTGGTCCATCCCCAGGAGAACACTCGGATAATCCATCCAATTTTCTCCCTTTACTCTGAAGCAAGTGGATTTCCTGGGAAAATTGGTCTGGGAAGGAGCTGCASGAGTTGTGTGTGGGAAGAGCCATTCCTGACACGTTCCCTCCACGTCTCCAGCGGTTGTCCTGCCTCACCCTTGTGTCCCACACCTTTGGGGACACCTCTGCCACACTGAGGTGCCACCTCTCCCTCCGTTCTTGGCAGGAGACCTTTACAACTCATCCCAAAGTGTGTCCTGTCTGCTCYGGCAGGTGATTGGCAGCCTTAGCACCCTGTGAGCTTTGGAAACGTGCCAGAAATGTCCACAAAAATGTGAATTCCATGACGCTTTTCGCCCCGTCACCCTCGGTGTGTCCTCAGCTTTCCATGGAATTCACTCCCAGCCTCTCTCTGTAGCTCAGAAGGGACACAACAGGAATTGTTCTGCAGATGCTGGGGCAAAAACGCTTGGAAGATTTCCAAGTGCTCTGGATGGTGAAATCAGAGCTGAACATGATCTCCATGAATTGGAGGCAGGACCAAAAATAAAAGCAATGAAATTCCATGGGRATGAAGGCAAATGACTCTGTTTGTTGGGATCTCGGGGAGGTGAGGCCCCTCTCTCCCTCTCCCCACCTCCMATTTGCTCATTCCCACCTTGGGATGAGTTTGCTGCCCTTTTAGGTGTGCCGATCAACTCTTTGCGGGGCAACTCYGAGTAAAAATTCCTCTTCTTTATTTGTGAAGTGTGAGCTGGGTCCTGCCCGAGCTCCTGCTCCTCTCCACAGCCCAGCCCCACAAGCAGCAGCTCGGTGTCTCTGCAGGGAAAGGATTCTGCAGGAGTGGGAAACAAAAGGGCTGCCAGGGATTTGGGAGCAGAAACTCCACTGCTGAAGAAGCCAAGATTCCCGCACAGATTTTGGGTGAAGGAGAAATCTGCTGTAAAATATGAGGTGGGGGAAGGGTTTGTGCAGCACAGCCAAACCTGGAGCTGGAGTCAGGAACAAACTCAAAATGTGTCTTTGGAAAGAATAATCTCAGAATCAGGGTTTGGGTTCAGAGAGATCTTAAATCTCATCCCATTCCCACTCCTTGCCATGGGCAGGGACACCTCCTGCTATCCCGGGGTGCTCCAAGCCCCATCCAACCTGGCCTTAGACACTTCCAGGGATGGGGCAGCCACAGCTTCTCTGGGCAACCTGTGCCAGGGCCTCCCCACCCTCCCAGGGAACAATTCCTTCCCMATATCCCATCTAAACCTGTTCTCTTTAAGCCTGGAACCATTCCCTGTGTCCTGCCRCTCCAGTTCCTGAGGATAAGTGGGTGAGCAGCAGCCAGGAACCTAAACCTGATCTTGGAATGCAGAGCAAGAGGCATGAAAAGATGGGAGGTCAGCTTGGTGTCGTGGCTTTTCCTCACAATGGACTTTAAAATTATGCTGGGATCTTGGAGAAAAACCRGGAAAAGAGGTTCCATGTGGAGAAATCAGGGGATGAGAGGAACTAATTTTCCTTTCTAGGAAAGAAAAGTGAAGGAAAACATTCCAGTCTCCCGCAAAACATAAATACAACTAGAAACAGGGGAATAACAACTGGATCTGCTCCTTGTGTAGGGTGAAAGAGCAAGAAGTGAACTACTGGSTTTGTATAAAAGATATTTCAGTAATAAAATAAGAAAAAATCTTCAGCCCATCCAAAAGAGAAGCACAGGGACAGAACAGGAACAATTAAAGTGGCACAACCGCAGGAAAGAACCTTATTAATCCATCTATTTAAGGGATCTATTGATCCCTGGCTGTGCCTCAGCTCCAGTGGGGGATTAAAGGATCTCCTGAGCTGAGGCTCCATTAAGCCTTGCGTCCCATGATCTGGGCAATTTTATAGTGCCACAGGAAGTCGTGGCCTAAAAAAAGCAACAAGCCGAAGATAACAAGGCTTGGAGAGCGACAATCCACGAGCAAGGCGAGCTCATCCCGAACTCTGCCAGAAAGAGAACTTCCAAAGGGTGGGATAAGAACAGAGGAGGCCGCAGGAACAGCAAAAGGATGATTGGAGGCTTGGGAAACAGCAACGAGATTTTCCCGGAGATGAAATCCGGGAASGTCATCTTAAGCAAACCAGGGGACAATGGGGTGTGCTCGGAATCTTGACYCTGCTTGTAGAGAATTTTGCTTTATTGACACTCATCAAGACCAGACTAATGGAGAAGATTGGGCAGAAGCAGGGCCCGGCTTCTGTTTGTTTTATTGTAATTGGTTTTTCCRAGAGATAATTAACTGTGGAACTCGTTGCTCCGAGACATGGCAAAGAGAGGGAATTTATCAAGGGGAGATGGAACGGGAGAGATGTCAACAGGAGGGAGAGACAGGATATTTGTTTAGGGGGGATAAATTATTCCTGCTCGCAAATTGAATCAGCCACAGAGCCCTGTGGACAGGAGAGGTGGGGTTTGGAAGCACAATATTGGAAATTTGGTTGTTATGGGWTTTTATTCCATGTGGTGCTGCCCATCATGGCTGGCAGAGTAACGAGCAGGTAGATCCGTGCCATGGAATCAGAATCATGGAATGGTTGGGTTGGAAGGGACATTAAAAYCCATCCAGTCCCACCCCTGCCATGGGCAAGGACACCTTCCACTATCCCAGGTGCTCYRAGCCCCATCCAACCTGGCCTTGGACAATTCCAGGGATCCAGGGGCAGCCACAGCTTCTCTGGGCAMYCTGTGCCAGGGCCTTCCCACCCTCCTAGGGAACAATTCCTTCCTAAGATCCCATCTAAAACTCTTSTTTTCCAGTTTAAGCCTCTCTGTCCTCTCAGTTGCTGTTGTGTCTTCACAACCAGACCAGGAATAAAAGCCCTGTGAGAGCTGGAATTTGCCCCTGGCATTTCTGGGCACCAAAACCAAGACATCTTCAGCTCTTCCGAGCACCAGCCAAGTGCCGAAGTTGTGTTAAATTTGGGAATTCAGCCCCTGGAGGAATTTCAGRCCAGGCTGGTGTCTCAAACTCCAAGCCTCAGTGAAGCATCCGAGAGTGTCCGAGGAAGCTGCTGTGCCCAGGGGCTGTTCCACAGGGCCTTTTATGAGAGGAATTAATGCCAATACTGGAGGAACTGTAGGGGAACTTACGGAATTTCAAAGCGGCATGGAAAAGAACCCTCACTGCTTAATGCTTAAACACCCACTCACAACAAACACCTCTGCATGGCAGCCACTGCTTCATCTCTGCCTTATCTCTGCCTTATCACCGTGAAATCCAAGCACGGATCAGCTCCAGMCCGGTGGCTCCGGGAGGAATCGCTGGGTAGGATGTGATGATAATGAGTGGTTGTGTGATGGGGATGAAACTTCTCCGTACGTTGAATATTTATCTTCAAATTGGAGCCAGCCAAACCAGCGGGCAAGAAAAACAACGAGACACGAAGCCTTTCTCTCCGACGCGTGCGTTTTATTTTTATTTTAGGTCTTCTTGCCCCGCTAGCAAAGGTCATAAATTATTTAACTGCCGCGGCTCAGCCTTCTCTTTTTTACTGTCTAATAAAATCAGGGAAATATAAACCTATTCTAGGTCCTTTTTTCTTTTTTTTTTCCCCTCAAATAATTTTGAGAGGGGCGACAAGCAAAACGAGAATTGAAGCAACAATTCAGGGCAGGGTGGCAGAGAGTTGTGAGCACACCAGGAGGTTTCAGCAGAAAGCTCGTAAGGAGGCGGATTGGCTCCTTTCTGGACAAAGATGTCTTGTTCCCGTTTCAAATTTAATAATTTATAGACTCGGTGCTGGGGTTTTTCGTCTCCTGGCTGCTTGCTGCCTATTAAACACATAATTCAGGGGGTTACATTATTATATTTTGGGCTGCCCACGTTTCAGCCAAAAGATGGGGAGAGAGGCGCCGATAAGTTTGGGGAAATGATTCAGGTTGGGGAATTGTGGGATCAAATCCCTGCCTGATTTCCCTGGGACTGTTTCACCCTGAGATTTTAAATAAGCAGCAGGTTTTTGGGTACGGCCCTGGTTTGTTTGTCACTTGGAATTATTAACWTTTAACAGTGGCTGCTGCGGGAACAGAAGTGGAAAGGTCAAGGAAGTGGATAAAGGTGAAAATTCAGCACGAGGAAAAAGGAGAGGACAAGTGTGGGCAGAAGGGGAGCARAGGGGGATTTAAGGGTCAGAACCCCTTTCAGGAAGGAATTTTCCCCAATATCCAACCTGACCCTCCCCTGGCAAAGCTTGAGGTTGTTCCCTCYCMTCCTGTCCCTGTTCCCTGGGAGCAGAGCCCGACCYCCCCYRGCTGCCCCCTCCTGTCAGGAGTTGTGCAGAGCCAGAAGGTCCCCCCTGAGCCTCCTKTTCTCCAGGCTGAGCYCCTTTCCCAGCTCCCTCAGCCGCTCCKGGGGCTCCAGCCCCTTCCCAGCTCCATTCCCTTCCCTGGACACACTCCAGCCCCTCCAGGTCCTTCTTGCCATGAGGAGCCCAAAGTCTTGAACCCTTTCAGCTTTTCCCATCGTGTCCCAAAACCCCAAGGCTGCAGGGAGCAGCTTTTCCCAATCCCACTCCTTTCCCAGCCCTGCTCTGCACAAACTCATTCCACAAATCCCCACCAGGATTTGCCCTTTCAGCCCTCAACCCTTTCCACCTCTTTATTTTTCCCTCCCCTCTCTTTCTCCCAGGACCGATCCCTTCACTTAGGAGAACATAAATGATCAGGGCTTGGTTGAAGCACACAGGAGCAGATATTTCTGTATAAAAATAGATTTCTTCCTTCCACATGAATTCCTCCAGCTCTCCCATCCTTTCTGCCTGAGCAACAATAACGGCTCCCATCGGAAACCYCTCCAGAGGATCCCTCTGCAGAGCAGGGAGGGGGACTCAGAGCACATCGAGGGCCCCTTTCCACCTTCCCCACCATCTTTCACAGCTGTATCCGAGCTGGGAGCGAGGAAATGGGATTTAAAAGAAGGAATTAAAGCAGGTTACAAGCAGCACAAGGCCTGGTTTCAGGTGGCTGATGAGGGGCTGGGACAGAAGGGATTCGTGATTCCATCAGAAGCAAAGGGAAAAAAAATTGACTCCTCCAGGAGGCTCAAGGGGGGTGGAGCAGCTAAAAAAAAAATCCTTAAAATACACAAAATGGATCTGRAATGCCAGGGGCTCCAAAACTGACAGAAGGGAGCTGAGGGTGGAAGGGGAAATGTGCTCTTCTGCCAAGATTAGACTCGGTGTTAATTGCTGGCTCGGGCAGGAAAAACTCAGCTGCACCCCCAAAAGGGACCCACAGAGACAGAGGGGTGGGAAGAGCTCAAATGACCTCCTGGGCAACTGTCCCCAGCCAGCAAAGGAGTCACCAGCCCATCCAGGGAGCCACCAGTCCATGGAAAGAGCCACCAGATCATCAAAGGAGCCACCAGTTCATCTAAGGAGCCACCAGCCCATCCAAGGAGCCCCGAGCCCATCCAAGGAGCCCCGAGCCCATCCAAGGAGCCACCAGTTCATCAAAGAAGCCACCAGTCCATCCAAGGAGCCCCGAGCCCATCCAAGGAGCCACCAGTTCATCAAAGAAGCCACCAGTCCATCCAAGGAGCCCCGAGCCCATCCAAGGAGCCCCCAGCCCATCAAAGGCTCATCTCCAGGGGAGCACAGGGAACGAAGACAGGCAGGAATGTTGGACTCAGGGAAGGGCTGTCCCAGGACAGCCTCRGTCCTGTGGTCCGGGTGTGAGACCCAGCAGGATGAGCCACTGCCAGAGCTCCTGCGGGACTGGAGGTGCTGCCTGGGGGTGCTTAGGCAGGAAATAGAGGCGGGAAAGGGAGATTTGGGGAGGAACAAGTGTGGGAAAACAGAGGAATAAGGGGGGGAATAAAATGAGTAAGGGAGAATAAGGGGGTAAAAGGGCTGGTCACGTGTAAAGGGGTGGCTGGTTGGGGTTTGCCTGGCCGTGTCCACCTGTCCTCGGGTTAAATTCCATTTCTAAGCCTTTACCTGGATGAGGGATTTTATTTTCAGTTGAGGGGTATCAGCAGCTGGAGTGTCCCTGTGGCCTCAGGGACATGTCCAGGGGCCAGCAGCTGGTGGGAATCTTGGGGACAAACCTATGTATGTTTATATATTTGCCTGTATATGTGCTCCRTAGGTGCTTGTGCCCCTGGAATTCCATGCCGAGCCTTCCTGCTGCTTGGAGCTGGAGCATGTCCCCTCTCAGCCTCTTGGATCCACCGTGATGCCCCTAAAATTCCCAATTTTTCATGTGTGACCTGTGGAAGAGTTAATGAGCAGTTTGTGCCTCTCATGCTGTCTGACCTCCCAAGATTTTTAACAGCCCTGGGAATATTTGGGGTCTCAGAAAAGGTTGGTTAAGGCGAAAGGGAGAGCACTGATGGAGGAGCRGAGTGAAAGGAGCAAATCCTCAAAGGGTCTGGGAAAGGATAACGCTCGTTTTTCATATTTATGTTTCGTAAGTGAACTCCACGAAATGAGGGGAAAAGAGGAAGGCCCTTAACCCGGAGAGCAGAGGGTGGAGGAGCATGAATTATTGAACATCATTTCATAAAATATCGGGAAACACAATAAACAGAGAGAGAGCCGAGGGAGGGATGACTCCATCATCCAGAGGCAAGGGAAAAGCAGAGCCTGGAGGAGATCAGGGCTCAGGGATCACCTCATCCCCCCCTAAATCATCGCTGCAGCAGCCGGGGGGGGGCCAAACTCTCGCTCCATTTCCCCTCCTTAGTTTGGAGTGMGATTGATTTTTCCATGTGAACTGAATCCATTCCCCTGGCAGAAAGCTCCGTATCCCACTGGAGCTGTGAGCATTCCCTCTTCATCAGCAGAGGAAACAACACCCTTGCTGTGGGGGTCCCGAGGGTGGGACGGGAGGATTTTGGGAGTCTCTGCTCTCTGCAGGGCTCAGAGGAGCCCGGAGACCCCACTGAGCCCCCCTGCCCACGCTGTGGGGCTCCAGCTCTGCATCCGAGGATCCCACTGTGCTTCCAGTTTTGTAATCAGGGACTGAATTCCCACCAGGATCAATCTGGTTCATTCAGCTTGGCTGGTGCTGGGAGATGATGGATAACTCCTCCGAGCCAAATGTTGTTCCTCTGGAAACGGTTCTGATAAAAAAGTCTTTCCATACCTGAGATTTGAGGTGAGTTTGGGACCCCGAGGAACTGGGAATGCTCAGGCTGGAAATACGGAGTGCCAGGGGATGGAAAGGAAATTCCCAGAGGCTCTGACTCTCTCGACAGACACAGCAATGTCACAGTGAGACAGCTCCACTGCTGGGGCTCGTCGCAGATGGAAAAACCTTCCCAATAAATCCATCTTGCTGGATGTGGATTTGGGGAATGTGTGCGCCAGATTCCAGTGCCTCCTCTGGCTGTGTTTTCCATGAGTCCACCAAAGCAAAGCTGTCCCAGGTTTGTGATCGCCCACCCTCAGCAGACACTGGAACTCCAACCTTTGTGTTCATTCCAAACATTTTAACAACAATTTGATGTCTAAATCCGTGTTGGGGAAGACAGAAGKGTGAGGAACACAACCCCCAGGAAAGAGCATCATTCCCTGATTGTTTCCGGCTCATTCCCTGCCGAGAATTCTTTTGTCTGTTGAACTGGGGAATGACAGGATGCAGGGCTGGATTTTAAAGCAGCTTTGGCAGGTAAATCCTGGCCCTCACAGGGGCTAAAACAACATCCCTGGAGTGCTCCGTGCTCTGGAAATTCCTCAGCAAGCGGAGCCTTGTCCAGGTGCCCAGACACCCACGGAGCTCCTTCCCACCTCTYCGTCCTCCACCCATCCAGGCTTTGTGTCCAGGGCCTGTGGAGGACAGAGAAAAACTCCAGTCCTCTCCCATCCCTCCACTGTCCCACTGTGGGCCAAGCAGATCCAAGGAATTCAAGTCCACAGGGCTCTTCTGGAGGAGAAAAGCTCTCCTTGCAGGGCTAAAAGGGCTGAAAGCTTCTGSTGGGCAACTGGAGCGAACTTGGGGGTTGTTTTTCTGGGAAAGGAGGGTTTGGTCTTCTCCTGGGAGATTTAAACTTGGGATTTAGGAATCCCCAAGTTTATTTATTTATTTATTTGGGATCCCCAGAGTTATTAGGCTCCCTGGCCTTGCAGCTTTGCATGGGAGTTTCGTGTTTAAAAACGATGTCCCGRAATTCCTTCAGTGCCTCCTGGTAAACAGGGAAGGGAGGAAAATGAAGCTCAAGGAAAAGAAGCTCCGTTTTTTTCYCTGTCGAGGATCGTTGCCCCACTCAGTCACTGCCAGTGGAATCTGGAGCTCCAGAAAATGCACAGAGAGGCTCTTTTAACGAGTGTTGTGCTAATTAATCTCTCTTGCACGAGTGCTCAGCCAAAGCCCATCAGTASCAAGAGGGTTCTTCATCGAGGACTTGGGATTAATCCTGCATTTAGGAAAGAGAGGTTCTGGCTGCAACAGCAACMACCCAAAGCACTAAAAAAATACTTGGCAGGCCTGGAAACCCCCTGGATTCCCTCTGATGGACACTGAGAGCGAGGCAAAGTCCCCTGCGAGCGCCATTCCAATGTCACAGGATTCCACTGCTGCCTGCCAGGAAATGACCACCACAAGGAATAATTCCAGCACCTTGGAGGACCCAGCGACGGCTGCATGGATCCCACGGAAAGTCAGCGTGATCCTCATCACTTCCCAGCCCCCTGCTCTGGAGTTCTGGGCTGAAAGAGCCAAAGATCAGCACGAAAACTGCACCATCGGCGAAGCACAAGCGGTGCCGTGAGGTGCCACCCCCTGAGGCTGGCACGGCMTGGCTGTGTCCTCAAGGGACACATATCATGGAGTTATGGAATATTCTGGGTTGACAGTGACCCATGAGGGTTTGGTCCAGCTCCTGAAYGTGATGTTCTCCTGCTCCATCACTTCCTCCAGGCAAATCTGCGGGAAGAATGGCCAAGGGAAGGTGAGTGGTGCCTCACCCTGCCTGTCGTGAGGAGGAATTTGACACGGACAGGTCTGTCCCTCATCCCCATTCCTGCTTTCAAAGCCTCTCCCACCCCACAGACCCMCCCTGTGCTCTTCCACCTCCATCCCGTCGCTTTGTGGACCTTTAGCTCTGCCCAGTCCTCTCCACTTTTGGAAAAGCTCCAGGATATCCCTGTGGTCAGAAAATTCAAGCCATGCCTGCCCTYCACACAGAGAGAAATAATCCAAGATGTCCCAATCCCTGCTCCATTCCTGGCACTACAGAACTGCAGGTGCTGTCCCTTCCTTTCYCCCATCCTTCCCCACCAAGGCTTCGAGAGAATTTCTATGGGAAAAATTCCTCATTCCAGGGCTGGATGTGCCTTTTTCCTGCCCAAASAAGCTGCAAATCCAGGATACCGATTCCAGAGCCGTGGGAGTAAAATCCGACAGAGAAGGGGTCTGCGAGGTGGGGCCAGGACTCCCAAAGGTTCTTCTCCTGAGGCTTTTCCATGCTCCCTCTGCTCCCAGTATTGCTGGCAGGAGCCAGGAGAACAAACCCAGTGTCCCAGGCCCCGAATATCCCCGAAAAAAGAAGGAAAGAACACAAACCTTGAGCAGTTCAAACATTTTCCTTCTCGCTCAACGCACGGAAGGGCCAGGCCGGCTTCARATGGAAAAGGAGCGAGGAAAAATAACAACGAGGGGCAGAGGCAGGGAAAAAAGGACTCCCGAATCCAGGCTTTGATCCCGCTCCCTGTCCTGCCTCCACTGAAGCAATGTCCCACTGATCCCTGCAGGGCAGAGCTCGGCTCGGTTTGGTTCAGAGGAATCTCCCCAGCCCTTAGAAAATCAGGTTTTTTTACAAATACTGCTAAATCAGGTCAGCGTCCCCACGTTAAATATTAGAGCCTGGCCTGGATTTGTTTGTTTTTGCAATATTTTAGCAGCCTCCTCTTCATGAAATAGGAAAAAAAAAACGTTTTATTTTCATTTTTCACACGCTGGATTGAAGAAGTCCAAACCGTGTTTGCTTTTCAGCTCTTTATTGAAGTTCTCAGGGGACCTCTTTGTGGAAAAAGAGGATGTTAAACTGGAGACTTTGCTGGATTTTGATATTTCCTTACGGTTTTGGCTCAGCTGGAACATCTCAGCAGTGGTTGAGACCCCAGTAGGGTCCAGACCCATCCCCATGGTGGCCACGCTGTGGGGAAATTGTGGGGTTTTGTGGCAAGTTCCCAGACCCTTTAATAAACCCAGGGCTTGGGCCCTACTGGGGTCTCAGATCCAGCTTTAAAAATCAGATTCCATGTTTGTCCAACAGCARTAAACTCCCCGGGTTTTATAGGGTCGTAAAAACCCTACAACTGCTCCCATTTCTGGGTCTAATTCACCCAGAGGTTTCCTCTCTAAGGGTGCAGTGCAAACGATTGGAGTCCTATTAGCTGGAAACAGCACATCTCCACGTGCAGAATTCCCAGAAATAATTCCCGTGCACGGAAGGGAGGGGCAAGGGAAGGACAGGAGGGGAAGAATAAAAAAAAAAGGCCGTGAAGGCTTCACAAATCAGCAATTCAGGGAAGCTCTGCTTGCAGGGGGTATCAAAATCCCATTTTCCTGCTTTGAGCCGGAGCTGGAAGCACAGGTCGTGCTCGGCCGAGGGCTGAGCTCCCTGCAAAGTCATCCCTGGAAAACGCAGTCTCCCAGGACACTGGGAATTCCTGGGCTCTCAGACMGGCACTCGGCTCCCCAGGAGCTCTGGAGCCGTAAATGAAATGTTCGGAATGGCTTCAGAAGCTCCCAGAATTATTTAACCCTGGAAAATAAAAGTCTTGGAGTCAACACAGTGGGTTTTTTCAAATATAAATAATGTAAATAACGACCAAAAAAGAATGTGTAAGTTGGGGTGTAACACCAAAATAGCATCAAAGTGGCCATGCATAAATTTAGACTGGAAGGCATTAAAAAAAAAAGCCAAAAAAACCACTATGGAATTATATCCTGGAATGACTTTTCCAACAGCACAGCAGGGGCAAGGAACTGAAATTATTTTAAGGTGAAAAAAAAAAYGGAGGGAAGCTTGTAAAGCAGAATATGGGTCAGAACAGGGCAATAACCACAACTGGAGTTCTGTGTGACCCGAGGAAGGGGGGGGAAGGAGCTGCCTTGTTCCTGCCTGATTGCATTCCTTGTTCCGTGGATATTCCGGATTGTGCACACGGCAAACTGAGCYGTCCCGACAGACATTCCCGCCTGGAGCAGCACAGCTCGAGTAATGGAAAGAGGATTTATTTCCAAGGGTTGGTGTCAAAAATGGAATTAGACAAGGACTGGTGGATTGTACCTGCTTTGTTCGGCTTTTCTTTGGCCGGCACTGCTGGTTGCGTTTTCCTGGCTCGGGGAAAAGAGGGATTTGTTTGCCAATGGAAATTCCTGCACATTCCAGGCCTTAATTCCTTGCCAGCACCGACTTGTCTCGCTCTGAGGAGCGTGAGGTCGTTTCCTTGGGAAGGGAGGGGAATTAGGGAAACCGATAAATGGATGGATATTGGTACCGTTCCGTCCCTGCTTTATTTCCTCGGGTGCACGGCGGGAAATTCCCRTTAGACACGGAATGGAAAACTCAGCCGGAGCGAGCGCGGGAGGAAAACAAATTCTCRACTTGGCTGCGCCCGGCGCACAGCACCTGCCTGGAATGTTCCCGGGAAAGCTGCGCCGAAAGTCATCGGGAAGTGCCAATATTCAGCCCCTCTGTGGGAATAAGGGAAATGAAGRAAGGCACTGTGATATGTTCCGCGTCGGAAATGGGGGCTCGGTCGTTACACGGAAATTACTTTTTATTAGCTCTCCTTTTGGAAAAGAGAATAAAACACGAGGAATGGAAATAAGGGAATAAAATGAAAGGAACAGCCATAAATTCCTCGTCTGTGGTGTGGGAAGCAGAGGTCACGGTGGGATTTTGGGCAATGCATTTTCGAAAAAGGCCAAGAGAAGCCACACAGAGGCAAAAAGGGACTGGAAATGCAAAATATAATAAGAATTTAGGGAAATAAGCACACAATAAAAAACTGAAATGGTGTTTGCAGCTGGTTTTACCAGGGAAGGGTTGAGGAGGCTCCTGCTCCTTTCCTTATAAAGGGACACATCAAAGGATCATTCCCATGTTGAAGGGGATCCTGGAGCTTATCCAAAGGCATTAAAGGATCACCCAGACCAAAGGATGTTCTTCCCAGAGCAACTGAGGAATCYCAGTGTGAAATTGCTGCATGAATAATGGGAGTGAGGCTGGAATGTAAAAATGCCTCAAGGTCAACGCGACAGCACCAGCGAGGTTCCCATTTTTAAACAGGATCCAGGGTAAAGCTCAGGAAAATCCAGGGTGGCAGCACATCCATAGCAGATAACTGATGGGAGCTGTGATACAAAGGAGGATCCATGGATGAATTAAGTGTAATGGGAAGGGTTCTGTGAAGGGAAATGGGGCTTTAGAGCTCTGTGGAGTTCCTGGAAGGAGTCAATGGACACAGGGATAAGAGACATCCAGCTGGGAATGGATTTGCATTTCTAAAGGCATTTTACAAAGTCTTTCACCAAAAAAATAAATAAATTAACCCTTAAAGAAGTTATGCTACCATGGAAGGAAGGAAGGAAGGAAGGAAGGAAGGAAGGAAGGAAGGAAGGAAGGAAGGAAGGAAGGAAGGAAGTGAGGAAGGAAGGAAGGGAGGGAGGGAGGGAGGGAGGGAGGAAGGAAGGAAGGAAGGAAGGAAGGAAGGAAGGGAGGGAGGGAGGAAGGAAGGAAGGAAGGAAGGAAGGAAGGAAGGCTCACTCCTTGGCATCCATGGATCTCCCTCTGGGAAAGAGAGCACCCCCAGTCAGACCCTCCTGGCACACTCAGGTCCTGGCAGGTGATTACTACAGCCTGTAAATTGTCTTTAGTCATTCCTGCAATGGGGAGTTGGAAAAGCATTGGAGTCAAACCYGTTCCATCTCCTTTAAGGTAGAATTTCCAGCCTGGAGTCCCCAGGGAATAAAGGGATACATCCCACCAGGGAAATGATCTCCAGCAGTGGGATGGGATGGGATGGGCTGAGCTGTGTTGGTTGAATCCTCTGCTTCAAGTTTCCTACCAAGTTCTTGCCCTCATTCCTGACTCAGGTCCCGGGAGCAAATCCTTCCCTTCCCCCTCRCTGGGCTGCATTGGAGGCTGGGAGAGGCGAGTTTGGCACTGAACGTCCTCTGAAATTGTGCTTGGAGCAGCAACAGTGACTTGGAAATAAAAGTTCAGCACTTGTTGCTTCCAGAATCTTTGCTTTGTTGGAGTCTTTCCTGAAATTTTAACCCTGGGCACGCTCAGGTGCTGACCTGTAGGGTGCAGCTCTCACCTAAGGATCATATGGATGCTCCCAAGGGTTTCCCTGGGCATTGATCAGTGCTCTCTGTTCCTGCATCCCTCCCTTCCTCGAGTCCAAGCTGGCAGGGGCTTTTTTCCCCTTGTTTTGGAGATTTGGACAACATTCCATGGTGTGGGAAGGACATGGGACAGGAGCAAGCCAAGGACCCTTCCCAACCAATCGAGGGTTGCCTGAGACAGGAGGAACTTTGAACCCCCTCTGCTTTCAGCCCCCACCTGCTGGAACCCCGGAGCAGATCCATGGAAGCTCCTGTTCCAAACGCTGGGATCATTAAAGATGTATCAGTGTCTGCTTTTATCCCAAGAATTCCTAACGAGGGAGAATTTCTAAACCCAGGCATGAACACACCCTACAAATCATCCATTAAAGCCCTGGAAAGGGTACTGGTGATCATGGCCGGGATTCCCCTGGAGAGACTGGGATATTCTGGCAATTGSTGCCTCCAGACCAGACCTGGAGTCTCCCAGAATTTTATTTCCTCATTAAACACCTCAGCACGACGAGCTTTGTGAGGAGCCCTTGCCAAAGGCTACAACCCTCCTGCTGTCCGGACACAAATCCCACCTCTTTCCCACCCCAAATCCAAGATTTTCGTGGGATCTGCCCCAGTCCAAAGACAAAAAGGCCAGGCTGTGGTGCACACACAGATAAAGGCGGGATTCGTTGGTTATTTTCCATCCCACGGGGCAGTGGGGGATTCATCTTGCAGGAGCGCATCCAGTCAGGTGAAAAATTGAAGCTGGAGCAGGAGCAGCAGTACAATCCTGGGCAGGCTCGGGAAGTTGGTTTTTGTGAGACACAGAAGGAATTCAATGCATTCTGACTATCAAAAATAAATAAACAAGGCCAAAAAAGGAGTTGGGATGTGATGTGCGAAGAGCTCGGGGGGGGGAGGATGTGGAAATGGGCTCCACGAAGCTCTGCGAAAGTGACTCTCGGTGAGCGAGGCAGGAGCACAAATTCAAATTAAAAATAAAAGGGTAACAACGGGGAAAGGCTCCTGGTGGGCCAGAAGGGCAGAGCTCCATAAAATGTGGATGTGGTTTGCAGGATGTTTGGTTGAACATAGTTTGTCTCAGTCCATGAAATCAGGTTAAATACCTTACCAGGCCTTTCAAGCGCTGTGTTTGATATCAAAATATTGTCTTCAAGGAATGCTGACACAGCTCATTCCAGCACTTGGAAAATGCCAGAACTGGGAATGGTCTTCTWTGATGTGGGCTCAGTCCTCTGGCGCTTCAACAAGATCCCAGAATCATAAAATCATGGAATGGTTTGGGTTGGAAAGGACCTTAAAGCCCATCCAGTGCCACCCCTTGCCATGGGCAGGGACACCTYCCACTASCCCAGGCTGCTCCAAGCCCYGTCYAACCTGGCCTTGGACACTSCCAGGGATCCAGGGRCAGCCACAGCTTCTCTGGGCAACCTGTGCCAGGGCCTCACCACCCTCCCAGGGAACAATTCCTTCCCAATATCCCATCTATCCCTGCCCTCTGGCAGTGGGAAGCCATTCCCTGTGTCCTGTCCCTCCATCGCTTGTCCCAAGTCCCTCTCCACCTTCCCTGTAGGTTCCCTTCAGGCAGTGCAGGCCACACTTGGGTCCTCCCCGAGCCTTAACCTGAGCCTRAGTTGATCTCTCTGTTTTTCTTTCGCACACTGGAGCTTTCTTCCCTGGATTTGGTTTCTTTTCTCCACAGGCAGTGCAAGGTTTGCTGCCAGTGGAGAGAACCAAGGTCATTCCACTTAAATCCGCCACTGCCCTTTCTCCTGGCAGCACCTCCAGTTCCTGCCCAGTGCAGAGTTTTACTATTCCAAGTTTTACTAAATTCTACTATTTCACCTTGGTTTAATCCCACYTTCAGCTGGGATCTGAGCGTTAGAAGAGAGGTTCATTTTTAATAAAACACTGCAGAACCACCCAGAAACAAACTGGGTGTGGCTGCTGGGAGTAAACTTCCCAGCATTCCTGCTGCAGCAGCAGATTTCTTTCCGTTTGGCTGAAGCATCCAAAAATATTTCTTRTTATTCAGTTCAACCTGAATTTTCTTTTTTTTTTCCGCTTATCTTGTGAGGGCTGAAGAAAATCCTCCAGCGTGCAGCACAGCTCGGAGGGGAGAACCCACCCTCCACCAGCACAAGTGGTGAAGAAATCCCTGGATTTGACCCCATGGAAATATTGCTCTGTAGAAGAGAATTGCGATGACTTGGGAAGTAAATATTTCTTCCAGCTGAAATGATTTCCTCCTRCCAGAGCCTTTGAGTTTGTGGGAAGAACCCTTGAGCTGAGCTTTATCCACACTCACTCGCTGAATGGAGTGAAATGTTCAACACTGAGGGGCTCAGCCTTGGATTCCTCACTCCAAAACAGCCAATTTTTTCCCGAAACAGCCAATTTTTCTCCAAAACAGCCAATTTTTTCCAAAAGAGCCACTCTGGGAGGTCCCAGGATCTGCCCTAAGAAGGGACTTCCTGTTGTCACTGTACTGGAAGTCACTTCATGGCCAAAATAGGATGAACTCCCTCGTGGAGCAAAGGTCTCCAAAGGCAGCAGAATTCAAGTGGAATTGGGTAAATCCATTTGTCCCTGGCTGTGAAGAGACTTGAGGAGATCAAGTGAGCGGAAGATGCTTAAAGCAGGAGGTGACTTCCATGGAAAGTGGGCGCTGAGAAAGCTTCATGGAAGTGTTTGGGCACTTTTGGTGGGATTGTTGGGATGTCCYGTGCAGTGGGACTKGGTCCTTGTGGGTCCCTTCCAATCAGGACATTCTGTGGCCCCATGGAAAGGCTGAGGGATGATCCCTGAGCATCCTGTGGGATCCTTGCAGCAACAAACCTCACCATGACCCCAAGATTTCCAGCCTCTCTCTCCTCACTCACCGAGTTCCTGTAAAAATGAGGCTGCAGAGTCCCTTGGGATTTTTCGCTCATTATTGCATGGAAAAGATTMTCCTGTGGCAATCCCAAATGAACTCCTTTATCCGGCACGGAGAGCAGCAGCCTGTTAGGGCAGGATAATCAGCTCTGGGTTGGAGATCTCTTTCCAGGGTAGGTGAATCCYGCCCTAAATCCCCCGGGATCTCTCCCCTTCCTCTCTGCTCCCTCCRCAAGGCAGAAACCACCCAGCCCCTCCTGCCTGGGAACAGAGATACCTMAAAACCTGTCAGGGCTAAAGAGAGCCAGAATGCAACCCAAAAATCAGCAGACRCTTGGGATTATTTCAGTTTAATACTCACTTTGTGCATCACTTCCCCTTGATAAAGCGAATTTATTGATCCCCCCTCGGATGTATTGTTCGGATATAAATTCATTAAATTCGGCGAGGAAGAAGCAAAGGTTGGGCGGTGGAGCACAGGAGAGAGAAGCTGGTGAGAAATTAATAATTCTGTATTCGGTGCTGTCTGCAGTAAATAATGCATGGAGCCACCCGCCGAACGATGAGGCTCCATGAAATATTGAAGAGCTGCTCTTCCAGGAGCCAGTCTATTCCGAGCCCGGAACGGGCCGCATTCCGCCTCGGGAGCGGCGGCGGTCGCGGATTTAAGGCTGGATTAGAATGCACGCACACGCGCGCGAGGGCTAAATGAAGATTTTTCCAGGAGTCTTAAACCTGATGCTTCTTAATTTGGGGCTGCTTGACTCGGTGACCTCGGCGATAATTCAGTGAAATGTTATTGGGCTGCTTTTTTTTCCTGTCTCCTCTCTGTTATTCCCGYGCTTCGGTGCGGTTTTTGGAGGAGGCATCAGGCTCCTGTTTCACAGATGGGAGCAGAGATGGGAAATCCCCGGCTGGGAGCTCAAGGACGGCTCAAAAACTTGAGTTAGCTGGGAAAAATATGAAAAATTGGACAAGGCAGTGACGTGGGGGAGCCCGGAGCAGGGATGTTATTCCTTGTATTACACGTGAACAACTTCTCTGCCCACCCTCAACAAAGAGAGGCTCAAACCCCACCAGAATCGTGGCCCAGAACCTCTTTAAATTCTTAATCACATCGACACTCATTTTATGTGTTAAATAAATATATATATCCTGGTTTGCAACAACTCACAAAGCCCGGCAGGCCAGGAGATGGAATTTTCTCCTGTGCAGCTCTGTAGGAACCAGGGCTTTGGGATGTGCTGGTTTTTAAACCAACSGCAAAGCTCCTGCTTGTTTGGGGTTGTAGAACTCCCACAGTGCTGAGGCTCGGTAATAATCTGAATGTAATTTGTCTGAATAAGCAGCACCTTCTCCTGCCTGCACCTTCCGAGGTGATGAATGCTCCTGCGTGGCTCAGAGATTGCTCTTCATTTTTTAAGATAAATAAAGGTTTATGAAGAAACATCAGTTTTACATGAAAAACTGTGTTTGCTCTGGAACTTCTGTCGTTATTGTGTTTGCGTCTCAGCTCCGCATTCAGGCCCCGCGTTCYCGCGGCCTGGCCCATTATTCATCCTCCCACACACCTCGAGCAGCCCAGGAAGCAGAATTCCTCTGTCTTCTCCGGGGCTCCTCCACCCTTCCTTCTGCGTTTTCCCTCCTTCTCCTTCGTGGTCTTCTCATCTCCCAGTTTTTACCCCATTGTTTTCCTCTTTTCCATTCTTCTGATGCTCTCCGGGAATGTGTGCAAGCCCACAGTGCTGAATCCTTGGACACATGTCCATCACCTCTTGGCTGTCACTTCATCCCACTGGGAAAYCTCTGGGATGGAGCAGCGTGTGGGTGAGGACCTTTGGCTGCATCCAAGACATCCCAGAATCATGGAGCCATGGAATGCTTTGGGTGGGAAGGGACCTGAAAGCTCATCCCGTTCCACTTACTGCCRTGGGCAGGGACACCTTCCASTATCCCAGGGTGCTCCAAGCCCCATCCAACCCGGCCTTGGACACYGCCAGGGATGATGGGGCACAGCTTGAGGTCGTTCCCTCTCCTCCTGTCTCTGTTCCCTGGGAGCAGAGCCCGACCCCCCCCCGGCTGCCCCCTCCTGTCAGGAGTTGTGCAGAGCCAGAAGGTCCCCCCTGAGCCTCCTTTTCTCCAGGCTGAGCCCCTTTCCCAGCTCCCTCAGCCTCTCCTGGTGCTCCAGCCCCTTCCCAGCTCCGTTCCCTTCCCTGGACACGCTCCAGCCCCTCCAGGTCTCTCYTGTTGGAGGRTCCCRGAGCTGCCCCAGCACTGGAGGTGCCCCAGCAGTGCCAGCTCAGGGGACGGGCCCTGCCCTGGCCCTGCTGCCACCCCAGGGCTGGCACAGCCCAGGTGCTCTTGGCCTCTTGTCCCCCTGGGCACCCCTGGGCTCGTGTCCAGCTGCTGGCACCAGCACCCCCAGGGCCTTTTCCAGGATTCCAGCCACTCTTTCCCAAACCTGGAGCATCCCATGTGGTTGTTGTGACAACCCCAGGACAGGACACAGCACTYGGCCCTCAGACAATGGATCTCAATCCATCAATCCAGCGTGTCCAGATCCCTGTGCAGACCCTTCCCAGCCTCCAGCAGATCCACACTCCCCCAGCTCGGTGTCACCCATGAACTGACTGAGGGACCACTCAATTCCCTCCTCCAGGTCATTGACAAAGGTATTAAACACCGAGCCCTGGGGACACCCTTTGTGACCTGGCACCATCTCCATCACCACAAACTCACAACCCTCGGCATCTCCATGTCGCAGTTTCCCATTCCATGGGAACAACTTAACTCTTCTGGGATGGAGCAGTGGAAGTCTGGCTGTGAGGAATCTCCTRCACGCAGCAGCCCAGACTGAGACAGATGAGCCACAGAGAAATACACGACTATTAATTCCAAAAAAGAAAAATATCCCATATTCATTCCTTTTCCTATCATGTTTCCCTTCCAATCCACATCCATAAATAGGAATGAAGGAACTAATGTGCCTTTAGTGACTGGGTTTGTCTGTTTGCCCAACATAATTCACAACCTGCTTCAGCAAACAGGAGAGCAAACAGATTTGCTTTTGATAAATGGAAATGGTTTGGTGCATTTCTTCATCACATCCCTTCCTTCCTTCCTTCTTTTTTATTCCCCTCCTCACCATCCCCTTCGCTGTTTTCCTTACAGGGATTCTCCCTCCGTGCTCCAGCGGTCACGTCTCAGCCTGATCCCGGTGTTTGTAACATCCCAGGACTGTCACTGTCACTCCCTGCAGTGGATTCACGCTGGGATCATTTTCTGGTGTTTAACAGATGAAAATGGGCAAAACTTTATGCATTTTTTATAAATTAACATCCTTTCCCTGGCAGGAAGAGTGGGATCCTGTAAAGAACCAAGKGGAGAAGGCAAATTCTCCATCCGGGATGTTCAGCCCCCCCCCAACCAGTGACACAAGGGCATCCATAGAATCAGAGAATCCACGGAATCGTTAAGCTTGGAAGGACCTTGAAGATCTTGGAGTCCAAACACTAAAACTGGCATTCCCAAATCCAGAAGGAGGAGCTGGGTCTCCTGTTCCCAGAGGCTTCAGGCGTGAGGGGTGGAGGAGCCTGGGCTGATCAATATTCAGTACGGAAAGGGCATTTATGGGGAATTGTTTGTTGAATTTATTTTCATCCCAGGTGCTCAGGATGGGATTAATTTCTCCCGGTTATCCTGATTTACCGGGAAGACACCCACAGCTCAGCCAGCCTGTGGATTGCCTGGAGATCCAGGAGGGAAAGGGGCATTTTTAGGATGTGAGGCAGCTGCCTCAGAGGCCTCTTTAGGTGGGCTCAGGACCCCCCAGCTCCAACCCTGGAGGCACCTGAATCCCACCCTCGGGTCCTGGCAGCTCCCAGGAACCACGAGGATTTCCAATCCGGTCATGGACAGACAGGAGATGAGATCTGGGCTCAGATTAATTACCCCCCATTAATTACCCCACGTTAATGAGGAGCAGTGCTGCAAGGAAATCCCACGGCTCCGGAAGTGTCGGAGAGGCCACTGGACACCCTTCCCTGCCGAAAATTCCCATCTCAGCCCATTCCACGTGCATCAGGYAGTTCTTTTGATTAAGCAGGTGCAATTCCAAAAGCCTTTTTTCACTAGGATTGATCTCATGGAGCAAGGAGCAAATGGAGCCTCCTCCTGCGGCTGGAATTTGCACTGGCTGGAGCTGATGGGCAGTGACAGGAACGGAGTGAATCATTCCAGGAGAGCAAAGAAGCACGGGAAGGAGAGGTGTGGCAGTGATTATTTGTCACCTGCTGAGGCCAAAGTCCTGAGCCCGGCTTGTCACATTCCAGCTCTCAGAACTGATGCTGAGAAGAGTCCTGCTGGGAACAGTCATGGAATGTGTCACCCAGAACYGTGATCCAAGGAGGAACAACTCCTGGAGAAGTGTCTGGACCCGAGCAGGAGGCTGGGTGCAGATAGGCCTGTATTGAGACACCCAGTAAATTCAAAACTCGTGGAAAAATGCCTAGAACGAGGGACACCAGTATCCCAACAAATGTGTGGGGTCAGGATTCCTCACACATTGTCCCGATGTTTGGTTGTGGTTTTGGTTTGCAGCAGGGAACAGGCACAGATCCCTCTGGGAGCAAACAGGACTCAGGAATGGCTGGACCTGTGCCAGGGGGGGTTTTAGGATGGATAATAGGGAAAGGTTCTTCTGTCCCCAGAGGGTGCTGGGCACTGAACAGGCTCCCCAGGGAATGGTCCCGACCCCAAGGCTGCCAGAGCTCCAGGAGCGTTCGGGCAACGCTCCCAGGGATGCACAGGCTGGGATTGTTGGGGTGTCTGTGCAGGGCCAGGAGCTGGACTGGATGATCCCTGTGGGTCCCTTCCARCTCAGGATATTCCATAATTCTATGATAAGACCAAATCCTTGCTGCAGCTTCGGCCACTGGCCTTGAACTCCAAAGAATTCAGGAACTCCAGGGAATTCCCAGGTCTCTGAAGCAGGCACAAACCTCAGCCCTAAGCGGGACTTGGCAGAGGAAGCTGCTCCCTGATATCCCAACCAGCAGGGCAGAAGGCAAAGAGCTTTTTGGGAAGCAAAGTGACTGGAAACTGCCCCTTCCTGCCGGGTCTGGGCTCGTTTTGCAGGGGAAAAGTGGAAATCACCAATGGGGCCTGGGGGCTTGGCTGGGCAGGGCTTTGCTGGCCAGGGACCATGTCCAGCATCCTAAATTCCACATTTTTGGGGCCACCAACAGTCRGGAGACCCTCAGGTGGATTTGGCATCAAGCTGGTGCTCAGCTCTGAGGGAATCCACGGGATTGATCGCTGTGCAAAGGAAAAACCTGACGGAAAAGCAGGGGGAAAGGCCCAAGGTGAGAGAGGGGGAAAGGCCCTGTGGAATCTCCGTGTGTGTGAGTGGTTGTAAACTACAGCTCGTAGTAACTACAGCTCATAGTAACTACAACTCTGAGTAAGTTCAGCTCTCACTGCTCCAGCTCCTTGCTGGGGACCAGGCCAGGGAAATGCTGATCTCACAGATCCAGCAGGGACAGAGTTTCCCTGCCTCTTCCACCTTCCCAAACACCAGGGAATGAGATAGGGGGSCATAAACTTCCTCTTTTTTAATGAAACACAGGAAAACAAATCACAATGGCAGCAACCAGCCTCCCATCCCTGCCACAGGATCACATTTCCAATGGAATTCCAAACGTTCCCAGAGCGTGCAGAGGTGTTTAGTCTCACTAAGCAGGGATAATTCATTCCTAAGCAGATCTGCAAGGCTGCCTGGGCAGAATCCKCTCCATATTCCAAGGGATTGTTAACTTGGGGCTGGGAAGGGTTTCTTTGCAGGAATCTCCAGATCCAACAGTAGCCAAATGAGGGGCAAACAGGAATGACAGGGAAGGCAGGGAGGAAAGAGGGGCTGATTGCATGGGGAAAATATTGCCAGCGACAGACCCAAACCGGCAGAATTCCAGGAGGGRAAACGGCTTCACAACACCGGAAAAACCCCTCCAGGAACAGGGAACAGCCCKGCAGGGACTGAGACCTTGGCAGGTAAATCCATGCCCTCCTCTGGGCTCCAGGCTCCGATTTGTGGGATGTCTGGGAAGTGTTGCTGCTGGCACCGCTCTGCTCCAGCTGGAAAACACCCTGGAATATYAATCCAAGGGAGAGGTAGCGTCTCCTCCAGGCAGGCTGGTGCTGCCTGCYCCGTGCTGAGGGAAAAATCCAGGAGCTGGGAGATGAGAAGGGGATTTTCAGCTCCATCCCAGCAGTTCCTGGCCTGCTGCATGTTCCTCGCCTGCTCCAGCCAGGAGTGGTTCCCTGCACTGGGGTGGAACAGTGGGAATGTYTGAAGGGGCAGGGGGAATCAATCTGGAATTTGACTGTTGACTCTGCTCACCAGGAAAGGGCCAAGAGCAAGGAGAGGAGAGATTCTCCCTTTCCACCTTCCAGATCCTGGCTGCTGCTTCCGTGCTGAGCCTGGGACCTGGGAAAAGCTCTGAAAGAATTGGGATTATTCAACCTGGAAAAGAGAAGCTCCAAGGTAACCTCATTGTGGCCTTCMAGTGCCTGAAGGGGCCRACAGGAAACATGGAGAGAGACTTGGGACAAGGGATAGAGGGACYGGACACAGGGAATGRCTTCCCACTGSCAGAGGGTGGGTTAGATGGGATATKGGGAAGGAATTGTTCCCTGGGAGGGTGGGGAGGCCCTGGCACAGGTTGCCCAGAGAAGCTGTGGCTGCCCCTGGATCCCTGGRAGTSTCCAAGGCCAGGYTGGACGGGGCTTGGAKCAMCCTGGGATAGTGGAAKSTGTCCCTGCCCATGGAATGGGATTATTTTTAAGATCCCTTYCAAGCCAGGCCATTCCATCATTCCACGATCACCTCGGTGGTCCAAGCTAGCTTTTTCTGAGGGTCTTGTGTCCCACCAAATTCCAACATCAAGCTGTGCTGGGACAGGAGYTTTATCCTTTCTTGTTTTCACAGAAGAATGCCACAAAAATCAGTGTTCTTGCTTTGCCCTTTCCTTTCTTTTTTCTCCTTTTCTCCCTCGAAACTTTCTCAACTTTGGGAAAGTGACGGAGCTGAAAAAGAAAAGTGAATTTGTCACGGTGTCACTTTCGTGTATCAAAAACATTTGTAAAGTTATAAAGTAGAAAAAGGAGGGTGGGGGAGAGGCAAAAATCACAATTTGTATTCTTCACCAAAAGGAGGAAGAAAAAAACCTGAAAACCCAAACCCAGTGTGGCAGTGTGGAAAATAGATCCGGTCGAAGCATGGGCAAAGTGGGAAAACAGAGCACCTGGACAAGCTCCAGAAGTGGCTTTTGGGGCTTTCATGGGGTTTCACAGGACCAAGTAGGTGCTGCACTCAGGGCAACCCCGGGATCAATCCAGGCTTGGGATGAGCAGATGGAGCAGCTCCAGAAGAAGGATTTGGGTGTTGCTGGGGGAGAGCTAGACCTGCCCCAGCCCTGAACCCCCCCGGGCTGAGCCCCCAGCGTGGGCAGCAGGGGAGGGGGGATTCTGCCCCTCTGCCCCCTCAGGTGAGACCCCACCTGCAGAGCTGCCTCCAGCCCTGGGACCAGCACAGGAAGGACGTGGAGCTGCTGGAGCCAGTCCAGAGGAGGCCACGGAGATGCTCCCAGGGCTGGAGCCCCTCTGCTCTGGAGCCAGGCTGGCAGAGCTGGGGGTGTTCACCTGGAGAGGAGAAGCCTCCAAGGAGACCTCAGAGCCCCTTCCAGTGCCTGAAGGGGCTCCAGGAGAGCTGGAGAGGGACTTGGGACAAGGGATGGAGGGACAGGACACAGGGAATGGCTTCCCACTGGCAGAGGGCAGGGTTAGATGGGATATTGGGAAGGAATTGTTCCCTGGGAGGGTGATGAGGCCCTGGCACAGGTTTCCCAGAGAAGCTGTGGCTGCCCCTGGATCCCTGGAAGTGTCCAAGGCCAGGTTGGATGGGGTTTGGAGCAGCCTGGGATAGTGGAAGGTGTCCCTGCCCATGGCAGGGGGTGGGACTGGATGAGCTTTAAGATCCCTTCCCACCCAAACCATTCCATGATTGTGTGATTCCAACTCTGTGGTGCCCGATGATGGGAGCTGACTCGGGCAGGCCCTTTAGAAGTGACARGCTGGGAAGTTCTCGGAAATGGAACATCTATTAAGGCTCGGAACCCAGGGGCTAAACTCCCGAGTGGAATGGAATGGAATGCATGGAATTAGCAGAGCACAGGAAGGGTTGGGAGGGCAAAGTCAGCAAGGCTCAAAGAACTGCATCTTCCAGGCAGGTCCTGGTGGGATTTCATTCCTTGCAATTCCTGGAAGGTTTTCATTCCTTACGGTGGGATGAGAATGAGCCCCCACCACAGCCAGGAGGGCAGAAGTGGGCAGGGAATGAACTACACAAAAATCTGGGATAGGACAATCCCAGGAAACTGTCACCTGCCATCTTTACACGGATTAAAAGTGAAATTATTCCCGAGTCTCCAATTTCTGCAGGAATAACAGGTTCTGGGTCCCCATTTCTGTTTGCTCTCCAAGAACATTCAGACGAGCACCCTCAGTGCACACCACAGTGAATTCCCACATTTCCTACCTGAATATTCCAGAGGCTGTTTACTCAGCTGCATGCCATGGAGGATTCCAAGCTGGAAGTGCTCGTGCAGCTGTTGGATCAGGGAAAGCCACGCCCATCTTATCTGCCCAGCCACAGCTCCCTGGTGGAAGGGTTTGGGAACTGCTGGAAGCTGATAAACAGGAGTTCGAGGAGGTGATGGATTTGAGGAATAATTTTAACCAATGAAGGATTTGCCACCTCTTTCCCTACATTCCAAGAAAAGCCGTTGTGCTTTCCACACCTATTGTTCAACCAGGCTTCGGGTGCTTGGATTCATGCATTGGGAGGGTTAAAGCTTGCCCGGAACTTTGGAAAAGCTCTTTGGCTTCCTTGGCTCCAGTTTTTAGGAATTGCTGAGGATTTCAGCACCAGTTAAACAGGGGACATGAAACTGCCTGGTTTGAGGAGATAAGGACTGGATCCAAGATCACAGAGCCATGGAATGGTTTGGGTGGGAAGGGACTTAAAGTTCATCCCATTCCACCCCCTGCCATGGGCAGGGACACATTCCACTATCCCAGGTTGCTCCAAGCCCCGTCTAACCTGGCCTTGGACACTTCCAGGGATCCAGGAGCAGCCACAGCTTCTGTGGGCAACCTGTGCCAGGGCCTCATCACCCTCCCAGGGAACAATTCCTTCCCAATATCCCATCCAACCCCGTCCTCTGGCACTGGGAAGCCATTCCCTGTGTCCTGTCCCTCCATACATTGTAAAGGGTCTCTCTCCATGTTTCCTGTAGGCTCCCCTCAGGTCCTGGAAGGCCACAATGAGGTCATCCCAGAGCCTTCTCTTCCCTAGGCTGGACAATCCCAACTCTCCCAGACTTTCCCCATGGCCTTTCCCTACTCCATCCCTCTGATCAAATTGGTGCCTCCTCTGGAGCTGCTCCAACAGGTTGTTCTCCAAAATCCTGCTCCATCAGTTTGGTAACTGAGCTCTCTGGGAGCCATTCCCAAGTGCAGGGAAGTCTGGGATCTCTCCAGCAAAATGAGGAGAAAAATTACTGAGTGGACACGGAGCTCCTAGCCTTGAATAACTGCGGATGGCATGGAAAGCCCACCTGGCACAGCCCCAGCTCCCAGGATGGACGAGGCAATAAAATCATTTTCGATTTGATCTTGGTGCCATTAATTGATTCCTGAGCTCTTCCCCTCACTGTGCCTGAGCTGCCAACGGATCCGATCCGGCTCTGGCTGCTGCTCCCGGCGACCTGCTGGGGTTAACGGCATTAATGGGGCTGCCGGGCTCCCAGGGGATCGGGAACAGCTTCAGGATGCTGGAAAACCCTCAGAACAGCAGGCACTGCAGCCCGAACTCACACAAGTCCGTGAGCTGTGACTCCGCTTATCCTGGAGTTTGGGAAAATCCATTTCAAGCGGAGTTGTTGGACTGGGATTCACCCATCCTGTGGGGATGAGCAGGGAGGAATAACAAACAGCCCCGGGTCTGCTCTGCTGTCTGGGAATGGCCACGCTCGGAGAGGGACAGCACGAGGAGCAGAGGGATGGAGCAGCTCTGCTGTGAGGAAAAACTGGGAGAATTGGGATTGTTCAGCCTGGAGAAGAGAAGATTTGGGGGGACCTAATTGTGACCTTCCAGGACCTGAAGGAGCTGACAGGAAAGATGGAGACGGACTATTTACAGGGGATGGAATGACAGGACAAGGGGGAATGGCTTCCCACTGCCAGAGGGAAGGGTTAGATGGGATATGGGGAAGGAATGGTTCCCTGGGAGGGTGGGGAGGCCCTGGCACAGGTTGCCCAGAGAAGCTGTGGCTGTTCCTGGATCCCTGGAAGTGTCCAAGGCCAGGCTGGACGGGATTGGAGCAACCTGGGACAGTGGAATGTGTCCCTGCCCATGGCACAGGTGGCACTGGATGAGCTTTAAGGTTCCTTCCCACCCAAACCATTCCATGACTCCATGGTTTTGTGGTTTCAGGATTCCTTGATTCCATCCAGGGTACACCATCCATAGGGAAAAAAATCAGTGGGAAAGTTAGGACAGGAAAACACAACCACAACTGACACAACTCCAACTTCAAGGCGTCAGGTAAGAGATATCCAGGGATATCCATATCCCGACTCCGTGGAACACACCCAAGATAAGGACACAAAGCTATTGTGTCCTCTAGGAAAACAAAGGTGGGGACAGAGGTAATTCCAGCATCTTATCCCAGAAGGAGAAAGCCAAACAAACGGGCAAAGAGAAGGTAACAGGGGAAAATTATTCCCTGACCTGAATTTCAATCAACAGAACCTCGAGCACTGAGCCAGACCCTGCAGAGCCCTCTGCACATTCCTCGGTTTCCAAGGAGCACAAACAGCGGGAATCACATTCCCATCCTTTGTTTGCATCGCTCCAGCTCCACAAGTGGATATTTCCTATTTGCTGGGATAATGGGAGCTCTCAACAGCTGCTTCAGAGCTTTCTCGGTGTAAAATGCAGCATCCTCCGCTCCATTTAAAAACAGGGAAAATAAAACCCATCAGATGGAAGTGACCTCTCCAAGGGAAGTGGAAAGGTCCAGCACAGAGCTCCTGTTCCTTATTTTCTACCTCATGGCTCAGCTGGAAGGATAAAAAATTCTTTATTCGTCAGTGAAAGGCAATCCCATCCCCAGAAATCTGGGAGAGTTCCTGCTCTCAGGAGGGAGGATTTTTCCCAAAGCCACTGCCACACCTAAAAAAGACACCCCAAATAAAAATAAAAATTATTGACCTGGTGATGCTTCATTTAATAAAATAAAAGTACAGTGAGCACTGAAAATGTTTTGGAATCAGGGACGAGTGTCTGTAAGAGCAGTGTGGTACTGTGGGATTGCAGCCTCGATATTCCAGGTGCTCCGTGGACTCGGATACGGATACACAGACAGACAGGATGGYTCAGGCACAAAAATAACCTGGTTGAGAGACAGGAAAAAGCAGTTCCCAGA
Organism: Amblyornis subalaris; assembly: GCA_018881555.1. Lineage (NCBI taxonomy): Eukaryota > Metazoa > Chordata > Aves > Passeriformes > Ptilonorhynchidae > Amblyornis > Amblyornis subalaris. The sequence continues at coordinate 702,268 of JACAXG010000236.1, forward strand.
CAAGCAGCCTGCTGCTCCCTGAGCTCGAAAAACTGAGCCTGGGGTTGTTCACGATCTTTCCAAAGGCAATCTCCAAAAAAACTCCCCATTTCTGCCATTTCCCATAATAACCCTCAAATTATCCAAGGGATTTGACCGGGCCCTGATGGCCCAAACCCTGCTCTGCTTTCAGCCYCTCCCGAGCTCATTTTTGCTGAATTACTTTGCTCCAATCCGAGTGTTCAATGTTCCCCAGCCCAGCCGAGCCTCAAGGATGCAGGATTTGGGATCCAGGCGTGGGATTTTTGATCCAAGGATTCCTGCTGCTCCCAGGGCCCAGCCCCAGGAGCTGAGCTCAGCCCTTTTCCTGAAACAGGGAAAGGTTGCGTAGCCACAGGATCAAACCCGCTGCCGATTCCCAACTCCGAATTATCCCTGAAATCATCCTGCAGATCCCCGTGGGCTGCGCCTGCAGCCCAGGGATGTGAGGAAAAAGCAGGAAAACCCTTTGGAGCAGACATTTCACTCTCTAGAGGAATGGTGGATTCAGCTTTCCCTGGGCAGCTGGAATCGCATCAGCAGTGGGACAATCAACAAGGAAATGCTCTGGAGAAGCACAAAATGCCTGAAAACATTGGATGGAAATCGGAAGGAGCAGGACAACCTCCAGAATTTTGCCTTCCAAAGCCAATCCTCAAGGGAAGAGCCTCCCCTTCCTTTAAAGAGTCTTGGAGAGGTGTCCCAGCAGGAATTCCAAACAGCTGCACCGGATGTGCCCTCTGGACAACGCCTTCCATCCCAAGGGAGCAGGAGACTTAGGAAAGGCTGGTATTTATCCAGGAGGAACCAGTGGGCACGGCACAGTTCCCTGTGGAGCCGGGTGGGAAGGCAGGCTCGGGACACAAGGATTCTAAAAGCGTTTATCCCTCTCAGGGTCTGCCAGGAGCTCTCCTGGGGGATGGAAACGTGGACACGAGAACTGGAGCAACAGGAGAGGATGGGCCAGTGGGACAAACATTTTAAACGCTTTTTATTCTTACAAAAGGTGCAAGGAATAAATAGAATAAACTCCGAGTCTCAAGCGGTGCCCAAAAGCACGATTTCATTTCAGAAAGCCRCTTTTTTGGGAAGTCACACGGATGGGAAAGAGAATTAGTGCTGCCATGAGGCTGGAGAGGRATTCCAGGAGGCAGAAAAGTGCAGGAATGTTAAAAACCTCCAAGTGCAAAAGGGAATGTGAGGCCTTTGTGATCCCTCGCTTTGCCCCTCCATCCTCCCCTCATGGAAAGATTGGGGTATACAATTCTCTGCTCCTCCACCCCACAGAGAAATTCCCCAAAACCTGAAGTTTTCAGCCTAAAATCTCCCTGGCAAAGGCTGCAGCAGGGTCTCAATTCTCCAGAGGCTGTTTCAATGGAAAATATCYGCACTGAGATGTGGGAAAAGCCACTGGGACAGCGTTTGATCCCGACAAGGAAACAGGGAGAGGACTCCACTCCAAGCGTGACTGAGGAACGCCAGGAGTTGATGATCCTGAGAGGAGCAAGGAAGGAAGAAAGGGAATTAAAGACTCTGAGATTTTGGRAAACAGACTCCAAGGGCTTCGGAGAGCTCGTTAGTGCTCCCAGTCAAAGCCCTGGAACAGAATGGGAAGCTCAGGAGGACTAAAGGCTTCTTAAGGCAAGGGCGGAAGTGAAATTTATGCCTGGAAGGAAATGCCAGAGGAGAAGCAGGAATGAGCAGGAAACAAAAAAAGGAAAGAAAAAGGGAAAAGCAGGGCATTGCTGAGGAGGATATTGTGGAATAAAACAGATTATTAGGCAGGAAAACAGGGATTGAGACATAAATACTGTGAGTAAGGGAGATCAGGAGTCAGGAAAAGATAAATTTCARGTGATTCAGGAGCAGGAGTCAGACCTTGGGAAGCAGCAAAGAGCAGAGAAAGCTCCAGTTAGCACCAGGATTAATTGGGATCACCGGCAGGAATGTTCGTTATCTGACAGAGGGAGTGGATTGCTCACAAATGCTCTCCAATCATCCTGTCCTAAAGGAATTCCCTCTGCTCCGGCCGCTTCTCCAAGCTCAGCACAGTCCCGTGGGTTTCTCCGACAGCGGGAGGAGGTGTTTTCCAGAAGGATGAAAAATCCCAGGCACGAGGAAGAAAGATAAATCCGAGAATTAGGAACTTCTCCCCTCCTAAAGAAACGCAGATCCCGGCACGGAAACTATTGAGGTGYTTCCGATACGGAAACACTTCCGAACAGCTGGAAAAAGGAGAAAAGAACAACCAACAGATTTGTAAGGAACCAATTCTGTCAAAGCAGAGCCATCTCCATCCCTGACGGAGCCACAGGCTCTGCGGGAAGGGAGAGGTGGCACAGATCCAAAATCTCCTGATTTTTGGGAAGATCCCTGTCCCCCTCGTCACAAAGCTGAGCAAACGGGGCAGGGATGAAAGCTCTGCTGAGGAGTTTCAGAGCTGCTCCCAGGGGCCACTTCTCAACAGTTTTCCATTAGTCTGGAGCTCTGGTTCCGGTGGGATCCTGGGAATGCCTGCCCCGGGTCTGGGAATTGTCAATATTTTCATTACAAGCTGAAATAACGGGATGAAACGTGGGATTGTTGTCGGCACAGGAGATGAAAGGGGCTGGGAACTTTTGGGGCAGGAAAGGTTTGAAACTGGAAGTGGTCTCGACAAGTTGGAGAAACAGGAAAAAGCAGCGTGGGTTTCAGGAAGGAGATGTGCACACTTAWAAAGCTAAGGAAAAAAAAGATTAATTGTTAAAAAATGGGATTGAGTGGCTGGAGGCTTCTAGAGAAGGAAAAGAACTGGAAGGCAAGGAGTGATGTTGGAATCTTACAACTAAGRAAGGCACCCTGGGCATGCCTGAGCTCTGAGAAGGACAAACACTACAGAATTCCAGGATTGTTCRRGTGGGAAGGGACTTCAAAGCTCATCCAGTCCCACCCCTGCCATGGGCAGGGACACCTCCAACTATCCCAGGTTGCTCCAAGCCTCACCCATCCTGGCCTTGGACACTCCCAGGGATCCAGGGGCAGCCACAGCTTCTCTGGGAAAACCATTCCAGGGCCTCCCCACCTTCCCAGGGAACAATTCCTTCCCAATATCCCATCTAACCCTGCCCTCTGCCAGTGGGAAGCCATTCCCTGTGTCCTGTCCCTCCATGCCTTGTCCCAAGTCYCTCTCCAGCTCTCCWGGAGCCCCTTTAGGCACTGGAAGGGGCTCTGAGGTCTCCCTGGAGCCTTCTCCTCTCCAGGCCTATAAATACATTTTATAGGACACCTGCAATGCCTGTCAGGGTCCCCTTGCTGCTGGAAGGCCTCAGGTGCAGCAGCCTCAGGGGGGGGCCTGAACCTTTGGGGTCACTGGGAACATCCCAGAACCTGTGGGGTCACTGGGAATGGCCCAGAACCTGTGGAGTCACTGGGAACATCCCAGAACAAGCAGGAGAAGGTTGGAGCTCTGCAGACCTTATTTTATCTTTGAAGCTGGTGCAGGGCTGGGTTTGGGATTTGGAGTGAGGACAATGTTGATAAAACAGGGATGTTGTGGTGGGYGCCAAGCTGTGCTTACTCCAAATCCAAGAGTTTTCAGTGTCCCACCAAGGAGGGGCACAAAAAGGAGATGGGAGGGGCTGGCCAGAGGGRTATTCCAAACCCCAGTTTGTCATTTTTAGGATACAAACTGGGAGGAGGTGACTGGGAGTCGCTGGTCGCTCACAGGGACTGGCTGGGCACCAATCAGCACGCGGTGACCAACTGCATCAGGRATCATTTCTTTCTCTTGGGTTTATTTATATTTTTAATTACAATTATGATTATTACTCTGAYTAGTGTGATTAGGATTCTTTTTACTTTGTTCCAATTATTAAACTGTTCTTATCTCAGAATCTTATCTTATTTTCAGCTCCTCCTGCCATGGGGTGTCTGTGATGGAGTGGCTGCATCGCACTGAATTTCCAGCTGGGAATTTCCAACCGTGGCAGAACTGGAGATTTTCCYGGGAAAATCCTTTCTCCCCGTGGAATTTTAACAGCAGGATGRGAGTCCCACAGTTTGCTCCCAGCTTTATCAGAAAGATGGGCTGGACCACCCAAATCCCTTCTGCCCAGATTTTCAGTGCACAGGGTTGGTATAAACCAGGAGTTCCTATAAACCGGGATTTTCAATAATCAATCCCAGTTAGGATATAAAGATCCTGACTTCCTCAAAAAACTGCTGATTTCCAGGGCATCCCAGTTTGCCTTCAGGCRGAGCGGTGCTTCGTTACCTTCAGGCTTCATTGGTTTGTTTATTCCAAAAATTCTCATTGTGGATTCACTTTCCCTACTCAAAATCCCACTGTTTTAATGCCTCAAGGAGGGACCTGGAGGTGCCTCGAGGAGGAGCCTGGAGATATCAGGAGGAGGAACCTGGAGATGCCTGAAGGAGGAGCCTGAAGATGCCTCGAGGAAGAACCTGGAGAAGGAGGGACCTGGAGAATCCTTGAGGAAGAACCTGGAGATGCCTCAACGAAGAGCCTGGAGATGCCTCAAGGAAGAGGAACCTGGAGATGCCTCGAGAAGGGACCTGGAGATGCCTCAGGGAAGAACCTGGAGATACCAGGAAGAAGAACCTGGAAATACCAGGAGGAAGAACCTGGAGATGCCTCGAGGAAGAACCCGGAGATGCCTGGAGGAGGAACATGGACACTCCTCCAGGAATGCCCGGTCTGGCAGCCAGACCCAGCCAAGGATTTTATCCGAGGCACAAGCTGGTACGGCCACTCTGGGAAGGTGACAGAACACACGTGGCCGTGGCAAACTAAGAAGAATTCCCACTTTTTTCCCCCAAGTTTGGYGTTTTCTGCTCAAAATCTGCAGCCCCACGTGGCTGGGTGAGCTCCAAGTTTTCCAAGCTCTGCTCCAGGTTTTTCTCTCATTATTTCTGGAAGCCTGCAGAGCTTCATCTGCTCCTCAGCCATTTCCTCCCTCTCCTCGTTAGCACTTCACATCCTGGAGTGAAATGTTGGCTCTTGGAGGAGGAAAGAGAGGAAAATGTGGAATATAACATTCCCTCAGAAGAAATAAAAGAAAGGGAAAACTTCCAGAGGCTCTGAGCAGATTCCAAGGTCAGAGGGAAAATTTGGGGGCTCATTTGAGTGGGAAAATCTCCAGTGGAGAGGTGAGGTCCAGTTTATTGAGGGAAAAAACAGGRAAAGACAGTTTGGACCAGAGAGAAAATGGGAATTAGGACCAATTGGAAACAGGCCCGTGAGCCAATTTTTTTCATCGTAATTCCCAAATTAGTTRGAATTATAGATATTTAGGTATGTAAATATATATAAATAAATGGTTCCAATCAGAGGGAACACCASTGGGACCCCACAGGTTTCCAAGTGTGTCCTCATTTATCTTCTCCATAGGCTGCTGGAATATCAAGATATCCAGAATCCTTTCCAGCAGGCTGATGGGACAACGGGTGCCCGGAAGCCCTGGGAAAGACCCCCAGGAATTTCTGGCTCCTTGATCCTTGTCAGCTCCTGCCTATCCCACTGTGGGATGGTTCTCTCTGTTAAGCCTTGGACCAAGTTTTATTTTCTGTTGGATTTTTAATTTCCTTTCTTTTTCCATGCTCGGAAACAATCCCTGATCTTGTGCTCGGGAACACAACCCATCCATAATTGGAAGTGGCAGCACAAAAGGGATTTGYTTTCCTCCCCCACAACAACCCAAACACTTCCAAGGATATTTTCTATGGAATGGCTGTATCCCTGCCGGAGCTCTTCTCCCACCTGGGGTACAGCAGTTTTCCATGGCATTCCCACCCACCACACTTCCAAGTGCAGGGCCGAGGGGAACATGGGAACAGCCAGCAGGATCTGGGCTGGTCCCAATGGAATTTGCCAAAGTGGCCACTGATAACCAGGACCTGGAGCTTTCCCTGCCTCCAAAGGGCCTGGGGCTTTCCCTGCCTCCAAAGGGCCTGGGAAGCAGATCCTGGATGATCCAGAGCTCAGGGACTGTTTCTTTCAGCCTCAGTCCTTTATTTCCACAGGAATCGCTGCTCCATGGGATCAGACCTCTGAGATGTTCCCTACAACTCCGCGGTGTTTCGGACGATGCTCCTTTCCCCTTTCCTTGTTGGAAACCCTTTCTCCAGAGCTCCTGAGAGGAAAATTCCTTTGTTTTACCAGCCTGCGAGCTAAAAACAAGGATCAAATGACTTTTCTTAAGATGTTCTGAAGATCCCGAGGCAGGAAAAGGAGCTCCTGCTCCTGCTGCCTCTTGAAATCRCTGCTGGGGGGGAAAGGCTGGAATCTCTGCTCCGCTTTTTCTTTGGGATCAGAGCATCTTCTCAGACTCACAACAAACGATGCTGCCAGGAAATATTCCCGTGTGGAGCATCAGGGCTCTGCTGCTCCGTGCGGGAGAACACAGCTCCCTGYTATTGGGCTGGGGGAAGAGCAGATTTTTCAGTTTGACAGCAAAATGGAAAAATCAAGTGGGAAAAAAAAAAAGCACTTTGCTCGGATCACGCTGGAATATTATTTTTCTCTCTAAACCAAAAAAAAAAGAATGTCGTTGCATTCGGCGTGGAATATTTCATCCAATCCCACATGGAATGGGTTATTTAGTTAGGAAGTCARAGGAGAGATTCACAAACATCTTACGGAGCCCGAGGATTGCAGCTCTTCCTGCTGGGAGATCTTGTTCTTCCTGTGAAAACCTCACCTTCCCATGAAAACCAGGAATGTTCCCTGCCCTGCCCTGCAGTGGGAGCCACAATTCCCCGGAAAGCCAGGAATGTTCCCTGCCCTGCCCTGCCCTGCCCTGCCCTGCCCTGCCCTGCCCTGCCCTGCCCTGCCCTGCCCTGTAGTTCCAGGTGTAAAGGATGAGAGACTGTGGATTAAGGAAAAGGCCTCGTTCCTCCTTCATTCCCATTTTTAAATGGCCTCAGGACAATATTCCAGCTGTTGGGATAAGCTGCACATTAACAAAGAGCTCACAATTAAAACGTAATTAAAATTTGTATTTTAGAATTTTAATTGAAGCACATGGACATGAGAGAGTTTATAAGGAAGTGTGGTATCCATAACACCGCACTTCCCAATTCCTTTATCCAGAGGTTTCCATGATATCCAGGGAGGCACCATCTTCCTTAGGGAACTTCTGCACACCTGTAAATGCAAAATGACTAAAACTCTAAAGAAAGAGGAAAATATCCTGRCTTCCAGTCTGAACTTTTCCCCTTGGATGGGAATTCCAAGGGCAGGAAAGAGGTGGGAGAAGAATCCATTCTTAATCCTAACTGGCAAAGCAGCAGCTTCACATCCCAGCCAGGTGGACAAACCTGAGAGAAAAGTTTTTTAAAGGGAAAATTAGAGAGCTAAAATCCATTTTTATTTTCCAATTGCATTAAAAGAAATWATAAAAGGGGAATAACAACCAGGAATACGAGGGGAAAGATCCTGACAAACAACGAAGGAGAAGGGAACAGATGAGAAGCCTTTGGAGCATCCCAACAAATGTCAGTGGATTTCTCTGCTCATCCAAGACAGAAAATCCAGAACTGTTCCTGTACCCCAGAAGGTGGGATCTGTTATTCCGTGTCCCACAGGAAATCAGTGGAATTAYGGAATCAYGGAATTGTTAAGGTTGGAAAAGATCTGTAAGATCAATTCCAATGATCAACCCAGCCCCACCGTGTTCATCCCATGTTCCCAAGTGCCACATCCATGAGTTTCCTGAACACCTCCAGGGGTGGGGACTCCAGCACTGCCCTGGGCGGCTGGGACTGGAAGAGGCTGGAAGGGATCTCTGGAAGTCTCTGTTCCCACCTCCCTGAAAACAGAATGGGCTTTGATATAGAATTTCATGGATAAAGATGTTCGTGGATAAAGATGTTCGTGGATAAAGATGTTTGTGGATAAAGATGCTCATGGACAACCTGGGAGGTGTCCCCGTCCCTGGATGAGCTTTCAGATCCCTTCCCACGCAACCCATTCCATGATTCTGGGAATCCCTGCCCTTTGCAGACCTGTCCTGTCCCTGAGCAGCTCAGTCCTGTGGATCCYCCTGGAGCCCAGGTGATTCCAGAGTCCCAAAGAGCTCTGTGCTCCCTTGGAGTGGGGTTATCAAGGACCTTTCCCACCTGCTGCTGAGAATTCCCCATCCTTGGCTGCCCTTTGGATCAGGAAGCACAGAGAGAAACTTTGGCTTCACTGGGCAGCAGCAAAATAATGAGCTGGTCACGGCATCCATGGAAGACGCTTCCCTTGTTGGAAAATCACCCTGGGAGCGAGGATACACCGTGAGGGAATGACAAAAACCTCATTTTTGGCTCTCTCCAGCCGTGATGAAGCCTCGGAATGCGGCGGCTCCGAGCACAGGCTGCCGAGCAATTCCAGAGTAATACACGAGCCAGAAGGATAAGCCAACATATGGRCCCCAGATCCTGCCGTGGTTTAGCAGGACGTAATTGGATCATCCATTTTTTCCAATATGAACATGTCGGGGCTGCCGCTAATCCCTCGGGAGCCGCTGTGTGCTGCAGATTAAAGCCCTCGGCGCAATCCCTGGGATACGCTCGGCTGAACAATATTAAGGAACTCCGGCTCCAAACACTTCCCTGCTAATTTAAGGCAATTTCCCCCAGGCTGAGGCTTTCTGGGGGTGCTGAAGTGAATTCCTCAGGATAATCTATCCCGAATAATCTGAATTTTCCAGGGGATGCCGCGCTTTAGTTTAAACTCCAGCGGCTGGAAGGGCGTTATTGAGATTTATTCCACCGGAAAGCAACAAAGTCTTTGAAGGATTGGTCCTTTCTGGGARAGCACATCCACAGTTCTCCCAGGCAATTCCTGGGTGCTGCATTATCCAGCTTTTTGGATCTTCATTCCCAGCACGCGCAGTTCCGCGTTTGAAAAGCGATGCCTGGATCCCAGATTCTCCCAAATTCTGTGGGTGAGGTGGATTCAGATCCCTCGGTGTTCATTGTCGCAGGGCAGAGTCCAGGGAGTGACGGGATAAATCCGCAGGGAATGTTAAAGGCAAGGCTTGATGGAAGCCTTGGCACCATGGGAGCACTCCGAGCATTCCCACRGGGTAGGAAATCAGCACAAAATCCAGTTATTTCTCTAAATTTAGGAAAAATCCCAGTGATCATGGGGGATTGGAAGGAAGCCATGGAATGCTTGCGTTGGAAGGGACATTAAAACTCATYCAGTTCCACCCCTGCCATGGGCAGGGACACCTTCCRCTATCCCAGGATACTCCAAGCCCCATCCTGCCTGGCCTTGGACACTTCYAGGGATCCAGAGGCAGCCACAGCTTCTCTGGGAATCTGTGCCAGGGCCTCCCCAYCCTCCCAGCGAAGGATTTCCCTCCTTCAGCTCATTAGGTTGTTTAAATCGCTCACAAATAACCAGTAAAAAAGGGGAAAAGCCTGAACAGAAAATGCACATTTTGAAGTGTTGGTTCCAGTGGTTTAGGAACATAAAATCTGGGGAGGAAGGGGCTGAATATTTCAAAGTGAAATGTAAAGAAAAAAACCAACCCAACAACACTCCCAAAGGAAAGTTAACAATTAAAAACATTCCAAATGACAGCGGGAGGGGATCGATGACCTGGCCACGGAGGGGAATCCAATACTCCCAGGACYGAATTCCGATCACCATGGATTTGTGGTGTCAACTACTCATCCCTCCTCCCCCTCCCAATGCATCCTTGTACGGATAATCACACCGGGATCATTGWGGAGATTCCTCACCTTGTTCAAACGACGTGGTCACTGCATGGAAAACAGCAGGACAGGGAGCTCCTCTCGGGCCTCGAGCACAGAGGGAAATGGGGAAGAGGATAACGAAGTTTAAATCCCAGATATTCAGGGGCCTTGTGCGTGATTGCCCCTTAAAAATCATCACATGGATCTTTCTCGAGTCAATGTGGAACCAATAAATATTGGGAAGGAATTCCTGGGAGGGTGGTGGGGCCCTGGCACAGGCTGCCCAGAGAAGCTGTGGCTGCCCCTGGATCCCTGGAAGTGTCCAAGGCCAGGTTGGACAGGGCTTGGAGCAGCCTGGGATAGCAGAAGGTGTCGCTGTCCATGGCAGGGGTGGAGCTGGATGGGCTTTAAGGTCCCTCCAAACCCAAACCATCCCATGATTTTGTGATTCCATGAAATAAATACATGGATACAACACCCTTGGCTAATCAAAGCTCCCCGGGCAGGGCTTCTTCCCTTCCTCTTTTTCAAGAGGAAAATCCAGCAATGGATTAAAACTTGTGATTTCCCCCAATTTATAATAATACAGAAAAGGAGATGCTGCTAATAAATTACTGGAGAACAGTACAGAGAGCAACTTCATTCTACCGTGCAAATCCAAGGTGTTCTCCCTTCTGGAATATTGTCTGCAATCCTGATTTCCTCCTCTCAGAAAGATTTATAAAATGGCAATAAAAACAYGGAAAAGGGCAAGGGAGGTGATGAGAGGTGCGAAATGTGTAAGAAAAAGAGGAGGAGAGGCTGAARATCTCCAGTTTAGGAGAGCTGTGGCTGTGGTCGGTCATTTCCCCAAGGAGAATCCTGCATTCCTCAGGTGGAGAGCTCAGAACCAGCAGAGGGAAATGACGGCTCCAAACAGCTTGGAAATTATCCGTGGAATTCCCCCCAGTTTGTTGGAAGATTGGGACACGGATGGAAGAAAAGGCAAGATGCCAACGGTTGGTGAAGGGGTTAAATTGGGTTATCTTAGGAGGCTTTTCCAACCTTCACAATTCCATGATTCTGGGAACAGGCAGCAGGGACAGCTCCACACGGGATGGGAAAAGAGAAACTTTTCCTCAGGACCGGACAACAAAAAATGGAGTTTGTTTGCCGAAAGCTTTCTGCTGGGAGAACAAACCTGGAACAAAGCGGGAAAAGCGAGGGGAGGAGGGAGATTTGCTCCAAATGTTCCCTCCTTTGTTCCAGCTCTGCTTTACAAGCATTCCTTGTTTGAGGGGTTTTTTCCTTTGCTTCGGAGCCGTTGGGGGTTTGGGGCCTGTTTGTTTGAAGGAGACGGTTCAGACGGATCCATCTGAAAGTTGGGATTGATCCAGGTTCCCATCACACACACACCCCCCCCCAMTGAATTTTTTAACATCCAGCTCCTTCCCTCTCTTCCACTGAACATCCTCCAGGGATGACCCTGCCGACAAATCAATCCCATTTTAGAGGAGGATCTTTGGAGCTTTTCAAATCACCTGCGGAYAAAACCTGGCAGCTCTCCCGGTGCTCATCCAAAGGCTCCTGCACAAAGGGATTTTACCCAACACGGGGGCTGCACCTCCATTTTCCCCCTTCCCTGCATCCTTCCGGACACCAGCGGTACCTGGAACAGCCAATATTCCCGGTGCATCCAGGCGAATCACTGGAGGAGCCTGGTAAAGCTGGGGAGACCTAAAAAAACATGGATGTTGGGACCGTGGTGGATTTTTTTCCGTAAGCATCTTAGTGGATCACATGGTGATGGAGGGGCCAGGAGGTTTGGGGGGATTTTAGGGGGTCCTGGGATTTGGAGGGTCCCAGGACTGGGGGAACTGGGAGGTTTGTGGAGGTTTCAGGGGATTTTGGGAGTTTTGGGGGCCCCAGGTCTTGGGGGACCCTCAGAACTTGGGGGTGGGGTCTGGGAGTCCCAGGATTTGGGGGGGGTTGAGGGGCCGTGGGATTTGGAGGGAGATTTGGGGGTGGTCAGGGTATCCCAGGAGCTTGGCCAATGCCTGTCCCAGCCCATCCTGCTCTGCAGCCTTCTTGCAGGATTATCCAAGGGCAGGAAGAGTGGCCGGGCAGGAAAATCCTGCTTTTTTGGGAAGGGAGAGCTGAGCTGGGCTGAGTTATCAGCTGGAAACATCCTCAGCCCTGACAAACAGCCCCGAGACCGAGTCTCAATCCCGAAGTGGTTCCACCACTCAGCCCTGGATTTAGGATGTGTGGACTCCACTTCCTTATTTGTCCCCCTCCCTGTCACCCTTCTGGCACCACCAGCCTGTTGAATCCAGGGAAAATGTTGGAAAAAGCCAGGCTGGACATGACAASAACAGCCAAAGCACTGGGGGAGAGAAACTCCAGAGGTTCAGGTGTGTTAAATTCATGGAATCATTAAGGTTGGAAGAAATCAAGATCATCCAGTCCAACCTTCAACCAAATGCCACCGTGCCCACTAAGGCACATCCCAAAATTCCACATCTACCTGGTGTTTGGAGCACTTCCAGGGACGGCGACTCCACYCCTGCCCTGGGCAGCTGTGCCAGTGCCTGACCACTCTTTCAGTGAAGGAATTTTTCCTGATTTCCAAGCAAAATCTTCCCTGGCACAGCTCGAGGCCATTCCCTCTCCTCCTGTCCCAACCCCCCCTGGCTGYCCCCTCCTGTCAGGAGTTGTGCAGAKCCAGAAGGTCCCCCCTGAGCCTCCTTTTCTCCAGGCTGAGCCCCTTTCCCAGCTCCCTCAGCCGCTCCTGGKGCTCCAGCCCCTTCCCAGCTCCGTTCCCTTCCCTGGACACGCTCCAGYCCCTCCAGGTCTCTCTTGTTGGAGGGTCCCAGAGCTGCCCCAGCACTGCCCTGGCCCTGCTGCCACCCCAGGGCTGCTCCAAAGAGGAGCCAGAGTTGGGAATTCTGGCTGTGATTCCCCCTCAGAGCTCTGTGCTCACATCCAGGACCCGTCTCCGGAAGGACACACAGCTCCGGGAGCCCCTCTCGGATCCCTTCCCACAGAAATGATGGATCGTGTTCCAAACCAGAGCTTCTCCTCCTGACATCCTCCCTCTGCCAGGGGCATCGATCTCCTGCAGCCTTTGGATCTCCTTGGTCCATCTAACGGGGCTGGTGGAGACAGGAGCTGGCTGTGCCCACTCCGGAACTTCCCCTCCGGGATGAGRCTTCCCAGCACCCACAGGCAGCAGCTCTGGCACTCACCAAGGAGAAGTTGAATTATTCATCTGCCCTGCCAAGAAGGGAGACAAAAAAGGTTTTCTTTTCCCAAACAACCCCAACCATTCCCCGATTCCCCAGATCCCTGGGAACACCATTAGCAGGAGACAGCTGAACTGGAAACCAGTGAAAAAAGCAATTTGTTTATTTATCCCTRCTGGTTTTTCACTATGGTTGAGTTATTCCAGAAAACGAAGGGAAGAGTTAATACCAAAAAATGAGAGTGGAAGTGTCCACAGTCCGTGTAGGAATTCCTGGTGTAGAATCCAGGTAATGCCAGCTGGGATAAGGACACAGCTCTGTAAAAGACACTCCCTGTCCTCAGGTATTCCCTGGAAATTGCAGCTTCCCCACGGAGCAGGATGCATTTCGAACGGTGTCCAAGGAACACAAACCTTTCTCTTCCAAACCCCCCTGGATGTATCCGGAGTGGTGGATGGGATTTTAGAGCATTTGAATGAAATTCCCCTGAAAAACAGAAGCTGGAGAATGTCAGGATCTTCAGGATCTTCCAACCTTTCACTGTGCTGCCCTCAGGAATCAGGAATGCTGCAGGATGCTCTGCTCATCCCAACCTTAATCCATGGGCCCCAGCACCGCATCCCACTCCTTGCTCTGGGGATGATGTTCCTGCTCTTCCCCATCTCCTCCAAGGCTTTCATACCCATGGATGTCTTATTCCCCCCTATCCAAGGGATAACTGCCCTGGAATGGYTCTTTTCCATGATCATTACCCTGGATAAACCTGTTCTATCCCACTGCTTCCTGAGAGGGCTCAGCTGCTGAGAAAACAGAGAGGAGAGTGAATTCCAGGGGAAATTCCAGCTGCCCCTTGTGAACAGGGAAAGGAGACCAGGAATCCTGGGAAAAGGGCAGCACTGGCCGTGGCAAACCCGGGAGAGGGAATTACAACATTCCAGCTGAATTCTTCCAGCAGCACAAGCCACGAACAGCCTCATCCTGCCCCAGGAAAGTCCAGCTTGGAATATTGTGCTTCTCCACAGGAGCCTGTGGTGCTGCTCTGTCCTATTCCTGAGGACGAGAGCCTATTCCAACATTTTCCGGGATGCAGAGCTCTGGATCTGCAGTTCTACATGTCCCTTCGACCTTTTAATACCCAGAATTCCTCAGGCCCCAAATTGTGGGCTCTTTTTGAACCTATTATGGATTGGGAATCCTGAACCTGGGCCTCTTTTTGAACCTATTATGGATTGGGAATCCTAAACCTGGGCCGTCTTGCTCCCACAGGAGCACCAGGCATCCGTGCTGGAAGCAGCAAAGCATCCCACAAAGCAGCAGGAACGGTTTGGGGTGATTAAATTCATYACTGGGATGCACAAAAGGGCACCGRGATGGAGCAGCTGGCACATGTTGGATTAGGAGGTCTGGGAGTCACCGTGCCAGGAGCTGTTCGGGCCAGATGCTGGCAGGACTCGGGCAGGGAGGGATTAATTGAGAGCAGTGAAAGCAGTGAAAAATCCCTCCCTAAATGAGGGAAGATCCCCGGGAATGCTCGGAGTGATCAGGGAGCTGCTGCTCAGCCTTTAATTCCCCAGGCTCTGCGCTTGCTCTTTATTCCTAAGGCTAAAGCCAGCCCTCCCCTCGCCCTGAACTCCCAGGAAATTAAAGCTGCCAGGACCCCACAAAGGCCAGAGCAGCCCAAGTGACCCCTGGGAGAGCCAGGACAGTGCCAGGGGACACTGCAGGCTGGGAAAAGCAGGAAAACACGGGGATCTCCATCCGCAGGTTGGGAAGCGTCTGAGAGCTTGGGAATCAGGTCAGACATGGCATAAGCACTGCCACTGCCTGGGGGGGGCTTTGCCACAGAGAAAGTGGGAGAGCTGGGAATCTGGGAGGCCTTTGGCATGGATTTCTGGGTCCCTGTGGCCTCGTTTCCAAGCTGCTCCATGCTCACCGGGAATTGTGTGTGCTGTTCCACACTCACCAGGAATGACATGGTTTCCCTCAAGCAGCTGGAAAGCCCRTGATAGTCCAGTCTGCACTTTTCCTGGAGACTTTCCACACTGTTTGGTATATTCAGGAAGGGGGAATAGCTCACTGAAGACTCCAGTGCCGCTGTGGCACTGCATTTCCTTGGTTCCATCCAGTGGAATTCCAGTGCTGGAGGCAGTTTTGGGCACCACAATATAAAACAGACACGGAGCCACTGGAGAGAGTCCAAAGGAGGGATATGAGGATGGGGAAGAGTTTGAGGGGAAGCCACAGGAGGAGCAGCTGAGGGCACTGGGAATGTTCAGCTGGAGGAGCCTCACCAGGGGCAGCTCCGATCTCTGCTCCCTGGGACAGGGAYAGGACCCAGGAATGGCTGGAGCTGTGCCAGGGCAGGGTCAGGCTGGATTTTAGGGAAAGGTTCTCCTGTCCCCAGAGGGTGCTGGGCACTGAACAGGCTCCCCAGGGAATGGTCCCGGCCCCAAGGCTGCCAGAGCTCCARGAGCGTTTGGACAACGCTGCCAGGGATGCACAGGCTGGGATTGTTGGGGTGTCTGKGCAGGGCCAGGGGTTGGAATCCATGATCCTGGTGGGTCCCTTCCCACCTGGGATATCCTGTGATTCCGTGACACACATTCCACTAGTGCCCACATTCAGGTGAGTGGGTGGAGGTGTTTCCTTTCCAGCATTCCAACAAGGACTGGCTCAAGCAGAGGGTGGATCCAGCTGGAGGATTGGGTGTTACCATGGAATCACAGAACGATTACAGTTGGAAAAGTCCTCCGGGACCATCGAGTCCAACCTTCAAGGATGGACGTGATTCTGCCCAACCCCCCCACATCAGCATCCCCTTCCTGCTTGTTGTGTACAACGAGCCAGAAGTCCTGTCCTGCTTCAGCCTCTCCGGGAATGAATCCCAGGTCTCCCTTTTCCCGATCCCCTGTGCCTGTGACGTGACAGGAACCGGACCATGAGCAGCCTGTGCTGAGCAGGGGGTGCTGGGCACAGGGTGAGGCCCTGGTTCCAGCACCGCTCTTGTGTCCGGCTGCGGGATTTAGGGAATCGTGTCCTCTGCTGAGCTCAGGCTGCCCCAGCCTTCTGTTCCAGGACTTTAAYGGGAATCATGTGGAAGGGCTTTGCTTTATTAAACTGCAGATTTGGGTTAAAAAGACTCAAATAACTAATTCTCAAAGCTCTCCATCCTCTTACTGCACTCCTGCTTTTAATGCTGTTTGTGTCTCCCTTTCCATCCCAGCCGGTGGATCCCGGCGTGGCTCATTCCAGGGATCTCTGCCGGAGCCACCTTTGCAAACACCCCTGGGCAGAGCTTCTGGAGTGGGAAATGGGACAAAGCCGGGAATTCTGCAGTGAGTAAAAACCCAGGGGGATTTGTAGAATATTTTCATAAAATCATGGAATATCCTGAGTTGGGAGGGACCCACCAGGATCATTGAGGCCTTTCCCAGACACCCCAACAATCCCAGCCTGTGCATCCCTGGCAGCRTTGTCCAAACGCTCCTGGAGCTCTGGCAGCCTTGGGGCCGGGACCATTCCCTGGGGAGCCTGTTCAGTGCCCAGCACCCTCTGGGGACAGAAGAACCTTTCCCTGCTCTCCAGCCTGACCCTGCCCTGGCACAGCTCCAGCCGTTCCTGGCTCCTGTCCCTGTCCCAGGGAGCWGAGRTCGGAGCTGTACCTGGTGAGGTCTGAGCTCAGTCCCTGCTCCAGCTGAACATTCCCAGTACCCTCAGCCCCTCCAGGCCCTTCATGCTCTTCCTGTCCCTCCTTTGGACACTCTCCAACTTTAGACCTTTCTGACCATTTGGAAAGGCTCTTCCYCTTCTCCCAGAGAAACCTGTTTTGCAGGAAGAGCTCCTGGGCTCCRAGCTGGGAGCAGCTGCACCAGCACTGGCGTTTTGAGGACGAACCCCTGTGTCCGAAACTCTCACTTTTCAGGGATTATTCGTGTGCAGCATCTGTGTCAGGCGTTAATTCCCCAAAACCTGGAGGTTTTTCCAGAGCCTCTTTGTTCCCCTTCTCACCCTCACCACCACCACCAAATCCAACCAAAACAACAACTCTGTCAGGAAGAATAAAAACACAAAAATGAGATTTTATAATTCCATTTCTCTGGTTTGCAGTGGTGTAGTCAACGTTACATTAAAATCTGGCTCATCTGATCTTGTTTTTAATTTATTGTAGCACATTCCCTGCTCGTGTGGCTGATGCTGCTTGAAATCAGCCCTATCCTGGGAGTTAACTGCCGTAGGGACTGGAATTTGGGTGAGAAARTGTGGGAATTCGCTGCTTGCAAGGACCACGTAAATCCCTGCACACGTCTCATCCCAAAGGCTGGGAATCTGCTCTTATCCAGGAGCATCAGGTTGTTATCAGGAGCTCCCTGACTCACAGCACTGGCCCCAAAGGGGAAATCTGGGAGCACAGAGGGATTGGGAGCCCTCTGGGAATCCCGAGCTGGGTGTGGAGGCACTGAAATGATCYCGGTCCAAAGTCGGGACAGCCCCTCCTGTCCCGCTCGGATGTGCCAGGATGAAGTTTTGGGTTGTCAGCGTCGTGCAGGAGCTGCTGTCGGGAAAAGCAGGAGCAGAGCAGATCCAACCACGGGGCTCCCATCCCGGGATCTCGGAGGGACGTTGGGCTCCAGGCAGAATTCCCTGGCATGGAAACGAGACATCCCAGATGGCTGGGAAGGGCCAGGAGAACCCCACTGCTGCCAGCCCCGTGGCAGAGGCTTTAAAGCATTCCAAGTGCATTA
The DNA here is from genome assembly GCA_018881555.1 of Amblyornis subalaris. Lineage (NCBI taxonomy): Eukaryota > Metazoa > Chordata > Aves > Passeriformes > Ptilonorhynchidae > Amblyornis > Amblyornis subalaris. The sequence goes on from JACAXG010000236.1 coordinate 719,939, forward strand.
ATAAGGAATTCCTGGAGAATCCAAAGGCTGGCCTGCACTGTGGGATGAGGCTTCCAGGAGGGAAGTGTCTCTCTTTTTTCCCAGAGCTCCACAGGCAAAGCTCAGGGCCCAGCTATTCCGTGGGCAGGTTTGGAAGGTGATGGTTGCTCTCCTTGAAGCTGCAGCCCAAGGAAAAGGGGGAGATGGCATTCCTGGGATAGGCAGGGGATCCCYGGAAGATTTTGGAGCTGAAGGAATGAACAGGAGACACCAATAAGGTGGAAGTTGCTTTGCTCCCGATTTTGGGATGTGTCCAAGCCTTCACTGCTAGATCTGTGCTGCACGTTCATTCCCAACATTCCTTTATTGAGCAAATCCATTCCCTGTTCTTTCCTCAAAATTCCTTTCTTCAGCTGAGTCCAYTCCTGTTGTCATATCCATTCTCTGAGACAGAAGTGCTCAGTTCTTCCAGCTTTTCCCTTAAACACRTCCTGGTGTTCCCAGAGTTCTTCCCCAGGCTGGCAAGCCCAGTTTTGCTGCTTTTCCAGACATGGACTTACAACAACTCCCTGCCACACTTTCCTACTCAAATCCATGAATTTCTTATGCTTCCAGTGCCACGTGATCCATCTTCACCTTCGTTCCTGCTGCAGGATAAGGTTTTCCCAGCCAGGGAGAACAGATGGCTCCTGAACCTTCCACCATCCCAGACATTCCTCGGTTAAAATCCTGGCCAGGCCTCAGCCCTCGGGGTTCCTACAACCATCCTGATCCAATCCCCTCTCTCTCCCAGGGATCGGGCTGAGCCGGGATGTACATTTGGATTTTTTTAAGCAGATTATTTCTCGGAGCAGTTGGATTTTCCGTGGGCAGGGCTATGGACTCCCCCTGTGGTTTTCCATGCTCCGAGCCCCRTATCCARCCCCCCCAGAGCACTTCCAGCTGCRGCTCCTTTGGAGATCGTGGAGTTTCCACCTCCCTTGCCGTGGGCAGGGAATGGAAGCGTCAGGCAGATTTTATCCCTCCCGCTGAGTGACACGAAAGGACCCCCTGGCTTTTTAATCTCCTTTTCCAAGAGGAATTCGGGCSCAGCTGGATCCAATCTCAGCCCCTTTGTCAGCAATTCGTGTCCAGAGGATTGTGGTGCTGGAATTGAACCTGTACACAACTCGGGGTGGCAAACCAGATAAATTCACGGGAATAAATCAAATCTTTTCTTTAAACTGATGCTGATAATGATTACACTAAAAGGSCTTAATCAGAATTATTTCTTACACAGTGTGGGGAGCTGGAACTGTGCTATTTATGGGAGTAATATTGAAAACATGACATTAAATGTGATTATTAAACAGAATTTGGTGTCACTCACCTGTACCAACCACCGTGGGCAAATCTCTTTGGCTCAGTCCCAACCTTCCTACATTTCCTTGGGCTCCAGCCACCCTTTGGACCTGATGATCCGTGGGGATCAGCAACCACCCATCCCTGGGCTGTTCCCTCTTTTCCCAAGGTGCTCTGTCAGCTGGAGCCATTCCCAGATTATTTTTTCCCTGGTTGTACCAAACCCCAACGCAGAACAGCCGTGGATTATGGAGGAATATTGGTATATTCAATGACCTTTTCCCAGCAGGAGCCAAGTGCTGACCCAGCCAGACTGGTTTGGGGTGACCTTCCCACTGATCTTCCATTGTCCTCCTCACATGGGTACTTCTCTCTTGTTTTAAACAAATCACCACAATCCCAGCTCAAAATCCCAACCAGTTTATTCCCAGGCTCTGAGCCCCCTGCAGCTCACCCCAGACCCCCCAAACCCACCCCGGGAGCAGCAGGTGATGGGTAAATCCCCTCCTCTTCCCTGTGCTGCGTCTCCTGGGTCCTCCTGGCTCAGCCAGAGGTGCYGGGAGGGGATTTCCTGCTGACTTTTGTGACTTATCCACAAAATTTTGGTTTTTAGGATATCCATAAAGCTGCCTGCACACAGGTTACACGTTCTCACCTGTCATTTGATGCCACAAATTTGATTTTGTTTGCCAAAAAATCGACTGTGAGACCAAGAGGCTCAGCGCCCTCCCTGCCTGAGCGTTTGCACTCGGAGCTTGTATTCAAAACCTCCTTTTTTATTTGCTTTTTTCAAGCTTTCCACATCTATTTTTTTGGAATTTCAAGTTCTGCTCCATCCCATTCCGCTCTATTCTGCTGCACTCCGTTCTAAACTGGCCCATTCCACGGAAATTCCGATTTCCCGCTGCTTGTGATTCAGGACGAGCTGCCGGATTTTCCAGAAGTATCYGGGGAGACTTTTGTGCAGGGGAAGATATCGGCAGTGTGAAGCCAAGCTTTGCTCTCCAGCAGGTAGACAGGAAAGGAAGCAGCCCCTGTGAAGATCTTAATCCCAATCCCRAGAGTTTAAAACGGATTTAAACCTTGGAGCGAGCGCTCTGATATCTGGTCCAACATGCTCTTAACACCAGCTGTGATGACTGGGGCTATTCYGAATTTTTTCCCTATTTATCCCAGGCTCAGGTTGGAATTCAGTTTATCTTTTGCCATCCACAAGCTCTTGTGGAAACAGCTGAATAGTCCAAGGAAACAGCTCAACTAAATCCCATCTGATCTGGGCTGGCTCCACGTCACTCCCAATATCCATGGGGATCTCATCAGCAGAGTGGGAGAGCGGAGTTATCCACCCCAMAAGGGAATATTTGCTCCCTGAAAGGCCCCATTTCCCCTCCCTGTCTCCCAGAAGACAGGGAAACAGCCGTTTTGGGAGCAGGTTTGGATGTGCCTCGTTGGCGGAGCTGGATCCTGTCTCGGTGTGTGGAGGGAAATGTCACTTCCACAATCCTGGATTTGCCACCTCTCAGTTTAATGGAGAAATCTGCTCCTGCCTGTGCCAGGAGTGAGAGASGACTTCCATCTGTTTTCCAGACGCTTAAAACACCTTTGGTTGTTCCTCTGCTCTCCAGAGGAGTCATTTCCAATCCTCTCCTGGACCCAGAGCTTTTCAAAAATCCCATTTTTCTGGCACCGACAGCCACAAACCCAAGGCCCTTTCAAACACCTGCCCCTCACTGGGGTCTCTAAACAGGAGCTGTGTCCTTGAAATTCGGCCCTGGATTTCTGTGTCCGGCTCCCAGCACCCCCTTGGACTGCTGGTGTCGGTAAATCGGAGGAGTTCCTTCAAATCCCGGGATCACAGAACATCAGGATCGTCCAGTCCGACTCCTGGCCCTGCACAGAATCAAATATTCCAGTGCAGGAGCAGGTCCTGGCTTTAATTGGAGCACATCTTTATATTCCAGGTGATTCCTCCTCTCTTCCCCTTGGCTCTGCTGGGCAGCCCTGGGGGTCCCTGGGGTGCCCACCCGAGGGAGGGCACCAGGAAAATGCTCCCAGGGCTCCCACATCCTGCTCCGAACAAAACCAGGGACGTGTGGTGCCGGGGGAGCAGCTCCCCTCCCACTCCTTAGGGAATGTCAACAGCTGCTTAAGCAAACAGGTGAATTATTTTCCATTAAAATGCCAAAATCCACCTTTAAAATACAGTGGCCGGAACAGCAACCCTCTCCTGCCCTTTCTTTCCCTGCCCTGCCTTTGTCACTCGTCACAGCCAAGCTGAGCTTTTTTCTCCCACCTTCTCCTTATTCCATTTGCCAAGCATTGATTTTCATTTCCTTCTGCCAGCAGAGCTTGAAATTAATAATTTCTATTCGGCTTTGTCACTCGGGTGCCATCGATGGCGGCAGGGCCGGAGCGCTGGACAAGGAAATGTTCCGGGAGAGAGGAGTCAGCGAGGGGCCTGGGATYGGTGAGCAGGTCGTGGAGTGTTCCTGGACATTCCCTGGCTGCCAGGGAGGAGGTTTGCTGGGATTCCAGCTCCCCTGCAGCATGGCAGGTCCCAGTCTCAGCGTTTCCAGGGTGAGATTCCCTCCGTGCCGAYGATTTTAACCACAGGAACTGCTCCAGTCGTGTCCCTGAACTGGATGTTCACAAATCCGACAGGAAAAGGGAACAGGGATTTCTCCTGTTCCCGGTCTGCAGTGCTGTGTGAGGGCTCCATTTGCTTTTGGAATTTTTTGGAATGATGCTGGAGGGAACACCAGCCCGTCTGTGGCACCAGCTTCTGGAGCTTCCACGYCAAAGTCTTTCCAATCAAATCTCGTGGATGTTCTGCCATCCACGAGCAAAACATGGAGTTTGTTCTGCACCARCAGGAGAGGATGATGGGAAAGCTGTAAGGAAAAACTGGGGCTGGGCTGAGTGAGGACGTGGGAGAGCTGGAAGGGGAAGGAGCATTTCTGACCCTGCCCAGCTCCTGCTCCCCACAGCCTGCACAAATTCTGCATTTCAGGATCTTTGGGGTCCCTTCCAACACAAACCTTTGGACAGTTCCATGATTTGTATTTTTTCAGGGCAGGGACATCATGGACCATCCTTCAATTGGGAGCTCCTCCCGAGGGGCAGCTCCGATCTCTGCTSCCTGGGACAGGGACAGGASCCAGGAACGGCTGGAGCTGTGCCAGGGCAGGGTCAGGCTGGAGAGCAGGGAAAGGTTCTTCTGTCCCCAGAGGGTGCTGGGCACTGACCAGGCTCCCCAGGGAATGGTCCCGGCCCCAAGGCTGCCAGAGCTCCAGGAGCGTTTGGACAGTGCTCCCAGGGATGCACAGACTGGGATTGTTGGGGTGTCTGTGCCGGGCTGGGAATGGGACTGGATGATCCCTGTGGGTCCCTCCAGCTCAGGAGATTCCATGATTCTCTGATCTCTCCCAGCCTGAGGCTCAGAAGATGCAAATGCTCTCTGGAATTGTCTTGAGAYGATTTTCTATCCCCATAAAATCCAGTGCAGCCAAATTGGAGACATTTTGGATACGGAGCTGTCGCTCCATCTGCTCTTCCCTGTGCCACATCCCAGCCTCCTGTGCCGCCCCCATCCCTCCCTGTGCGAGCACACCCCTGATCCTGGAGCTCAGGCAGGATGAACCAACATTTCATCCAGGGAAAGCCTCCCTGCTGGGCCTGTTTGTGTCGGGAATGAAGGAGCCACTTCTGAGGGGGCAGCCGAGCTCCGTGCCTTGCTCACTSCAGGGGGGAATTCAGGATTCAGGGAGCAGCAGGAGCTGCCACTGGCACACTTCAGGYGTTTATCCGACAGCAGAGGAGCAGGCAGGAATTAGAACCGGGAAGCACGAGCAGCACCGAGCCCCTGCCCCGCTGTGGAGCTGGGGAGCTGTGGGATCAGTGGGATGTGGGATTTGTGCTGCCGTGGCYGTGGGAATCCCCAGCTCGCAGCTCTGTGGGCTCAGCTCCACGTCCAGGCACCAGAGCCCTGCAGGATCGAGGTGTTTGGGGTCATGGGACACAGACACGGGACAAGGCTTGGGACACTCTGGATTTGGCTGCTGAGCCCTGATCCAGCAGCTGTTGGGTACYGAGGGGTGGAGCAGGAGCCATGGTCCCACTGAATCCCACTGAATCCCAGGATCACCCAGGCTGGAGAGGCCTTCARGGTCACCTCATCCACCCCACATCACCCCAGCACCACCGCAATCCCTCCCATCCCACATCCTCCAGGGACATATCCAGGGGCTCCTTGAACACTTCCAGGGATGGGGACTCCACCACCCCCTTGGGCAACTCATTCCAGTGTCTGACTACCCTCTCCAGGGAAATATTTTTCCCTAATATCCAGGCAAAACCTTCCCTGGCACAGCTCGAGGCCGTTCCCTCTCATCCTGCCCCTGTTCCCTGGGAGCAGAGCCCGACCCCTCTGCAGGAACAGCCCTTCCCTGCTCCTCCTCCCTGCCAGCAGCATTCCCAGGCAGGGATGGGGAGGAAAGGAGCAGTGTGGGGACTTCCTGCCTACGTCACCCCCTTTTCCCTGCACTGCTGCCTTCTTTTCCTCCCCAGCCAAATCCAGTCACATTTCCCCACTAATTCCTTACAATACAAGGGATTTCTCCCGATGGATCCCCTGCATTCCCCATCACCACCCTGCCCTGCTTTTGTGGAGGGTGTTTAGTGTACATAGGACCCACTAAAATGAAAGATTAGTTGGATCTGGAAGCTTTATTTCCACTTTTTCTGACTTCAGTTTATTTTTCAAACAATTCCAGGCTTTGTTGTCCCAGTCCACGTCACCTGGGAGGAGCCCCAGGAATACCTGCACAGGAGGAGGAGGCTTGGATTAGAAGATCTTTGAGGGCTGAGGGTGTTAAAAACCACTTTTGAAGGTTGGGATGGCTCTGTTTAATCTCTGAGGCTTTTTTTTTAATGTTAAAACTGCAACATTTATAAAGCAAGAAGTGCAGATCCAGCAATTCCTGTTAATAACAGGAATCCTTCCTCCTCCAGTGGGGTTTTTGTTCGTGGTTTGGGTTGGGTTTTGGGAGCAGGAAGGCTCCAGGGGTGGCTGCTGGGAGGAGCTGCCAGGAGATTCCCMCATGTCCTGCAGAGCCGATTCCAGAGGCTCCAGGAAGGACCYGGCTGGCCAAGGCTGATCCCAGCAAGGATGGAGGCAACACCTCTGGGATAAGATATTTAAAAAAAGAGGGAAAACTTCTGGGAAGAGCAGATGGAGAGAGGAATAAGAACACAGGAGAGGAGCAGCTCTGCAGACACCCAGGGCAGGGCGGGAGGAGGGGCAGGAGCTGCTCCAGGAGATTCCATGGGATGCCCATGGAGAGGGAGCTGTGCCCTGCAGCCCATGGGGGTCCAGGGGGGAGAAAAATCCACCTGAAGCCCCTGGAGGAGCCCACTCTGGAGCAGGAGGTGCCTGGAGGAGGCTGGGAATCCATGGGAAGCCTGGGCTGGAGCAGGGTCCTGGCAGGAGCTGTAACCCCACAAGGATCCCACTGTTCCTGGAGCACTGATCCCATGGAAAGGGAGTAGTTTGGGGAGGGCTGTCTCCCRTGGGAAGGGCTCCACGCTGGAATACATGGGAGTGTGAGGAATCCTCCGCCTGAGGAGGAAGGAGCAGCAGGAATAATCTGTGATGACCTGACCCAAATCCCAAATTCCCATTCCCCGTCCCCCTATGCCACTGGGAAGGGAGGAATTAAGGAGTTTGAGGCCCACCACAACGTGGAATAAAGATATCCAAGGAAAAGCCATGATTTCCCAGTGCTGTTTCCTGCAGACAGGGGGTGATCCCGCAGGGAGGACTGGGGGTTGGAGGCACAGCCTGGAATGTCACAGCCAGCTCACAGCCATGCAAGTSTCCCAAAATACTTTAAATTCCCAATGTTTGAGCCATGGCCTAAAYCCAGGGCCTCATCCCAATGATCCAGAGCAGATCCAGAGCTCAGGATCTCTCTGCTCAGCACCTTCTCCACTGCCAATCCAGCAGGAATCCCAATGGCTGCCACTCCTGGAGCTGGTGCTGACTGACACCTCCGAGCTCCTGAGGGAAGGATGGAAAATCCCCCCTGAATCACAGAATTATGGAATTATTAGGGTTGGAAAAGATCTCCAGGATCAAGAAGTCAAAGTGCTCCATCTGCTCGTGTTTTTCCAGGGATGGACATTCCACCACTGCCTGGGCCTGGGTGAGAGGGTAGAGCCTAAATGGAGGCACCAGAGACAGGAAAGTCATAATCAATAATTTATTAATAATTGATGTTGGAAGGGACTTCAGAAGTTCTCTGGGAATGCCCATCCAGGGGAGTTGATAAAGTTTGTGTGGCCRAGTTCCAGCTGATTCCAGACGTGAGCTTGTGTGGAATTTTTCCGGGATCTGTTCCACCRTTTGGAGAAATTTCCTTCCCGCATTTGGTTTGAATTCCCAAGGTTTGTGCCCGGTGGCTCCTGCCCTGTTCCTGTGCCCCTCTCTGCACCTCCAATCACRGAGCTGGAGGCAGCAATAAAATCTTTTCTCCATCTTCTTTTGTCCGGATGAACAAGGACATTCCCTGAGGATCAGCTCGGATGTGCCCCCCTGCAGCCCCTGCCCGCGCTGGACTGGATCCCACGTGTCCACGTGTTCCTTTGGGGGACTTCCACCRATCCCAATCCTCTGGCTCACATCCAAAACCCAAAACCACACCAAAATCCTGCTGTTTGCCCACAGGGCTCTTTGGGAGGGGCTGTGCCACCCCACACCTTGGCCCCACATCAGTGAAAACATCCGAGATCCTTTAGCCAGCAAAACATGGAATTATCCTCCTCATTAACTGGGAATGCCAGGTACCCCTGTGGTGTCTTGGCAGGGGTGGGAGGGAACAGAAAACAAGGAACATGAGGAGGACAGGATGTGTGGGGGTGACAGGAGGGTCTGGGATTCAGGGATGAGGCTGAAGGAAGCCTGGGAATTGCATGGATAGGGCTGGGAGCCGTGCAGGGGAGGTGAGGGCGTGGAACTGCGAGTGGGACACACGAGGAGCAGCACAATTCCCAAACCCCACTGGAGACAAACGGGATTTGCTCGTGGTTGTTGTGTAAATTCACAAGCCCCCGACACGGGGCAGAGGGAACAGCAGCGGTGCCAGGCTCGGATGGAGACGGATGAGCTCCCATTTAAGGGATGGAAAGAAGAGGGAGCGTCCCTGGCAGAGCAAACACCCCCACCCCACACCCTGGCACCGATCCGGGACACAGGGATTGGCCTCTGGGGGATGGGGGACACTGGGATGGGCTCAGGACAGCTCATGGGATCKCAGGATCACGGAATGGTTTGGAGGGGAAGGTGCCTCTCGCTCCACACCTCCCACTGGGCCAGGCACTGCAATTTTATGGTGGAATATTCAAATTTCGGATTGTTTGGATGCTGGAGAGACAAAGCTGAGCCAGGCTGGAACTTTGAGGGGGGAGCACCAAATTTTCTCACCCATCCTCGGTTTTGAGCGTTCAGCTCAAYGTTGCTGGTGAGACCCAGGAAAAAGCAGCAAATAAAAATAACAGGTTCATGGCTTGGCTAAGTCCAGGGATTTAGGAGTGGATTGGATTTTCCTGGGCTTCTGGGTTAAAGGCAAAGCRTGTTTGGTGCTCATATGGGGCTGCTGTAGGATCAACACCTCAAAATTGAACTCAACACCTCAAAATTGACCTCAACACCACAAAATCAGGCTCCAGCAGAGGTGGAAGGGATGGCTCCACCGTAATCCTGCTCCAGACCCAGCACAAACCTGCCCTTGCAGCYTGATCCTCGGGGCATCCCGGGATTTGGTGCCGGGGCCGGGTCACTCAGAAATTAAAGATGGAATTTAGGCCGTGATGGGCTTACAGGAGATGATCTGAAAGGTCTTTTCCAGCCTAATTGATTCYGTGATCCCGTGGCAGCTTTTCCTGGGGGTCAGGGTGGGTGGGTTTGGGGGGGATGCCAGGGATGAGCTGTGCTGATTCCAGAGGGATTTGGGGTGCCAAACCGGGCAGGGAGAGTTTAGCTGTGAAYCAAACCCTGCCCTAAACCCCATCCCGTTCCCGATTCCTTCTCCCAGCCCAGAAAGGCAGTGGRGTTTTGCGAATCAGCCTCGCTGATCCCGGGAGATTCCTTCCTGTCTCAGCTCTCATTCCAGCCTCATCCACACACAACTGAGGGATAATCGGGCATTGGAGCACTGGAAGGGGRAGGGAAGCCATGGGAAGGGAAGGAGGGAGGGGCAGACAAGAATTTGGGATCAAAACCTCACTGCTGCCACAGTTTGTGTATCCTGGAGTTTGCTCTGGATTTCACACGGAGCCTGTTGGTTTAGCCCTTTTTCCCTGGATGGAGGGATCCCTCTGGAGAACTTCCAGCTCCCGTTTTTAATGGTTGCTCATCGCGGCTGCCGGTTCAGGAGAGCACTGATAAGAGCTCTCTGCACACTGATAAGAGGTGCTCTGCACGGGGCTCGTTCCAGGCATCTCCTGCAGCAGCTCTTCCAGCGTTTCCAGCCTCAGGAAGTCTGGCACGTTCCCTGGAGAGGGCTGGAGTTCCGACACTGGTGTTTGCTGCCGCGTGGGAAGGTTCCCTGCCCACGGCGGGATTGGAATGATGAGCTTTAGGGTCTCTAACAACCCAAACCATCGTGAATTATGATCCTATGGCCTTCCAGAACTTTAATGGGGCTGACAAAAATGAGGGAGAGGGATTTTTTTCCATGGTCAGAGAGCAATGAGACAGATGGGAATGATTTTAAACTAAAAGAGTTCGGATTAGATGTTAAGAAATTCTTGGCTGTGGGGATGGGAGGCCATGGAATGGTTTTCSCAGAGAAGCTGTGGCTGGCCCATCCCTGGAAATGTCCAAGGCCAGGTTGGATGGGGCTTGGAGCACACTGGGATAGTRGAAGGTGTCCCTGGCCACGGCAGGGGATGGAATGGGATGAGCTTTTAGGACCCTTCCCAGTGCCATTGTTTTATGATTCCATGATCCTCGCTCCCACCACAGCCCCCCTGGCACCGTGTTCTGCCCAGATCTCCACAGAGGAGAGGGAGAATCCCAAAATCCTCCTTTGTGATGCCATTTCTGTGGGACAGACCCTCAGAGCTGCCTGTGCCTTCCCCCCCGGAGCTGGTGACAGCCCCCATCGCTGTGCCCATGGATCCTCCCAATCCAGCCCGGAGGACACGGATTATTCCCCAGTCCCTGGATTTATTCCGCTCCCTGACCCAGGCTCTGCTGTCCCTGCCAACCCCAGCTCAGGCTGAGAGCTCCATAAATCCATGGACACAGGGGCTGGAGGGGAATGTGCCCTGGCAGTGGGACTGAACAAAAGCAGGGAAGCTCCGGRTGCAGGAGGAAAACAGAGGGAGAATCGCGGCAGGAGTGGGATCTGCTCGGGATTTATTGATGGCACAGATGATGGAGTAGGGATGTGCTCCCAAACTGGGAGCTCAGGGAGCAGGGCTGGGGATCGGATCCGAGCTCCATCCATAAAGATAAAGGTGTGAAGTGAGGGAGAGAAAATTCAGGAAGATGAATGGGGAGTGATGAGCTCAGGGAAGAGAAACACTGGTGAGAAAGGAAAGGAAAAGTATGTGAGGAGGCCACAGCAGGTGGGAGCCAGCTGGGCCATTCCCGACGGGAAAATCCTCTGTCCCTGCAAGAATTAGACCCCTGAACCCCCAGGTCGAGTCTTGCAACYGGAAAACAGCATTCCACTCTCTGCTCCCTGGGACAGGGACAGGACCCAGGAACAGTTGGAGCTGTGCCAGGGCAGGGTCAGGCTGGAGAGCAGGGAAAGGTTCTTCTGTCCCCAGAGGGTGCTGGGCACTGAMCAGGCTCCCCAGGGAATGGGCACGGCCCCAAGGCTGCCAGAGCTCCAGGAGCGTTTGGACAACGCTGCCAGGGATGCACAGGCTGGGATTGTTGGGRTGTCTGTGCAGGGCCAGGGGCTGGACTGGATGATCCCTGTGGGTCCCTTCCAGCTCAGGAKATTCCATGATTCTGTGATTCCCTCAGGCTGTGGTGACCCATCAAGTGACTCAATAATCCCGTTTTCCCTCAGTCTCACCCTGGAAAACTTGGGATGCCTTTGAGAAGCCCTCAGGACTCTGTCCCCAGTTGCTGTGGGGCAGGGACACAGCATTCCATGCTCTGGGGTGATCCCTATAAACTGCTCTTCTCGTCAGGAAAACTGAGGAAACGGATCTTGAAGTGGCTTCCTTGGAAGGAAGGAAGGAAGGAAGGAAGGAAGGAAGGAAGGAAGGAAGGAAGGAAGGAAGGAAGGAAGAAAATGGAGGTAGTTTTGAGTTGGAGTTTGCTCCAGAAGGGGATTAAGGACCATCACCAACATTCCCAGCACTTCCAGGAGCTTTTTGGGGTTTCTCCCACACTTTGGGGCACTCCCATGGCCAGGGGATGTCGAGCCACGGCCGCAGACCCGAGGCATAGCCCCAGCTCCCACCTCCCACATCCCAGGACATTCCCRTTGCCATGGCAACGGCGGGATCGCCTCTTCCCATGGCTGGATGGGCACGGCCAGAGCCGGCCCCGCGTTCAAAGGGTTTGGTGCCATCGATTATCACCCATCCCATAACCAACCCTTCCAGGAAACGCCAGGCCAGGCTTTGCAGAGCACAAACGCTTCCCATTTTTCCATTTGTTGGCTCTGTCGCTGGGAAGTGGAGTTAATTCACGGAGCAAACCACCCCCGAGTGGTATTCCTAATTGTCCTAAATGACTTCAATCCACAACGGAAGGACTCTGCAAAAAGCAGGATCCACAATGGGGAGAAAACGGCTCCGGGCTCAGCAGGAGGACAAAGGGAAGGAAYGGGAGAGCCTGGAAAAGGAAATCCAAGGGACTTTGGGATGATGGGATGATGGGATGGTGCAGAGAAGGCTCGTTAACAATTCTGTTTCAAACAGGTTTTGAAGGGAACTCAGGGGTTTGTCTGAACCAATCTTTGCATGCGTGGAATGAGCTGGTGCTCCATGGAAACGGGATCCTGGATGCTCCATGGAAACGGGATCCYGGATGYTYYRTGGAAACRRGATCCTGGATGYTTYRTGGAAACRSGATCCTGGATGMTTCATGGAAACRGGATCCYGGATGCTCCATGGAAACGGGATCCYGGATGCTTCATGGAAACAGGATCCCAGATGCTCCATGGAAACATGATCCCAGCTGTATCCCCACCGGAACACGGCGGGGATGCTGATTCCAGAGCTGTCCCTGCTCCTCCTGTGCCTGGACAGCCTGGAATGCCGGGATGGGCTCCTGCTCCTCCCAGCATGGGATGTTGATGCCTCCAGGACCACGAGCCTGGAGCACATTCCAACCACAGCATTTCAGGATACACCGCCCAAAAATTATTATTTAGATTTTCCTCAAGAAATTCCCGTTTGCGATTGAATTTATCTGGGGATTTTCCCAATTTTCCTGGTTTTTTTATGGGAAGAGACTGATTTTGTAGCTGTTCCAATAAAAAACGTGGATCCTGCCCACCACGCCCTGCCRGAGCCGCTTGGCCACCCCTGAATTATTGATCTGGAGTCTGGTAAAGCTTCCAAACCACAGATACAAGGAATTCCCGGATAAATCTCAGCAGCTCCAGGAATGACAGACATCTCATGGACTTCCAGAGCAAGCTCAGCTCCGGGGGTCAGTTSAGCTCCTGGGATGTTTGACAGGCACACTCAGCTAAAGTGGGAATGATAATAACCATGCCAAGGCACTTGGAACAACCATCCCCGCTCCGTGTTCTCCTCCCCCACCACTCCTCCCAAAGGATGGATTCTTCATGGATTTTTCTATAATAAACTTCACGTCTCCGGATTTTATTTCCCACTCGAGGCCTAAATCATCTTTGCCGTAAATGTAAAACAACCCAGCCGATTGTTTGGTGGGGCAGCTTTACAATACATCATTCCAAGGATAATTTAGAAACCTGGGAAGTTTTTCTTCCCTATAAATTCCCTCGGCTCATTACTGAGAGCGGCTGCAAAATAAGCAGATTCCCACCGGAAAATGGGAGCAGTGGAAACCTGAGAGCCACGGGTTGGGTTTTATTGCTTTGCTGCACTCCAAAAAGATGTTTTGTTTAAGCAGGGATGGATGATCCAGATTGGATCACACCGGAGAGATCCCGAGTGGCTCTGGATTAGCCAGGATGTGGTGGAACAGCTCAGAGGGAGAGGGAGAGGGACCCTCTTATCCCTCTGAGCCTTCATCTCCTCCACCTTCCCTCACTCTCCCAGCCTGGGAAAGGAAATGCGAGTGGCTCTGCAAGTGAAAAATCCATGGATTTCTCCTCCTCCTCTTCTTTCTCCTTCTCCTCTCCACCTCCTCTGATCCATCGCCTCTGGACGAGGTGGTGCTCATGGGGTTCTCTTAGACAAGGGTTTGGGATACACGGGCACGGCAAACAGGGAATCCCACCTGGAGAATCCCAACCCGGCTTCCTTGAAGATTTCAGGAGGCAGCCAAGASTTCCTGAATGGGAATTCTGCACCAGGAAAAATTTCTTCACTGGAAGAGTGCTCAGGCATCGGCACAATCTGCAGGGCAGGGAAGCATTTCCAACCCTGGAAGTGTGTAAAAAGGAGCAGATGTGGCACTGGGGGACACGGTTTAGTGGGAATGGTGGGATTYGGTCCAAGGTTGGATTGAGGATCCTGGAGGTGTTTTCCAGCCTTAATGGTTCTGCGGTTCTGGGAACCCAGGAGGAAACTGAGCCGAGCAGGGAGGACACTTCTCTTTCCCTCTCCAGGTCATTCCTGGGATAAGCCAGAGGGCAGGAATGGAGGCAGAACTCGCCACAGGTTTGGTTTGGTCAGAGTTTGGATTTCATCGTTCCTCAGGTCACCTCGGGAGTGACATTAAGGAATGGGCCATGTCACGCTATGGAATTACAACAAATATCCCAACAATCCCGGCCTCTGCCAGGGAAGTGCCAATCCTGGGGCTGAGGACCTCTGCAATCCCAGATACAACTGCCTCTCATCCCAAAGACTTTCCCGCCACTTTTCCCACTCTCAGCTGCTCCTTGTGGCCACAAAAAGGCTCAAACATGGCCAGAAGATAAATTGGGAATTAAGGGGTGAATGAGGCRTCCTAAACCACCCAAGTGTCCAGCAGAAACCTGGAATTCGGGATTCATGTGCTGTAAGTGCAGCCCAGGCAAATGCACTCCGATCTCCATCCTGAAACGCAATAAATCACCTGCCCAAGGCCTTCCACTTCCAGCCCYGGAATTATTCCCACTCTATCAAACACCTCCTTTCATCAACAGCTCCATCTTTCCATAATTTATGTTCCCTCCTTCCTGTCTCCTTCCCCTCATCTCCATAGAGACAAATGGATTYGGGACAGCACGGGAGAATTTCACTCTCTGGGTTGTTGGAAATCTTCACATTTCCAGCCTGGCTGCGCTCGGGGCTGGTTTAAATCTCTTTGATCTATTCCCATGTTATCCCTGAATGGCTTTTCCACGTTGGATATTATCCCCCGGATGTGTTTGTGTCCAGAACCATCTCCCAACTCCTCCAGATCATTCGACACCATGGACAAAGCAAAGCCTTCCAGGGAGAGGTTCTCCTTGATCCCTCATTCCTCCTTTCCTTAAGTTTTCCAGCTCTTTTTTTCCAACTCTTTTTTTCATTTTGGCCAAACCCRTTAGTTGGAGGCTCTGATTCTTCACGTGAATTAAAACTGAAGAAAATCAAAATATTTTCACCTTCTCMGAAGGGAATATTTGGCCTTTTTTCTGCATCACTTCTTTTCTTTTCAATTATCTTGGAAAAAAAGTTTAAAASCCCCTAAAACTGGAAATCAACATTTTCTTTTATCAAAACAGAATCGTCTGCTCGATCCAATTATTTTTTTTTTCCCAGTGTGGGGAATTAAAAGGAAATTCATTTCCATTTCACTTGGTGGAATCACAGAGATGGGAAYGAAACGAGGAATGAGTTCTGCACCCTTTAGGCAGCAGCGTTTTGGTTCCCTGGTGAAGTGGGAGCTGCTGGAGGCAGGAGGGCACCTGGCACTGCCATTCCAGGGGTGGGATGGGATTGGGACCAGCACGGGCTTGTTGACTCCCCTCGGGAGCTGGGAGATCCAGACTTTTCCCGGGGAGAAGCTCCTGTTTATGAAAATATGTGACAGATTTCACAGCAAACCCAATCTCTGCCAGCTCGTGACTCAATCCCTCCCGCTGGGTTTGCATTCCCTTGCAAGAGCCTTATTCCCTTTCCCAGGAAATCATTTCTCTTCTTCATTCCCAGATGGAGCTGGGTCCTTGTGCTCCCCGTGCCCATAACCCCCCTGCTTCCAAGGCTTGGATTTGGGGGCTTTTCCCAGCTGTGCCCACACCCAGCACTGTCCCCAAAGTGACATCGATCCATGCCCAGGGTGAGGGGCACCAACTCACAGAGGGCTGGCATCAGCTCCGAGGGGAATTCTCTGCCTGGACACTGCTCCAGGCCCTGGGATTTGGGAGCACAATCTTCTGGACACCCATCCTGGCAAGACCAGGCTGTGGAAATTACCCCTGGAAAAGTTTTTCATTTCGTTATCAATCCTGGTGGGATTCCCCAGGCTTTGTATGGGTTTGTTGAGCATCCTGATTGAAGGATTCCATAGCTCCAGTGGGATTCACGATCCTACAAACCCAGAAGGGGATCGAGGGGAAGCTGCCCCTGGATCCCTGGAAGTGTCCAAGGCCAGGTTGGATGGGGCTTGGAGCAGCCTGGGATAGTGGAAGGTGTCCCTGCCCACGGCAGGGGGTGGGACTGGATGGGCTTCAATGTCCCTCCTAACCCAAACCATTCCATCATTCCAGGATATTCCCACCATGGCCATTCAGGAACACAGAGAAAAAKCCAGGTGATAATTCATTCCCCTCTGCTTTCCAATGAGTCCCTGGGCAAAAGACAGGGATGGAAAACCAATAAAGTTCAGGAACTCCTCCTGTGCCCCCCTGGATGTAGGATCCCACTCCCCTGCTCCATTTGATGTCCAGGTTTCAGGGATGTATTTCCAAGGTGCAGTTGGAAGCAGATTCTAAAATGAGCGAGTRCAGTCACCAACTGCCTAAAAACTGCTGAAACGACCCCAAAGCAGGACCACAGAAAGCTCTGTGATTTTACCCTAAAATAACTGATCCTAAAATCCTGTGACTAACCCTAAAATCCTGTGACTAATCCTAAAATCCCATCTCCCGTAGCTGGGAAGATCCTTCTGCTCAGAGCCGGTTGGTTTTGGTTCCTTGCTGCTCCTCCGAACTGGATGACCATCATCAATCCATGGAAAACYCGGAGAAGAATTTCCATCCATCCATTTATAAATGGTCCTTCTCCTGCCACATCCATTCCAAGAAATATTTAGGGACATCCCAGCTGTTTTAGTCCCTGTCCGCGTGAAAATTTGTACAGGGAAAACATTCCCCAGTTTTGTTTAAAATGAATTTCCAGCCTCTCCACTCTCATAGATTGTTCCATGTGCAGCAAGAAATCTGCTGGAGATACCTTCAAGGGAAAACAGATTTCCATGGCAGCCTGGAAAATCTCCATGTGATGATCCAGCTCTCCTTGAAAGGCCTGGAAGGGCTGATCCTGCTGATGTGGATCCTCGGGATTCGGTTGGTTTGGGATGTGGAAAGTGAGGGAAGGACCTGCCCCTCTCCCAGAGCTGAGTCCCACAGCCTGCGGCACCCCAGTGCTGGGAGCTGCCCTTGGGATTTGCTTCCCTCCTCCTTCCCAGAGAAACGGGGAACAAAGAGCTCCAGCCACAGCTGGAAATGYTTCTGTTCATTTTTTCTTGCTAAAAAGGTGAGGTTTGGGTTTTTTCCGTGTATGAGKCCTCAAAAATCCTTTCATTTGGGGTTCCATTTCTCCTCCCCCCCCGCCCCGCTCTGTGCTCCGAGCCGTTTATTCCTCTCATTTCTTCCCATCTCGTCCCATCAATTCTGCTCCTCCAGGAATCCTCTCTGCCCACATCCRTGCTCAGAAGGTTCCCAGTCCAGGGCAGGGTTTTCCAGCTGGATCCTGCCCAGATTCCCGCTGCCTCCCAGCTGCTCCTGCCTGATCTTCTCTCTCCCTTTTTCCGTCTGCCCACAAAGCCTCACCTTTCCATTTAAAGCTTCTCAAGCTGTTCCTGCGCTGTTATCCCTCAAACATTCCCCTTCCCACGGAACAGCCTCAAAGTCATGGCATTTTCCCTCCCTGTTCCYGCTCTTCCCTCTTCCAATCTTTCTCTTTAGGTGTATTTTCAGCGGCTTCCAATTGGGAATGAATTCCCGCACAGCCCTTTCGGTGGAGAACTACTGAGGAATGTGCTCGGATGAAAGAGTCGTTTATTCCAGCACTACCATCCACAGTCAAAGGGAAAAGAATCAATGGGAAGCTCGAATGTGGAGTCTCCCAGCATGTCCTGCTCTCCATTATCCCAGCGGAGGAAAATCAGAGCTTTTGAGCTGGGATTCGTTGGATCCAAGGCAGGCAAGCGTTTTAATTGGGATTAATTGTGCTGCCCTGGCACTGGTGACTCCACGGGAGCCTCGGTTGGGGCTCGGAGGGGGACATGGATGTGGAACAGAACACATCCAGATTCCCTGATCCAGATTTCCCGGACTGGGCTGGAGGCCAGGCCAGCAGATCCCTCACCCACAACAGTCAAAGAGACCAGAAAAACGAGGGAACGACAAATTCCTGCCTGTAGGAAAGGACAGGCTCCCTGCTGGAGTCAAGGACTGCTGTCTCCTTCATGGAATCAGCCTGGGGAGCTTCTCCTTGGAAAGGGGAGCCGCTTCTCCCATGGAACAGCCTGTGGCTTCAGAGATTCCTTGGGCACAGCTCTCCTTCCCTGCCTTGATCCCATTGGGCACTGGGAGCTCCATATCCTTCACAAAGCCCYTGGAGATGCCTCTGGAAGCTGCAGGAATTCTGTGGACAAAGTGACTCATCCAGGCTGGGCAGAGCAGCCCCGTGGGTTTCTTTCTTCTCCCGTTTTTTTTCACCATTTCCTCCTCTTCAATCCCTGAAATAAAAGTCTCCTCATGGGGAACTGGAGTGAAATCCTCGGGATGTTCCTCATGCTCTGCTCTTTCCTCGTCTCCTCCAGGTTCCCTCCAGGAGCAAACTCCCACTAAAGTCCTGCTCCAGTGAGATCTCRTCCTGGCTTCAGGCATCCTGCTACAAATCCCTGGAAAATGTTTGTTCTCCTGAGCCTCTTCTGAAGGAGAGCCTCGGTCCCACAGGTTTTTTGATGGAGCAACAAGGATTTCCCCCAATTTCTCAGGGAAATGGCCTGCGGGAGGTTCAGGTTGGATATTAAGGAAAAATTCTTCCCTGAAAGAGCGGTCAGGTCCTGGCACAGCTGCCCTGGGCCTGGATGGCGTCCCCATCCCTGGAATTGTTCAGGAAAGGAGCAGATGTCCACTTCATGCTGTGGGATTTGGCCAAAGGTTGGAATTTATGATCTTGGAATTCTTTTCCAACCACGATGACTCCGTGATTCCATGACTGGTGAACCTTCCAGTGATGCTCGTGGATCTTCTGTCCAGCTCTTCCCTCGGAGAGAAGAAGATTTCCCGAGTTACCATGGAGATGAGAGCCGTGGAAAAGAACTCGGAGCAGATGGATGCATCCCAAGCGAGCTCCTGTTGGCTCTCCCAGAACAAAGGGAATGTAAAGATGCACAAGATTGGAATAAAACAATGGAAATTATTGATATAAACACTGATATCAAAGCATGAGAGTGAGGCTGGCAGGGAGGCCAAGCTGCAAAGAAAAAGGGGATTTTCCAACAGGGAAATGGGGAAAAAACGAAGTTTTTGGGATCCATAATGGACAAAGGGGTTTGTTCTTGAAAAYGTCTTTGGGATTTTTTCCAGATATATTGGCTGCTTTAATTAAAGTGATTGATTCACTCCAGAAATTTGTCCTGAGTCGCCTTTCCCCAGTAAAATTCTTCCTAATGGGAGAATATCACTCATGTCCTGAGGCTAATTAATGTCGGGAATGAGTGATCCCCATGCCTGATGGATCCTCCTGCAAGGAGAAGCTTTACCCAGATTTTCTGGGATGTTTTTCCCGGGAGGGTGGGGGAGCCCTGGCACAGGTTGCCCAGAGAAGCTGTGGCTGCCTCTGGATCCTTGGAAGTGTCCAAGGCCAGGTTGGACGGGGCTTGGAGCACCCTGGGATGGTGGAAGGTGTCCCTGCCCATGGCAGGGGTGGGACTGGATGAGCTTTAAGATCCCTTCCTGCCCAAACCATTCCACAATTCCATGATTTYGTCTCATCCATTAGAGCCTCTTATGAATTTGGGAACATTTCTTTTAGAAACAAAGGCTAGAGAYGAAGGGACACGGCCGGGATGCAGCAGGATGGATCCCTGGGAAATTACAGGATTCACCCATCATGGAGAACACTGTAAGAACACGGATATTTATTCCCAAAATAATCTGCAATCCTCATTTCCCACTCTGCTCTGTATCCACAGCAGTGTGTGGAGGAGWSGCAGAGTGAGGCTCTTTTCCCATTTCCCGGGAGAGCCGTGGTGTAGGGACACCATGGATTGTGGGAATGTGCAGCTCCCGGTGGCTGGGGCTGAGCAGGAGCAGCACTGAGGGGTCTCTCTGGATTATGGGATCTCATAACAGAACCCAAAACCTCCCTACACCAATAAGGTGCCTTTGGATGAGCCATGGGAATCATGGAATAGATGGGAATACCACAATTTGGGATCTCAGGCAGTTCCCTTAGGAATCACCCACAGGGCTCTTCTCTCGCAGACAGCCGGGGACTTTTCCTTGGAAGATCTCTTTGTATTCCAACACGAGGCTGGAAGTGTGAGAAGGAAACACAATAATTTCATGGAAAGCAAAGATACCCTTCAGAAAAACCCCACACGGGAATGGCCACTGGGATAATCCAGGAGGGCAGGGATGGGTTGAGATGTGTCAGGAATACCTGCCCAGGCTGCAGTGCCACCTCCCCTCGTGCTCCATCCCTCTCTCCCAATCCCAAACTGCCCAAAGATTCCCTGTGGAGCAGGGGCTGTGTCCGGTCATGGATTTATCAGTGACCAGGGGGATGTGGGCCACGATCCYGACTAAACCCGCCAAGGATGGAGCAAATTATGGGACAGCCAAGCCTGAAATTCCCATTTTTTGCTGGGAAATGGTGTGTTCCCWCCTTTTGGGGGAATATTTGCAGCCCTAAGGATGCCCAGAGCTGCTGGGTGTGATCAGCAGGGTGACACATCCTAAATCAGGGTCCCAATCCAGGGGTTTCAACAACGGGAAAATCCCTGGAGTCGTTCAGAGGCAGGAGAGCGGGAATGAGTCGTTCCTGACTGAGTGGGACGGGAAGTGCTGATGTCCCTGCACCACGGCAAACATGATCCCCTGGGACATTCCCGGGAAGCCCCAAAGGTTTGGGAGCCGCGTCCTTCAAAGTCTGGAATCCCAGAGTCGTTAACAATCGTTGTGTTTAAGGATAGGGAAGAGCACGGGTGCCAGGGAGATCCCACATTGCTCCCACAGGGAATTGGTGTTCCTGGGAATGCAGCCGTGCCAAAGGCCTGTGAGGAGGAGCTCGAGGAACCGGGTTTGGAAAAGGTGGGAGTCAGGCTGGGTTTGTGGGGAGTCAATCCCRCCAGACAAACACAGTTATTTCCTGATGGAATCAGTGTCAGTCTGGGGAGTCCAATAAATCCCATAAATCTGGAGGGGTTTTCCATGTGCCTCAGCCTGATGCACTTTCCCAGGAGGAATTATCAGGGAGCCTTTCAATCCTGGCCTGGAATGGAGCTYGGCATTGTCGCTGCCTGGCAGAGCCCATGTGAGGGTGGAGATCAGGGATGGGTATCCCAAGAAATGCCACATTTCCGTCGGATTTCCGCATCCTCTGCGTGTCCCGAGCTCCTGCTGGCACACGTGGCACCCGGCAGTGGTTTGCGGAGATAAGGGCTGGATCCAAGACYACAGAGCCATGGAATGGTTTGGGTGGGAAGGGACCTTAAAGTTCATCCCATTCCACCCCTGCCGTGGGCAGGGACACCTTCCAMTATCCCAGGCTGCTCCAAGCCCCGTCCAACCTGGCCTTGGACACTTCCAGGGATCCAGGGGCAGCCACGGGGATGACATCAAAAAGCTCCGTGGATTTTCAGGCTGGCTCGTCCCAATGGCCAAGAGACACCTCCCTCTCCCCTCAAAAATCCATGAGGTGTTCCAATCAATCCTCGGTGGAAAGAAAATAAAACAGGCAAAATTCTACAGAAAGGAAAAGGTTTGGATCAGTTATTCCATAAGATCCTGCCAGCCGTAGATTTTATCCCACCCTGATTTTATCCCACCCTGTTACTGCTCTGCCAAGGAATCACATGAACCAGGAGTGTTCCAACGAAGGCCCTACAAAGTGGGATAAAAGTGAGGTGCCGCTCACGCGGGGAAATGTGGAATTTCGGGACAGTTTCAGACGGCCGAGGATCAAATGTGTTCCCAAAAAATATTCTCTGTGGGGAGGAAAGAGGGAGAGAAGTGGAAATTGTTGCTTCGCTGCCACCCACAGCAAGCTGGAGATTATTT
This sequence comes from Amblyornis subalaris, assembly GCA_018881555.1. Classification (NCBI taxonomy): domain Eukaryota; kingdom Metazoa; phylum Chordata; class Aves; order Passeriformes; family Ptilonorhynchidae; genus Amblyornis; species Amblyornis subalaris. The sequence goes on from JACAXG010000236.1 coordinate 741,865, forward strand.
TAGGGAAGAGCTCGCACAAGCTGCTCCTTGGGTGTGTGTGAGACGGAAAAAATCCCAAGTAACTTCTCTGCACGGGTTACCCCGTGGAAATCAGGGAATCATGGAATGGTTTGGGTTGGAAAAGGCCTTAAAGCCCATCCAGTCCCACYCCCTGYCATGGGCAGGGACACCTTCCACTATCCCAGGCTGCTCCAAGCCCCGTCCARCCTGGCCTTGGACAATTCCTGTGCCAGGGCCTCCYCACCCTCCCAKGGAACAATTCCTTCCAAATATCCCATCTAACTCTGCCTTCTGCCAGTGGGAAGCCATTCCCTGTGTCCTGTCCCTCCGTGCCTTGTCCCAAGTCCCTCTCCAGCTCTCCTGGAGCCCCTTTAGGCACTGGAAGGGGCTCTGAGCTCTCCCTGGAGCCTTCTCTTCTCCAGGCTGAGCAATCCCAGCTGAAACACACATTCCAAAAATCACCAGGAAAATCGTGACCCCCCAGCCTGTGTTTATCCATTTTTTTCATCTTCAAAAGGAAAACAACCTCATTCCTGAGTGCCTGTGAGGTGTGAGACGGGAAACGCTGCCGTTCCATATCCCTGAATCCGGATAAAGCGGGAGCTATGGCTGGAGCAGGGATCTGCCCAGGGATGTGCCCAGGAATGTGTTCCTGTGTCAGGAATGTGTTCCTGTGTCAGGAATGTGCCCAGGAATGTGTTGCTGTGTCAGGAATGTGCCCACACGAACCAGGATCTCCACTCCTGGTGCCTCTTCTGGCTATGGAAAGGTTACTCTGGACAGGTCACCTGCTCTTCCCACGGCTCTTCCCATGGCTCTCCTCCGGGAATGGCACTGGAACGCAGGGATGCTCCAGGATGAGCTMCATCAGCATCCAGGAGTTGCTCCAGTGGGATAATTCGGGATACAATCCCAGGCAGGGTGGAGAGGAGCCTGTGCTGAGAGCTCTCCTTTTCCATTGCTCCTCCCCCTTCAGCACCTCCAAACAGCAGGGATTTGTTTTCCAACATTTCCTTTCCCRGGGCTGTGTGGGCTCTGCGTGATCCCGTGGGAACGAGAGCCTGTTCTTCCCACCTCGAGATGAGAGAGCTCCTCTGGAACTCGTTTAATTTGCATCTTGTCACTGGAAAGCCGCTTTTCCAATGGAGTTTCTGTATTCCTCGGGGATTTATTGGATGGCTGCAGGAATTCTGCGGTCCAAGAGCTCCACGAGGCCCCTGGGRTCTTGGAAAGCTTCTGGGTCAGACRGGAYGTGAGCTGAGTSTCAYCCCRAGGTTTTTCCATCTCATTTTCTAAATATTCCAGGGTTGTCCTCTTGTTTAAACATGTCTCCCAGTTTGAAGGCTTTGGATAAAGAGGGAAAGGGAAAATAGAAAAGCAGGGAGAARACGTGGAAAGAGCTTCCCAAGGGAYGAAGTCCTGGAGCTGCCAGTGCCTCTGGACATATCCCGAGTATCCCAAAGTGTCCAGCATTCCTGAGGGTCGCTGRCTCTGTCCCCAAGGAGTTCCCCCTGGATCATCCCACCCTGGATAACYTCAGCCGTGGCTCTGGGAGTGCTGGAGCCAAGGGCAGGGACACTTCTCCCATGGATTGGGAATCCTTGCCCTAGGAGTGAGCTCTGAACCCACCAGAGCCATCCCTGACATCCCAGTGGATGCTCACAAATCCTTTTCCATCTCCCAGAGAACTTCTGCCGGCCTTGGCGATCCCTGTGGATCACACCCAGGAATGTCCCTTCCAACAGCGCTTTCCCAGTGGCTTTCCTGGGCTGTAAATGCAGGGAAGGAAGAGACCCCTCAGAACCAATCCTGGTGCATTTGGAAGTGGGGATGTCYGGGCTGCCTTGGAATGAGGGGACAMGGAAGGAYTGGAGCAYRGAATGCTGGAATAACAGGGAGGGTTATCCTGGTGGGAAGGAATCCATGAGTTTAGTGACTGTGCAGCTGCTGGGTGACACCAGGATTGCTGCCATTTAACAAAAACGGGAATTTTGGCTACTGGGAATTCCGTTATGACCAAACTAACTGGGAAACTTTTCCTGGGAATATGCCAGTCCAATTCCAGGGCACTCAGGGAGTTCTGCCCAGCCTGAAGTTCCGGATAATCTCATCCTTTYGCCTCTAATTTTTTCCATAAACTTCAGCATTCAGGACTGGAAGGGGAATTTCTTCCTGGAGAGTGAAGAAAGGCGAGAGACTGGGAAAATTTTCCTGGAAAGGAGCAGGATGGGTGTAACCGGTGAGGGAAAATCATTCCAAGAATGGGAGTGGCAGGGCTAAACCTGCACCCAGGGCTAAACCTGAACTCAGGGCTAAATCTCATCCAGGGATAAACACGAATCCAGGGCTAAACCTGAACCCGGGGTTAAACCTCA
>JACAXG010000237.1:10938-276283 GCA_018881555.1 Amblyornis subalaris
GAGCTTCCTTCCATTTAACCCTTGAAACTGAGGGAACAGGGGGTGTTTACCTCAATTTAAACCACTAAACCAGTAAATAAATGCGTTTTCCCCTTTAATTTAATCTGCTAAAACATCAGAAAAAGAGGGTTTTCCCTTTAATTTCAGTCTCTCAAATCATGGGAAGAGAGGGATTTTTACCTCCATTAAAACCCTTCGAAAGGAGGGACAACAGGGCTTTCCCCTCAAATTAAACCTTAGGATGATGAAAATGGGGGGATTACCCTCAATTCAAACCCAGAAAGTGGCATCATCCATGTTCTTCCCTTCCATTTAAAACAGAAAACGCTGATTCCCTGTCAATGGATGCCTCTAACATCATGGAAAAGGCAGGTTTTCCTTCAAGTGATACCCTTCAAATTGCAGGTGAAGGGGGAGCCTCCCCAGTTTAAACACAGACAACGACAGAACAGTTTCCTCCCTCAACTGAAACCTCTGCTGTCCTAGTGACTCCCTTTTTTTCTGGGGGCACTGGGGATAGACTGAGGGCCCTGAGGAGGGACTGGCAAGATGAAATTGAAAGGGGAAAGGAGAAAGAACTCCCGTGCAAACCCACACACTGGCTCACCCGCTCAGGTCCTGCCCCCTGGCACGAAGGTTTGTCCCTCGGCACCTTCTTTAAGCAATGCTCCACATCCAGGTAAATGTAGGTGCTCCCTTAGGCCCTGGGAGATGGTCTCACCGTCGGTCCATGAGAAATCCCCGGAACCCTCCCATGGGCCCCTCTCCTCGAGCAGCTCCCTGCACAGGGGAGCTGAGGTAGCCCCACCAAAGCAGCCCCAGCAGGACTCGCTCCCTCCTCATCCTCACTGCCCACAACTGGGGCTGCCCTGCCCCCTGGTCACCCTCACCATTCACACCCGGAGCTGTTGCCAGTCGGAGGGAGGGAATTGCAGAAAGGTCTCGTTGGTCATTACCTTCCCTGGACAGCCCATTGTCTGCCCCTGAAACACGGGGGCACCAGGCTTTCCTTTCTATGGATAAGAGTGTCCGAAGTGTCTGAGACTGAAATTGCAATTTCACCTCCAAAATTAAGTACGTCCGAGGTTCATAATTTCCAAGTAAATTCCCCACGGATCATAAGCAATCACCTGTAAGTTTTCCTCTGGAATCATTACTGACTTGGCTTTCTGTTGAAGTGTTTCACACATCCATTGAGGGCTTGGCTGGGTTGTGTTTATGGCTAATCCTGACAGGCCCAGGCCAAACCCAACCACCTCCATCACTGCTCCACCCCCATTTTCAGGGAAAGATGGATACAGTTTGTAAATACTCCCCCCCTCCCCTGCAACTCAGTCCTTCACTGYGCATCCAGGGAGCGGATTTACCCCATCCTTTGCTCCCAACAGCACCTCTCCAGCCCACATCCCAGTCCTCACAGACACAAACTAAACAGACCTAAGCAACATGAGCACCTGAATTCCCAGCTCCCTGTTTCCTGCATTGCTCATCCAAGCACTCACAGCAATCTCACCTCAGCCCACACTGTCTTTCCTTAGAGGGAAACACAACCTGATGTGAACCAGCTCTGGCACCGCATTTCCTCTTACTCCTGCTGTCCTAGAAATCCACAGCTAAATCCAGTCCCTCAGACCTTGCATCCCTGCACAGCAGGAGAACTGGAGTTCTACCCACATCCCAGTGCCCTGCACAGCTGTGCTAACACGGGCCCAGGCCAATCGCTCCACCCAGCACCATCCCTCATTTTMCTCCCAGTGCTCCCAAATCCTCCCAAATCTCACCCGCGTCTGTGCTGGGGCCAACGCCTGCCCCGAGCCCAACCAGAGGCTGTCACCCAGCCCCGCCTCAGCTGACACCCCTGGGAGAGCTGGGAATACACCAAGAGCTCGGCTCCCCGGGCTCCTGAACATCCAAACCACTCCTGAGAGGCCCAACCTGCCCCTTTCAGCACAGTCAAACACAACAACTCCAGCATCCCAAAGGAACTCTGGCATTCACCTCTTCACCTCTGCCCTTTTCCAGCACACATGGGTAGGACTGGGCTGTCAGAAATGTCATTCCCTAGGCACTTAATCCCAGGAGAGAGGAACAGAGGAACCCTGTGTCCCTCGGATTTACCCCACACCGCAGGCAGCACCAGGGGCYCTCCGGCGCAGGCCAGCGGGGCTGGATTTGTTGGATTTGGCTGCTCAAACATCAAAGCTTTGGGCATCGCTGGGCAGATTTAAATGATTTTTCCTGCCCTGAAAGAGAGGAGAAAAAAGTTAAGCCCACTGTGGAAGCCAAAGGATCCTGGATTTCACACTTCTCTTTTTATTGCTTACTACAGAGGTTTCTTGCATAGAAACTCAGAGGTGACACCAAATCAAACATAGAAATGCCTTTTCCAGCATTTTCATTCTTACCTATTTCAGGCATTAAAAGGATGCTCATTTTTCGTCTTGCATTCTTTGCCTAATTTCAACAGAACCATTTTCATCCCAGTCCCCACTTATCAGTTATTCAATCCTTTACCAGTGGATTCTGCACAAAGGAAAGGGCACCCAGGATGCTGGATCTGAGGAAATTACAAAGAGAAACCCCTCCAAAACCTGACCGAGAAAGCTTTCAAGGCACTCCAAAACACAGAGGACAATCTGCATCTTGATTGGCTGAAAAAGTGCAATTTTCAATCTGCCTTCTGATTGGCTGAAAAGGTGCAGTTTTCAATCCACATCCTGATTGGCTGAAAAAAAACAATTTGCATTCCACATTCTGATTGGCTGAAAAAACAAAATTTTCAATCCACCTCCTGATTGGCTGAAAAAGTGAAATTTTCAGTCCACATTCTCATTGGCTGGAAAAGTAAAATTTTCAATCCACCTTCTGATTGGTTGAAAAGGTGCAGTTTTCAATCCACATCCTGATTGGCTGAAAAAGTGAAATTTTCAATCCATGTCCTGATTGGTTGAAAAAAAGCACAATTTGCATTCTGCCTCCTGACTGGCTGAAAAGGTGGAATTTGCATTCCACATCCTGATTGGCTAAAAACTGAAATTTGCATTCCACATCCTGGTCGGCTGATAATGCAAAAATTTCAAACCACCTTCTGATTGGCTGTAAAATCTCAGCTTTCAATCCACCTGCTGATTGGCTGAAAAAGCAAAATTTTCAATCAGAATCCTGATTGGTTGAAAAAGTGCATTTTGCATTCCACGTCCTGATTGGCTGAAAAAGTGCAACTTTCAATTCACGTCCTGATTGGCTAAAAAAGTAAAATTTGCATTCCACTTTTTGATTGGCTGAAAGAAGCACTTTTTTTCAATTCGCCTCCTCACTGCCTGGAAAAAGTAAAATTTTCAATCCGTGTTCTGATCGGATGAAAAAGCACAGGTTTCAATGCGCCTCCTGATTGGCTGGAAATGTGCAATTTTCAATCCACGTCCTGATTGGCTGAAGAAGAGCAATATTCATTCCGCGTCTTCATTGGCTGAAAGAGCGCAACTTTCAATCCACCTCGTGATTGGCTGGAAAAGCGAAATTTTCAATCCGCTTGGAACTGTGCCGGTCCAAGCCGTGCTACCAGTTCTGTCCAGTTCGGACACGGGGCTGGCGCACTGCCGGGGCCCGCTCGGCCCCGTGCCAGTGCCGCTTGAAAGGGGGGGCAGGCGGGGATCTACCAGCGTGGGGCCGCCCCTGCCTGCCACGGGAGCTGCCGGCTGCTTCCCTCCCCGGCCCTGTGTTCCCTCCGGCTCAGGGAGGGTGGGGCCGCCCCCCCCCCCCGCGGGTGCCGCCGCTCCCTTGGGTCGCGTGGCCTCGCTCGGTCCCCCCGCCCCGTGGAACGGCGCTGCCCCGGGAGCGACTCCCGGCAAAGGACGCCCCGGTCGGGCTGGAGCTGCGGGGCTGGGCCCGGGGGCGCCGGTTCTGCCATCYGGGGGAACCCTCCTGCATCCCTTCTTCCTCCTTCCTCCACGTCATTCTTTACCCAGCCCTGGTAGCTTTTCAGAATGTTGGAGGAAGAATATGGGTCTGGACAAGGATCTCAGGCACATGGTGGGAGTCTGGGGTGTCCTGTGCAGGGCCAGGAGTTGGACTCGATGCCTCTTCTGGGTCCCTTCCAACTCAGGATATTTTGTGATTCTGTGACCGGTGAGGCAGCACCKGGGATCTCTGCCACCCCTTGTCTCTAAAAGACCTGCACCGAGGGATGGCCGAGGCAGGGCCCACATTGATCCCCTGCAGCTGCGCGGTGAGCGGCGATGCCCCACGGGACCGCGCCGGGGCCGAGTGGCAGCGGCAGCCAGAGGCCGGGAAGCAGCTGCCAGCGGCGGAGACGAGCGCGGGGTTCCCAACCAGGTCCGCTCGGTCCCCAGCCACCAGGCTCGGGTCGCTGCGCAGTTTTCAACCAGGTCCCCTCGCGCAGACTGCGCCCCACCTGTCCCCTTGTGCCACCCCGCACCCAAGGAACCAAGAAACCCCGGGAAATGGTTCCGGTGCACTCTAAACCATTGTCGAGCTCAGCGAGCGGCATGAGGGCGGCCCCTTAGGAACTCTCCTCCTCTCAGTCACTCTGGGGCAGCACCGAGTACTAGCCCGGCTCCCGGGGCTGTGTCCCGGCACCTGCTGCTGCCTTGACCACAGGCTTGCTGTAGAGTTTGTTATTAAACCCAACAAATTTGGGCAGGGGCTCAAGCCTAGAAGCTAGGACTTTGCCCTTGGCAGCTCRGAGCTTTTGCAATCCAGACGGATCAAGGGAATTCAAACTGGCAGCGCCAGATCATCTTTCCTGTTCCTTTTTTCCATTTTTTAATTGATTAGATCAGGGGAAAATTCCCTTTGGTCACCGTTTAAGAGCCTTAAATCAAAGGGTAAAAGGAGGTTCCCTCAATTTAGACCCCTAAAGAATGCACAAGGAGGGTCTCCTCTCAATTTAAACTTGAATAAAAGGTGAATCATAGGGGAGTTTTCTTCAATTTAGCCCCCTAAAATTAGGGGAAATGGAGTTTCCTCCTGATTTTCCCTCGAGAGTCTCCATTCTGGGGGCTTTTTGACATCTTTTTCCCCTGTGAAGGTCCCTCCAAACGGAGGGTCCCTCTCTATAGAACTTAAAGTGGCACATAAAGAGGCTCTTCTCAAAGGAAGCCCTTTAAAACCACGGACAACGGTGTTTCCCCCTCAATTTTCACCTTAAGATGATCAAAATGGGGTGGTTTCCCTCAAGTCAAACCTATAAAAAGGCACCATAAATCTTTTCCGCTTCCATTTAAACCCGAAAATAATGGAAAACTGATTCCCTGTCAAGGGAAACACCCAAAATCATGAAAAAGTGTGCTTTCCTTCAATTGAGACCCTTCAAATCAGAGGTGAAGGGGGATCCTGCCCAATTCAAACACCAACAATTACGGAAAAGGAGATTTTTCCCCTCAATTTAAATGTCTTTTCTCCTCCTAAACCCCCTTTTTTCTCCTCCTAAACCCCTTTTTTCTGTGGGCACTGGGGAGGGACGGGGGCAGTTCCTTATCCTCACTGGTCACACCTGGGGCTGCTGCATGTTGGAGGGTGGGGCTATTTTCCTCGCAGTTCCCTCCCAGTATCCCTCTTACTGGGAGCACTGGAAGTGAAAGTGCTCTCAATTCCTTCCCAGTGCTCTCAGTATCCCTCCCAGTGCTCCTAGTTCCCTTCCAGTGCTCTCAGTATTCCTCCCAGTGCACTTTCCAGTACTCCTAGTATCTATTCCAGTGTTACCAGTTCCCTCCCAGTGCTCCCAATATCCAACCCAATGCTCCTTGTTCTCTCCCAGTGCTTCCAGCATCCCTCCTAGTTCCTTTCCAATGATCCCAGTATCCCTCATAGTATTCTCAGTGCTCCTAGCTCCCACCCAGTGCTCCCAGCATCCCTCAGTTTCCTCACAGTGTCCCTCCCAGTGCTCCTAGTTCTCTGTCAGTTCCCTCCCAGTGTTCCCAATGTCCCCGCCACTGCCCACAGTTCCCTCCCTGAGTTCTCACTGGCAACTTTGAGGATCATTGGGTGGTCCAGGGGGGTCCCAGGCATCCTTGTGAGGTCCCAGATTCAGCAGTAATATTTTCCTGACTATGAATGCGCTATGTGGCTTTGGAGGTGTGCCTTCCTCTCCTGCTCAAAACAGAGCAGCTCAGAGGTGATTGGGCTCCTGAGCATTTCAATTTAGGCCCCCAAAGCAAGAGAGGAGGAGCTGCTGTCCATGTTACATGTTACAGCTCTGCAAAGGGGCACCCAAACCTGTGTGTGCTCAGCAGCTGGGGATGCAAACCCAAAATCTCACCTCTGCCTCCCTCTGCAGTCCTTTAAGGGGTTCCTCTAGCCTGGAAAACCACAGTCTCATAATTGCAGCAGACCCACAGAGGWTCCTGAATGAAAAACAACATACTTGTAATTCCTCTGCAACAGCCTCATCCCCACCTCCAGCAGCCCCTGGGAAAGTTGCAGGCAAGAGCACCTAACCTGGTAAACAACTCCATTTCTTGCCAGATTTACAGTGAAATACAGAAATATTTCCATGCTTATTGTCCTTTAATGCAAAATAGTGATTCCACACCGGTCCTGAGAAAAAGACACCCAGGGGAGATCTTGCTCTCTACAACTCCCTGACAGGAAGATGCAGCGCAGTGGGGATTGGCTTCTTCTCCCAGACAACCGGCAACAAGACAAGAGGAAACAGCATCAAGCTGCACCAGGGAAGGGTCAGGTTGAACATCAGAAGGAATTTCTTCACGGAAAGGGTGGTCAGGCATTGGAAGGGGCTGTCCAAGCAGGTGATAGAGTCCCCATCCCTCGAGGTATCCAAGGAAGGCCTGGACGTGGCACTCGGTGCTCTGGGCGGGGTAACAAGGTGGGGATCAGGTGCAGGTTGGACTCGATGATCTTGGACGTCTTTTCCAACCTCAGCGATTCTGTGATTCTCACTATTCAAAATTCATTTGCAAACATTTTCACACCTCTAGTCACACCTTAGCAGGTGTGTTGGCCCAAGCTCATACACTTGAGAGATTTACCACCTCCACTGGGATTTACACCACAATTTTAGGAAGAGGCAAGACTTTAGCTATTATGAGAGAAAACCCAGATTTGGAAGAGCGTTCTCTGGAGAGACATCCTGAAGGAAGATGTCTCCCCCTCTTTTGACCACAGAGGGAGCTGAGACTTCAGTGTTAACCTCTAAAATGCTTAAGCTCCAAGTCCGGCTCCCAATAATTATATTGGCCCCACTTCCCAGCAGAGTACTCAGACCTCATATGTAGAGGAAAAAGGCAATGCAGATTAAAAAATTAATGCTCCTGGGTACTGTTTTCCCCCTAAACTACAGACAGTCACAGAGGAAAAAAACCTTTACAGATGATGGATTGGTCTTGCTGGGACAAGAAGAGAAGGAGAGAAGGCCACAATTAGGCCACCCCGAATCTTCTCCAGGCTGAACAATCCCAACTCTCCCAGCCTTTCCTCACAGCAGAGCTGCTCTGTCCCTTTAATGATCTTGGTGGCCTGCTCTGGACTCTCTCCAGAAGCTCCAGGTCTTTCCTGTGCTGATACCCCAGGGCTAGAGGCAGCTCTGCAGGTGGGGTCTCACCTGAGCGGGGAAGAGGGGCAGAATCCCCCCTCCCCTGCTGCCCACACGGAGGGCTCGGCCCGGGGCACGGGGGCTTTCAGGGCCTGGGTCTGGCCAGCTGTTTAGCCAAGCAGGACGTGGATTGAAAATTGTGCTGTTTCAGCCAGTCAGGACGTGGATGCTCATCCTGGGATGCGGCGGGACCGTCGCTCCGAGGGCTGCCGCCGGCACTGTGCGAAGCCCAGGGCGCTGAGTAGGGACCGGAGGCCGGGTCCGGGTCCCGTCGGTGTTCGCTGGGGGTCCTGAGCGGTGCCGCCTCTCCCCTGGCGGGCGAGGTGCGGGTCCTGGGACTGGGATCGGGACCGGGATCACCGCGGGCGGCAGGAGCCACTCCAGGACGGGGGCCGAGCCCGGCGCTGCCGCTCCTGCTCCGGCTGCAGCCGAGGCCCCGCCGGGGCTTCGGAAACGGTCCCGCTGCGGCCGCGGGGAGCCGGGGCTCCGCCAGTGGCCAGTCTCGGGAGAACGGCGGCGGCGATGATTTCCTCGTGCAGATACTGGATCGCGCCTGGAATGTACCGGGGCACGGAGACCCCCGGCGCCGACCCTAGGACACCCCAAACCCCACCGCTCCCGGTGCCCCGCCCCACGATTACTGCCCGCATCCCCCGCGGGGATGTGGAGCCACGGCGCCGTCGCCTCCGAGGCCACTGAACCCCCCAGTTAAGAGCATCGTTTGCCTCCCCCTCCCCCGTGGCCGCACCCCCGCGGGGCGCCCGCCCGCCGCGTCCCTGCGGAACGAGCGCGGCTGCATCTCGGCGGGCGGGAGGAGCCCCTCGGAGCGCTGGGGCCGAGTCCGCTGCTGTCGCTCCTGCTGCGRCTGCGGCCGGAGCCCCACCGGGGCTCCGGACACGGTTCCGCTCTGGCCGCTCCTCCAACACCTGCCAGGCGAAATCTGATACTGCCCCTCCCATTTCTTTGCAACTAACGCTCTTCAATGACAAAACCTCTCTTTTTCAAATGCTGCCGGTATCTCTCCTCTTTATTTCCAGATCACAGGAGATTCTGAGGTTGAGAGGGATCCTCAAGTCTGACTCAAGTCAGTTGCCCATTTGAGGACTGAACTCACAACCTTGCTGTTACCAGCACCCTGCTCCAACCAGCTGAGCCCGTCTCAGGCTCATGGGGAGGGTTGCACCTGGGAGGGGAATGGCTGGCACCAGCAAGGGAATTCCTATGTGAATGCAGCTCCTCCTTTTTCGCTAATGCTGCTTTAAACACCAGCCCTTGGAATGGCTCTAGGGCAAAACTGGCTGACCACTGATGATGACACTACAAAACTCTTACAATAAGCCCGAGTTCCTATGCTCTCCAGCATTTACCCAATGGCTATGAAGGTGCTTGTGCAATGTCCCTTTCCAGAGAGAAATGAGCAAAACAAGTCTGGAGGGTTCACTTGGTCCTTGCCAAAAGGGTTTTGGAGAGTGTCAAAGTCTGGTCCCACCTGCAGATGAGTGTTTACAACGTAAACTTAAGCTGGGTGCTGAGGCCAGGGCTGCTTTTTGGGCCCAGAGCTGGATGGAGCACCTGCAGGGGAAAATGTAAAAAAAATACAGTACAACTGTAAAAGCATGAGAAAGGAAGAACTGTGTGTGAAAAATCGTAAAACAGAGAATGAAAAAGCATTTTATTGATGGAAAAGAAGATGGAGAAAGAGAAAAGACTGAACACGCAGCTGCTGTTCCTGTAGAGCAAGGAAAAGCATATTGTGCATGCTGAGATGTAGATGCTTTCTTCCGGGTAAAGATGCTGCAAAACACCAAAAACAGGTTCAGAAACAACACGACCACAAGTTTTCTAAACAAGATTGGCAAAAAGTCTAAAGGAGCAGGTCAGGAAGAGAGAACAACCAAGAATCAGCCCATGACACCACATAACCCACACCTGCAATTCTGGGGTAGAAAAAAGTTGTGGAGGAAGTTGTACAGAAACATCCCTGCATCAGAATGTCTGAAACTATCCCAACTATCCCTCCCTTTAAAAAATACTCTGAAATCAGCTTCCTTACCACAGTGGCACATGGTGAGGTCTGATGTGGTGCTGGAGCCGGACCATCTGAGCAAATGGAGCTGGGCATGCAAAGCAGCGGCCAAAGAGGCTGCACCCCTGCTTACAGGGAGCTGGAGCTGCTGCCTGCACTCAGTGCAGGCCAGGCACCCTGGCAGGGCACCAGCAGAACAGGCAGCCGCGCAGCACAGGCACAGACCCAGGCCCTGCCTACAGGCGAGTCTCAGTGCCCACGCTGCCACTAAGCGGCTTAGCTCCGTCCTCAGAAACAAGGGGCCAGGTTGGGCCCCGTCTCCGCCCACGGCCTGACAGGGCACCCCCCGCTGCTGCACAGAGCTCCTCCTTCCCTCCTGGGAAGTCTAAGCTACTCTTCTCTATTTCTAAAGGGGAATAAAGCACAACCACACTTCCTCACTCACACCGACAAAGACAAGGAAACACAAGGGGAACGTCCCAGAAGAGGGAGCAAGCTCTGTGCAGACAGTGTGTGCGGAGCCCTTCATACCGCTGAGCGGGAGGCGAGAGCCTCAGACCTGCCCGGGGCTGCAGGGAGGCCACAAGGGCCTGAACGTGCTGGGGGGCTTCAGGGGTGGCCAAGGGACAAAGGCTGTGACATGCCCTGAGTACAGGGGGTCACAGTGGCCAGGGGCACAAAGCCTTCAGGGACAGGGGAAAGGCCCTGCCCTGATTACAGGGTGGGCTGGGGGAGCTCCATTTCCCCCCTCGGCTGCGGAGACGGGGCTCTCACCCTCCTTACAGGGTTGCCCCTCTCTCCTGGCAGCCAGACGAGCACAATGGCAAAAAGCCAACAGCAGCACAGCAAAGACCCAGYCCTGGTTACAGGGGGGTCGCCCAGCGCAGTCAGCCAGGACACCCTGAAGGTGCCCACCGGACTCTGATGAATCTGTGCCCTGGGGATGCCAGAGATACCATTTGCCCAGAGGGCCTTTCTTGTGCCACCTGTTGAGCTCGAAGTCTTTGCTCTTCTGGCTCTCTCTTGCCTCGTGATTCCACACAATGTCTGTGGTTCCTTCTCCAACAGCTTCTGCAAACGAAGGAGAATGAAGTTACACCTGAGGGCTGACCCCTAACCACTACTCATGGTGGACGACTGACCCTTGCAACACTACTTCTTTATTATTATCAAATTTCATTATTGAAATTTGTTATAGTTATTCCATAACTAACATCAATTCTAATTTTTGTTTCCTGCATCTTCTTTTCCTTTGTTTTCTCTCTTTACAGCCTTCCAGCCTATTTATTGCTGGAAAATCTGTTGCTGAATTCAGCATCAAGTACCTTTTATCCTCCTTGTTCCCTTTCTTCAGGAAGATCATGTTGGTGACTTTCTGTTAAACTGCAGCTTCATGACTCTAAACCATGTAAAATACCATTTTTAAGTTTTTGAGTTAGTTTCTATGCAAGTGATTTTCTTGCACAGAAATCCTTCTCCCCTACTCCTCCTGCACTTTTAGGTTGTGGAAACAAAATACTACACCAATACAGAACGCTAATTCAACAAAGCCTGGTAAAACCTTCATTCTTTCTTCTGCTTTGATCATATCGCCATCTCACAGAGAACTGCTACAAAAATCCTGCCAATGTTTTTCCTAAAGTACTTCTGGTTTTGCCCTCAAACATGCTCACCCCATGCTAACATCCTTTCAAGATCTTCCTCCTTTCCCTCACAATTTACCTCAGATTTCACCCCAAGGTGATCTGTCCCCTATAGATTATCTCTGATTTAACCCAAAAATGTCCTTTATGTTATAACTCAGCTTTTCCCTTCAAGAGCTGCATTCTGTTCCTGACAATTTACCTCAGATTTCACCCCAAAGTGTCCATTCTGTACACTATAGATAACCTCAGATTTTTCCCCCAAAATGTCACCTACAGACTGACTCAGCTTTTCCCTACATCTTCATTCTCTCCCCGACAGATTTTAGCTCAAAACATCCCCTCGGCTCTCCCTTCAAAGTTCCCTCAGCTTTCCCCCTGCAAAGGTGTTCTGTCCCGTCTGACTTACCGCAATTTCTATCTCAGTAACTCCACCGAAACCCCCTGCTGCCCTCTGACGCCGCTGCCCAACGCTCCCTCCCTCCGCAACAGCTCCAAATCTGCCCCGGGACCACTCCAGCACCTTTTCTCGAGCCGCTCGGAGCGCCTTTCTCCTGCGCTCGCCTCACAGACCGTGGCCCTGAGGGCGCTGAGGGGAGTGGCGGGAAGCACCCCCTTGCAGCACGGGAAAAGCTGCTCGGCAGCAGCTCAGCCCTGCCCTGCCCTGCCCTGCCCTGCCCTGCCCCGTGGCCCTCAGGGCACCCCCATGGCCCATCAGGGTCCCCCGCGGCACCCCAGGGACAATTTGCATTCCACGTTCTGATTGGCTAAAACAGCACAATTTGTATTCTGTGTTCTGATTGGCTGAAAAAGCAAAATTTGCAATCCACCTTCTGATTGGCTGAAACAGAAAAATTTGCATTCCATGTCTCAGATGGCTAAAAAACAAAATTTGCATTTCGCGACCTGATTGGCCGAAAAATGAAATTTGCAATTCGCCTTCTAATTGGCTGGGAAAAAAACCCAAAACCACAATTTGCAATCCACGTCCTGATTGGCTGAAAAAAAAGAAATTTGCAATCCGGGTTGTGATTGGCTGAAAAAAAATGAAATTTTCAATCCGCGTTCTGATTGGCTGAAACAGCATAAGTTGCATGCCGCGTCCTGATTGGCTGAAGAGCACAATTTGCAATCCGCATTCTGATTAGTTGAAAATGCAAAATTTGCATTCTGCATTCTGATTGGCTGAAACAGCAAAATCTCGAACCTGCCTTCTGATTGGCTGAAAAAACAAAATTTGCAATCCGCCTTCTGATTTGCTGAAAGAGCGAAATTTGCAATCTGTGGCCTGAATAGTTGAAAACCTTAAAGACACGGAATGCAAATTTCCTGAGTTTGAGTTGAGCACGACTCCCCCGTTTTCATCATCCTAAGGCTTAAATTGAGGGGAAAGCCCTGTTGTCCCTCCTTTTGAAGGGTTTTAATTGAGGTAAAAATCCCCCTTTTTCCATCATGTGAGAGATTGAAATTGAGGGAAAAGGCTCTTTTTCGGATAGTTTAGGAGATTAAAGGGGATTAAAGGAGATTAAATTAAGGGAATTAAAGCAAATAAATTAAACATTCATTTGCTGTTTTAGTGGTTTCAATTGAGGTAAACACGCCCTGTTCCCTCAGTTTCAGGGGTTAAATTGAAGGAAACACCCTCTATTTCAGCATTGTCAGGGTTTAAAGCGGGGTGTTGCGCTGCATTTCAGGGCGCTTCTACCTGTGCCCCACCAGCACATCTCTTGCGTGGGAGCACTGGTGGCACATGGATAATTTCTGAGGTGGAATGGAAATATCGGTGGTGGGCTCCCGAAAGAGAATGAACGAGCCGTGCCGGTCCGTGCCGTGCGGAGCCGAGGCGAGCGCTGTCGGGCCGGCTGGCGGCAGATGCCGCGCAGAGCTGTGCCACCAGCTCTGTCCGCTCCAGGCGCGGTGCTTGGGCRCTGCCGGGGCCCCCTCGGCCCGGTGCCAGTGGCGCTCAGCGGGAAGGGGCAGGCGGTGGTCTCCTSCCGCCTGGGCCCTGCGCTCCGTCCATTCGGAGCATTTACAATCCAGACAGATCAAGTGAGTCCAAACTGGCAGCGCCAGCTCATTTTTCCCTTTCTTTTTCCATTTTTTAATGGAGTAGATAAAGGGAAACTCCCTTTGGTCACCACTCAACAGCCTTAAATCAAAGCAGAAAAGGAGGTTCCCTCAATTTACACCTCTAAATAATGCATAAGGAGGGTCTCCCCTCAATTTAAACTCRAATAAAAGGTGGATCATATGTCAGTTTTCCTCATTTTAGCCTCCTAAAATTAGGGGAAATGGAGTTTCCTCCTCAATTTCCCTCAAGAATCTCCATTCTGGGGGCTTTTTGACATCTCTTTCCCCTGTGAAGGTCCCTCCAAATGGAGGGTCCCTCTCTATAGAACTTAAAATGGCACATAAAGAGGCTCTTTTCAAAGGAAGCCCTTTAAAACCAGGGACAATGGTGTTTCCCTCCCAGTTTTTGCCTTAAGATTATTAAAATGGGGTGGTTTTCCTCAAGTCAAACCCATAAAACGGCACCATAAAGCTTTTCCCCTTCCATTTATACCTGAACATAATGGAAAACAGTGGTTCCCTGTCAAGCAAAACACCCAAAATCATGAAAAAAGGTGTGTTTTCCTTCAATTGAGACCCTTCAAATCGGAGGTGAACGGGGATCTTGCCCAATTTAAACACAGACGATTATGGAAAAGGAGTTTTCCCCCCTCTATTTAAATCCCTCTTCTCCTAAACCCCTTCTTTCTGTGGGCACTGGGGAGGGACGGGGGCACTTCCTCATCCTCATTGGTCACACCTGGAGCTGCTGCACGTTGGAGGGTGGAGTGGAGTTTCTTCCCAGTTCCCTCCCAGTATCCCTCTTACTGGGAGCACTGGGAGGGATGTTGACAGCACTGGGAAGGAACTGGGAGCACTGTTCCTTGCAGTGCTCCTAATTCCCTCCTGGTGCTCCCAGTATCTCTTTCAATGTTCTCAATTCCCTCCCAGTGCTCCCAATGTCCCTCCCAATGCTCCCTGTTCTCTCCCAGTATCCCTCACAGTGCTCTCAGTATCTCCTCCAATGTTCGCCCTGGCAAAACACTGGGGGGCACTGGGTGGTCTCACATGATCAGGAGGTGAATCATCGAGGATCCCTGGGGGGTCCAGAGGGGTCTCAGGCATCCTTGGGCGCTCACGGCGGGGGGCCCAGGGAGGTTCTGGGGAGTCCCAGGGGTCATTGGGGAGTGTGGGAACATGACTGGGGACCCTGTGGACAGGAAATTGGGGGTACAGTCAGGGGAAACTGAGGAGTTGTATCGGCATCTCAACAGGAGTTAGAACAGATCGGGAACTACCGGATGAATACCAGTCGCTGCTCCCCGGATGGAATGAGGGTGCTTGGCATGAGCTGGATCCCATCCCAGGGTGATTCCCCATCCACACGCAGCCACCGAGGGGGAAGAACGTAGGGTGGGGCAGAGCGGAGGCACCGCGGGCGGGCTCCATGGGAATCCTGGAATCCTGCCAGGGAGGGGAATTCGGTGGTGGTTTTGCAGCTGATAAGCCAGGGGAGATAATGGAAGGTGTCCTGTCACCAACACTCCTTGAACCTGAACCTGTCACGATTTTATATCCATAAAGAGCTTTATTCCATAACCTGTCCATGTGGGTCCTTCCCAGGTGCTGGCACTGCCATAAAATCTTGGTGGACACAGTTCGGAACTTGGGGAATTTGAAGTAAAATTGAAGGGTTCATCTACTAAGAGAAGTGGTGATTTATAAATTAAAGCAGAGTGGTATTTCACACTAGGGATTTGGGATTGGTGCTAGCAGACCCTGTGCCAGATTTCCACTCAGATGAGGCCACCATCTCGTGTGGAGGGAAAAATCCCAAGATTCCAGGAGCTGCTAAACTGCAAGTGAACATCTGTGTCTGTGGTGCCTACCAACAAAATAAGTACAGGCAGTCTCCAAGTGCTTGTCTATATTCCAGGTAGGCACACACCTATAAGAATGCCTTTGCTTTAAGTTACCTACAGATATATGCAGCCAGTACATAACCACGTGTATTTCTGTTCACAGCCAAATCAAGGTAGTCTTTTTATTACTTTCCCTCCTGGGAACTTTCTTTACTCGGGATTTTCCTGGGAGGCGTCTGTATAATGTAATTAAGATGCAGTTGCTGTGCATCCATATGGATGGGCTGCAAGCACAGGGAAAAAGTCTCACCTTGGAACAGTGTGTAAAATGAAATCTCCTTCT
Organism: Amblyornis subalaris; assembly: GCA_018881555.1. Lineage (NCBI taxonomy): Eukaryota > Metazoa > Chordata > Aves > Passeriformes > Ptilonorhynchidae > Amblyornis > Amblyornis subalaris. The sequence goes on from JACAXG010000237.1 coordinate 26,435, forward strand.
ATTATCATCACACATTTCTTAGTACATAAAATACATTTAATGAAAACCAAACCATCAAGCAGTAGATTGATAAAGTTCAATGCAGCATCACTTGTGTCCTGGCTGCATCAGACACCTGACTGCACACACAAACGGAATGTGCTTCTGGGGACCAGTTAGTGCTCTAGGTCCTAATGCTGTCAGCTCAAAATCTGAGCTCTCAACAGATAGATCTGAGGAATCTGGARGAAAAGAAACTGCTATCTGGTTCCTTCAGCTTCAGAAAGCCACAATGGCAGCTAGCCAAATGTGCAGTCAGTTGGCTACAAGATCTTTAACTCATATGACCAACAGTTACTGCAGAAAAAGAAATAAAAATCTATCAGAGGAAGCATGGTTCCATGCAAGTTTCTTTATGCTGTTCCTTCCAAACCTTCTGTTTGTGAAGGTCTCATTCATTCAGGTTGTTTTTTCTCTGGCATTTCATCCGCATGTCTTGCATGAAGTTTSTGAAGGCTGGTTCTTCATGACTCTCCTCAGTCACTGGGGGAAGGAATGACAGTTCAGCACTATTTTAACATTTGTTCTACTTGTGTTACTGACAAAAGCTAGAGTCAGGATGGTCAGAACAACATAGAAAGTCTATTGGATCTTCAACTACATTACAGGGCAAAGGAAATAAGTGATCCTAAACATCAATGGAACAGGGAAAGAATGAAGTTTAAGTCTGTGAGCTATATAAGAGAAAAACCACACTGTAAGAACTTATAACATTACTCCAAGATGACAACAGTCACAGCAAAAGGGAAGAGAGCCAGGGGCAGAAACTGTAAGGCCAAAAAGATGATGAAGCAGCTGTGCATCAATCAGGTTCAGAGGTCACTGCATGTCCCAAGCCTAACAAGTTCTCTGGTTTATATGTGTTATACACCTATAAATTACTTATATAGAAAATTTACAATTGAACTTTCACAAAGATTGGAGAATGATATCCCTGGTCGAAACATTGCAGCTGGGCTTCTGCTACGGATTCTGATGCCTAGTTAGGTGATTGAATGTTTACTTGTTTTCTAGGCTCTCTTTACAGCCCATCCAGGTAGTGAAATACAGAGCGGATTTCCTGAGTAGATGGGCAGCTTTCAGACCTCATTCCCTTACCTTCATGGTCAATATCATCAGTATCACTCTCCCTCTCTTCTTCCTCTTCATCAAGAGTTCCTCGTGTTAGGATTAGCTCAGAGGGACCCATTGCAGAAGCATCATCAGGTCCTTGAAGAGAACAGAAATGGCTGTACACAAACTAGCTTGCTAAAGGTAAGGTATTGTGAACACTGACAACTTCTATCTGYACATAAACATAGCAATTTACACCTGCTCTTAAAGGACAGAAAACTGCTTGTGGATCCCAAAGACACAGGACAGACTTCATCAGCACATACTCGCCTCACATAAGGAACAGTGCAGCCAGCAGCACAGCTTTCTCATATTCTAATCTGTTTCACCTTTTCTAAAGTATTGTTATTTTTAGTATGTCCACTGCTTTAGCTACACAGCAGGGTTTCTTCCATGCCTGTGACTAACACAGAAAGAGCTAAGCGTGGCCAATCCCACAGGAACTAATGCCCCATTCTTTTAATATGGAGCTGCTTTCACACTTTTGCTGTGGGCACAGAGAAGCACTGTATGACTTCTCAAGGCAAACTCTTCAGAAAACTTCTGCAGTGAACTTAATCTTCCCCATGAGGTACCGGCCAGCGTGCTGCCCTGCACACACACGCTGCCCATGTCCTTCCACAAGTGTTCCAGCTGCTCTCTCTTCTTTTTCTCTTGAGCTTCCTCCTGTAGATAAAGAGTTACATGTGGATCCTGAGAATATTTAAAACATCAGTAGAAAAGTAACGTCACCCAAACCCAGCAGTCTGTCCCCCCAGCCAGAGAGCAGAAGTCACTAAGCAAGTCTTACATTACAACTAAGGTTACACAGAACTTTTGACCAAACGCAGACAGGAACCTCCAGTATGGTGGACTTCTACAACATTTTCGGCAGCCTCAGGAAGCCAAATTCAGTGCAGCTGTGCCTGCAGATAACTGTCCTCTGGACAGCCAGGACTCAAGGGGAGCAGAGCTACTAATTTTGGCACTGCAAACCGGTCTCTGTTACTAAGTCAAACCAGTACAGTTCACCGGTACAGGAAGATACAGGGATAGCCTCAACAAACCATTCCAGAATTTATTTTCAAGAACTCTCTATCCTTCTAAATGGAAGATACAAAATTATTTCCCAACCATTTTCTCACAATTGGCTCAAGTACTAGCACTAAAGCAGTGAACAATATCTGTTTTACAAAAGGTCTTTATTTTTGTAAAGATATGCTCCACCACATCTAGGGAAAAAAGGCAGATAGCGGACTCCTTCAGGACAGGAGTTTTCCCACACTGAGTATGACTAGTAAATGAAATGTTAGACCGTCTCAACATAAAGGCAATCGTGTGCATAAAAGTGACCTCAAGATACACTGGTCAGGTGCACAATAGCTAAAAATACTTACCAGTGTTTTTCTCAGGCGCTCGTATTCTGGACGATACTCTCTGAAAAGATAAATAGAGTGTATTCACTCAGTCTGAACCAACACATAATTTATATTAAGTAAGGATCATCTCTGAGGTTTCCTTCCACCCCAAAAGAAGTTTTATCTAGGCGTTCATGTTTGAAACATGTTTCAGAAGGACGAACGGTACTTTTTACCCAGATTTGGATTCTGAAACCAATGGATGCAAAATAAGTGAACGTACTTCATTAAAACAGCACCAATTCAAACCTTGATCATTGTACAGAATTAGAAGAAAAAAATGACTTCACATATTTGATGGCACAGATAGCTTTTACTTTTTCACTGAAGAGCTAGCACAAAAATTCACCTCTGAACAGTTCCTTTTCACTCTGATTTTTATGCTGATGCTTAAAGTTTATTAGAAACCCTACACTACCTTGGCTATGGAAAGTGTACAGTCCTTCGAATCAAAGGAGTTATAAATCAGTACCTTCAAAAAGTGTTCACTGGGTTAACCCCTAGAGTTATCTCCTTACCTTTCATATTCATCTACAGCTTTAGAAAGCTGGATAAAAAATTCATCCAGTCCTGTGCCGAGCACCGCAGAAACACCAACCACCTGTAAAAGAAACCATACACCAGAACTGGAGAGTAACTGAACCAGCTTTCTAAAAAAAACCAAAAAACCAATAACTACTAATCTAAACCTAACGATACCCGTTTAATCAGCAGAGTGGCATAAGAGTGTGCAGTAATGCTTCTGTTTCTATCCATCCTGCTTTCCAACTCTTTCTCCACTTGCTGTTCATCTTTGTTACCTCTGTTTTTCAGTTGTTGTTGGTTTTCTGTTTGGTGAGTTGTTGCGGTATTTTGGGGGGGATGTTTCTTTGGGTTTTCTTTAACAAGATAGGGCAATTCAAGAGAAAGTAAAGTCTTTCTCTTGTTTACTGTTACTAATCCAACCTGCACCTAAGGTTATAAGTAGTTAGTAAGTATCAGTGTACTAGAATTAGAGAGCAAAATAGACGAGAACTGACCTTTGGCTCTGAAATTATGTCTAATACTTTGTATTTAGCAAACGCACATTTTAAAAAGTACCCAGTCCAACCCCAGAATAGCAAGAGTGGAGAATTTAATCAATTACTATGGCAATACATTCAAAATGCAAATCTCCTTCCTCATTTGAACTTGTCTATCATTACACTTCTGGCCATTTGTTCTGCTTGTATTAAATCAATTACCTAAAAATACCTTTCATTAAGACTATTAGTAGCCAGAATCAAACATCTTCTAATGAAAATTCTTCCTCTTTTTCAAAAGTAAGACAGTCTAAACTACTTACTTTCAAATGGAAGACTTTTTCCAATACAGCCTTACACTTATCATTAATACAGTAAACATGAGACAGCTCTCCAAAGGATTTTAAGCATTAAAATATGCTGACATATATTAATATGTATACTTTCCCTGCACTTAAGTACAAGCTGCCTTCTATGCTATAATCTTCTTCATATGACCTGCTCTCCAGTCCAGTGCTCTAATAGCTCTGACATGCAGAGAAATATGACCTAATTAACAAATAAGGGAAAGGAAGTACTTTAGTTCTGTATATGGCACCACTACAATCCCTTCCAAAATTCTCTTTATTGTTCCACACAGAACACTTACAATATTTTTGTTTTGGCTACATTACCATTATCTATATGAATGGAATCACTTATTTTCGTTGTCTTTTTTTTAATATCCATAAAGCCAAGAAGGCTTGCTTTTTCTTTAGTAACAGCTGATGACAAACACAATTAGCTGAAAGCTTGAGCACAGACTATGGGATTGTTAACAGCCTCCAATGCACAGGGTTTCCTGAGAAACTGGATTACTCTGTCCTCTCAAAACCTGGTTAAGTGGGAAAAAAAAAAAAACAACTTCTTCTTGCCCAAGCAAATAGGAGGGGGAAGGGGGAGACAGTGTTTGTTTGGTTTTGAGATTCTTTCCCTTCTTCCTACTAAGGTGAGCACTAAATTGCCCAACTGTACTTGGCACTTTCTGAACAAGGAAAATTACCTCAGATGGGAAACGCTGCAACAAAGAATGCTGCCTCTTACCAGCCTATCAGCCTTCTTCTCATGATTAATCAAAATTCAGTATTAAATTATTCAGGCTGCATGACAAGCTACAAAAGTTACTCTATGTTCAAATCAGCAAATCCTCAATATGGCCCATCAACAGATTAGAGTTCAAAAGGGCAGTGCAAAGACCCTTTACAGAAGGACAGAATGGTTAGGGTTGGATGATACCTCTGGAGATCATCTAGTCCAACCTCTCCTGCTCAAAAAGCAGAATTAACTAGAACAGGCTGCTCATGACTTTGTTGAGCTGTGTTTTGAGCATCTCCAAGGATGGAGACTTCACGATTTCTCTGGACCATCTGTTCCAGTGATCAATCAGTAAAAATAATTTGGTTTTCCTCTTCTGTTTAAACAGTTTCCTGCATTTCACTTTGTGTCTATTGCCTCTTTTCCTTTCCCTGGGCACTAGTGAACAGAACCTGCCTTTTGCCTTTCTTACAGTCTACTCCCACCTTACATCAAAAACATTACTCTTGAGCTTTCTCTTCTCCAGGCTTTTACGAGAGGTAATAAACAAAAAGAAGATTCTTACCTTCAGTGAACTGTAAAATTCATCCAACACTAAACTCATAGAACGAGTCAGATTACTGACATAGGAGGTCTCTTGATTCAGGGCATCCTGAAAAGTCTCAAAGTCCTGCATCCATTCCACTGCAAAACTGTGGTCAATTATGTCAGTCTGGAAGTAGAAGGGAAAATATTCAGAAGTAATTATCTTAGCCGTAGGCTATTGAGTGGACAAATAAAAAAATTCCATGTTAAACTTATTTTCAAAATGTTCATCTTTTCAAAATACTCAGCCCTGGTCTGAAGTTTTGCAAGTTCTGTTTTTCTCAAACAAACTACATGAATACTTCAAGAGAGGACAAACAACCACTACCCCAGGTTTAAGCAGGAAACAACTGTTTAAGGAAACAATTGCAGGTCTAAAGCCTTCTGTGGTTTACTGGAAAGGAGCATTCAAAAATGGCATACTGTACAACAAAGTTTAAGGTGTAAATAGTAGATCATACAATTGAGGCCAAGCAAGAACAGCCCTCACCGAAGATCCCAAGATTTCCTGGTTGCTTGGGGGCTGGGGAGAGCAAGTGCCACTTCCATGTTGCATAACAGCCCATGGAATCTCTATAAAAGTGAGCTGTGTTCTGACCCAAGGAAGTTATAATCTAAAATCAGTGCAAGACAGTGGACACACAGGTGAGATAGTTCCACAATTTTACATGGATTCTCATGCAGTCTATTAAAGAGATTCATAAACATCTTACCACGTGCATATCCACTCTTAGCACAATATGAGGTGCCTAAAACTCTGACATATTTCATTTCCCTGCACCAGTGGGAAGGAGAAAGATAAAGTATTGCCTAGCATTACTCAAGAGATTTGAGACAGAATTGAATCCACCAAGGGCCAAAGCCTGAGTACTTAGAATTCTATGAATAAAATTAAATCACCTCTACAAATTACCTTTTTTCCCCTCTGTAAATCTTAAAATTCCTTAAATCTGTGTTTGTCACTGCACATGTATCAGTCCCTTAGGATTCTTCCATTCTTATCAGGAGTCAATTTTAAAAAACTAAATTTAATTAAATTTTGTAAAAATTCTTCAAATGCTGTTAGCTTTACTTTTTAGCAAAGGCTAAACATGAGATCAAAATGAGGCTTATAAAGTTATGAATCCTAAGCCTCAGGCCTACCTTTCCTTACACACACTCATTAAGTCCCACTCCTTTCAGTCCTTCAAAAGGTGTATTTTCTTACGAGAGAATGATTTTCCTACCTCATGCCTTTTTCGATGGGGAAAAAAGCTTAAGAGCTTATTCTAAAATTATTGTCTAGGGTTGGAAAGAAATCAGTGTACAAAAACTTGCTCAGTAAGCAAGCAGGTATCAGAGATATGAATGGTTTGGGTCACTGGGCAGATGGGTGGAGTTGGGGCACAGCAGACACTAATCCTACTTGGCTGGTGTGAGGGAAAATGTCACAGTCAAGGCATGGCCTATGAGCAATGTACGGGTGTGAACACAGAGGTTGCTGTGCTGGGGATACAAACACAAACTATGTCTGTGGGGAGCAGCACTCACACCAAAATCTAATGGGATTCTTCTAGTATCTGAAATGGTTATGTTTAAAGAGACAGCTTTTAAGCTCAAAAGCATTCCTTTAAGGCTGCAAGTGCATTGGACGACAGTGGATGTGTATCCTTAGACTAGTATCTGCCTCCTGGAAAATAGTGGATCAAACATCTTTTGCTAAGTTTTGCCTGGTACAATATGTGGGACTCCTTCCTCAAAACATGCAGGTGTTACACTATTCCCACTGTGAGTCATTAGCCTGCTGGTAAGTAGAAATAATTAATAATGAAGACAAACGTTCTGTGCAAACAGGGTGTGTAAGAGCAGATTTCATAATGACCTTCCCCTTATGTTACAGAGCTAAGTTTCCCTATAGCCCAAGCTTAAGGTCCAAAACATTTTTCCAGTTGTTAGTATCCTCTCTGACTTGAGAGTTTTGGTGCAATTGCCCATCCCTGCTTATTCTTGTGCACTTGGATACGAGATTAAAGACCCCTTTTAGATTTGGTTGTCAGCCTGCAACTCCCTCCCCATCTCTCTTTTCTAGGAAAATCTATTATTATGGTAAGACAAAGACACCACAGCAAAGAAGCTAAACAGAACAATGTCCTACAAGGATATGGAAACCAGAGCTTTAACTTACTTTGTTCATGACTACGATGAAAGGTAGCTTTGTCTTGTACAGGATACTGGGCGGAAGAGGGAAGACAGAATGAAAGTTTAAAATCGATTTAAAATTCACTAGAATAGAAAGCAAGTTAAGCATAAGGCAGACAAGACTTTTGACATCAAAAGAGAATTATTTTCCTCTGCACCAATTAGAATGTAATTTTCACCCAGGTCTTGCTTACACTCATTGAGCAAAATATGCCCCCCAAGATGTAAGCACACATCTGTAAAACAGGAAATCTCTGACACACCCAGTTGATTTTGGCTGCCATTTTCTACGGCTCTCAGATCCCAGTTCTTAACTCTCCTTGCATTTTGCATTTGACTCAGACCTTGGGTTCTGAGAGATTATTTGTGAACTGAGCAATCAATTCAAATAACACAGAACATCTATAAAGCAAAACTACCTTGAYACAAGAGCTCATATATTCATTTCACTGTATATGTGCTATCATCTTTTGCTCAAACTAATGCCAGAAAATGCAGTATGTAGTAAGACACATTTTTCACACTATTACAGTGATACAGCTCCTGGCCTTGGTACAAGGATTGAGAGGGATTTGGAAAACCTTTTATGAACATTTACAATGAATTATGACAGCTCTAGCTATGCTGATCATTCCATAGGTATTTAGTCCCTGATTTAACATGAAAGAAAACAGAGAAATTAATGTATGAGAAAGAATACAATAAATCAAGAACTCCATGCTATGCTGAACTCCAAAAAATCTTGAAGAATCTCTTAAAGTATCAATAACCTTAAAAAAAAAAAAAATCATGTGTTTACAAGAAGGAGCTTAAACTAAGCTATCAATACATCTTAGATAAATGGGTTTATAAGCAATAGGCAATGTTACCTAATGTAACCAGTATTCATCACACTAAGGTCTCATGGACTATTTAATGCTTTCAGTGGGAGTTTTGAGCCAATGACCTCCACATGTCCACTGGCACCTAAATTAGTCTACTTTTTCAATGAGAAAACCACTAGGAGAATAACCAAGCCAGCAGATTAAGTGGATATGAAGCATCCAAGTGCAAAACCAACCACACCCTGCATCAAAAGCAGCATGGACAGTAGGGCGAGGAAGATGATTCTCCCTTTTTACTCTGCTCTCATGTTATCCCACCTGGAGCCCTGCATCCAGATCTGGGAACCACAGGACAAGAAAGACATGGACCTGTAAGAGTGGGCCCAGACGAGGCCATGTAAGTCATCAGACGACTGGAAGGACTCTCCTTTGAAGACAGGCCAGAGAGTTGGGATTGTTCAGCCTGGAGAAGGCTTCAGGGAAGCTTTATTGCAGCTTTTCAGTATTTGAAGGGGTTTATAAGAAAAATGAAGAGAGACTTTTTACCAAGGCTTGTAGTGACAGGATGAGGGATAGTGGTTTTAAACTGAAAGGGACATACTGACAAAATTTTTCATGATAGTGGAGGGATACTGGAGCACACTGCACAGGGAAACTGTGGCTGCCCCATCCCTGGAAGTGTTCAAGGCCAGGCTGGATGGGGCTTGGAGCAACCTGGTCTAGTGGAAGGTGTCCCTGCCCACAAAAGAGAGCGTGGACTAGATGGCCTTTAAAGGTCCCTTTCAACCCAAACCATTTCGTGGTTCCCCTCCAAAATAACTATCAAAGAAACACAGCAATCAAAGCAGATGGATTGCATTTCCAGCTTTTCTTACCTGCAGGCATACAGCATGTTGGACATAAAAGTGATAGGGTTCGTACTGCGAGACGTGTCCATCACATAGACAACTACTGAAGGAAAAGAGGAAGCCTGAGAAAACAAAGTAAAAGGCAGCCTAATTAGAAGCACACTGCTCAACAGCCAGGTCATTCACACAGCTTCACCGTCCAGTCATGTCAAAAACACTTACCAAGGCCTCAGTTATGATGGTTCCTGATGCTGACCAAGTAAATACCTCTATTTGCCCTGGTGTGTCAATAATAACATACCTGGTAAGAAGTCACCCCCAAACAACAATAAGGGAAAATTAGTTAAGCACAAGGTCCTGTTCTGACTAGATTATCACCTGCATACAATGGCAAATAACATGATTATTCTGTAACAGATGAGAAAAGCTTCTCCCAAACAGTGATGAGATTTATGGGCATGCCTGAAAATTTCCTGTGTGAATTTTGTAACTAAGAAGCATGTACTCTCTTGAGTTGAAGGCATCAATTTGACAGACAGTTAGTACTGCAAAATCTTCAGAAGAAGAATTAATTGCTGCCTATTTGAACAGTATGTGAGAGAATATAACAGTCTAATGGAAGACAAGAAAAGCAGAACTGTAATCAGCAGACTTTTTTTGATATATCCCAAGAAAGTCTAGTTTATCTGTTCTAATTCTATGCCCTTTACCACATAAAATTTATACCCAGGCTGAAAAAACCAACTAGGAAACATGCAGAGTTTTTTAGAATGTCATGATTTTTCCACAATGATCCCAGAAAAGCAGAACTCAGTAGAATGTACTCACTTGGATGCATTTTGTCTTTTTTCAATAAACTTCATCACCTGATTGAAAAAGCAGGAGTATATTTTATATTTAGGCTCACAACAGAAAACTTTCATCTTCATTTCATAGCAGAAACTACATTAACTTACACAGCAGGTGTATATCAAAAGGTTAAAGTCTTTATGCTTTTCAGAGTGTGAAAATGCCCTACTAAGAAAGGGTGAAAAATGCCCAGACCGTACATAGGTCAAAGACAACCTTGATTTTGTGTGTGTTCTAGTACCCGGCTAAAGAAATGGTGTTAACAACTGCACTTGTTCCCTGCCTTTTCATAAAGAGATTGTCTCGATATCTGATGTCAGTCCCTACTCCAAAGCTGATTTAGCGTTACGATTTAGGAGGGCTGTCAATTTTCAAATAGCCCCCAGAAAATTTAACCCATTTCCAGAAGTGAGCTTCCCTACTTCAAAACCAGAGCATTCACATTATTTTATAGTAAACATGGTGCAACAACAGTCCTCTACAAAGACTGAAGAATGCTCCGGGTATGTGGCTTCTAAATTTTACTTTAAAAAAAGCTCAAAAACTGAAATCTCTCAAATGAACTCTAATGTGCTCTGACTGCATTGTAAAATATGGGCTTCTGTATGGAGAATAAATCCCCAGAAATATTACAAGGCTAACCAAACAGTGCCCTGTGAGACTCCAGGTACACAACCACCCCCCAGTCTCTTAGCACAGCATCACAAGAACAGCACATAGGAACAACCTTGTACCTGGTCAAATCTTGTGGCAAAGAGATTGAGAGAGGTCACTATTCCACCATTTGGACCCAGCCCATATCTGACGCTTCATTTAGGAAAGCAGATGGTTACGCAGACCCCAGAGGTCTTCTTTGTCAACTCTGACAACAGATGCACACTGAATACCTTGAAACAAGAGACAATACCCCTAATACACAATTAGGTCTTCTAAGTCATGCAGCAGCATAACAAAGTGTCTCTCTCTTACCCAAACACATGTGACTGACAGAAGGAAAAGGGGCTAGCTACATGGTTTCTCCCCTTGCCATTTTTGTTACAACTGCACAAGAACCAGCATTGACTCATAAGATACTGTCTTCTCAATCACTACTCTCAATATCCAAACATGAGGCCAGACATCCTCCTTCGGCCCTTTTTAAAAAGACACCGAAACACCAGTAATGGTTAACAGACAGAGTAAAGCAAATAATGCACTTACATATTAATTTGAAACTTATATTTAGGATGTTTTGCTGGTAACCCCAAATCAAACAACAGCCAAAATCAAGAATCCTGTCCCTCACCACCTTTATTCTTCTCTAAAATAAATTTCAGAGTCATACTTGCAAGTCAAATCCAAAGACCGTATATCATCTCCATCTGGACAAGCTATTACATAGGAGACCAAGGACCTCCACAGCCCTCTGGAAGCGCAGCCACTTTACTGTAATGTTACTGCACTACAGTCACCACCACTCTGTGAGAAAGAGCAAACACTCCAATGTCTCTGAGATTGAGAGAGACAACAGCGCTTTGATTATGGTCAAATGGAGAAATAGTTTTCTCCATCTACTACAGGCAAGTAGGAATTTCCATATTTGTTTATGACAAATAAAATTAGACTAGTTAAAACACGGGGAAAAGGCTGCTGGCTCCCACAGATAGAAAGATAGAAGACACAAGTTCTTTGAAAGAACAATAGGAAAAAAAAAACCTACATGGGCAGAGTCCCTATTACTTGTAAAAACTTACTGTTAGGTAGAATCGTTTTTAGCACAGGAGAAAATGACCTAAGGAGTATCAAACCTTCTAGACCACACCTTCCTAACGTCACATGCAAGAAATACACAGTCAAAACCTTTTGATCTTCACACAACACTCTGCATTACTGCAATCCCCCCACCTCCTGCCCCTTGATCGGAGTTTGCATGTGACAGACTATTTTCAAAAACTTGGAATTTCAAATATCATTATTTAGACAAAAAAAAAGGATACTGTTTCATAACTTCTTTGTACTTCACAGTGTCCCTGATATCTAGAGAAGAAAGACATATAAGCAGTTTTCCAACCCACAACTGGTCACCATCAGCTAACAAAGCATACCTATCTATGTGCATTACTAGAGATCCAGCACTGGAACGGATACTCCAATTATTCCTCTGACATCAGTGAAACAACCTGTGTATCCGCACTTTCTTTTAGAGAGGCAAGCTGACATACTTCACAAAGTGTAAGAGACAGAATTGTCATAAACTAGGTATTGGTATGCTCTTTGGAACAGCTAAACATAAGATCTGTTCTACTGCTAAGATATTTTCTCTAAAATTCTTGTCTTTTAAAGTGCTTGAAAGCCGTTTGTTGGTATGTATGTGGATGCAGGGAACCTGATCAAATCTGCTAATACTTTCATCACTGGCAAAGAAAAAGCTTCCAGAACCCAAACACCTCCAATCCCACCAGATGATATAAAAAATGTACAAATGCATTGGAAGAATGGTTTTGGTTCTAAAAATTCCCATGGTAACGACTGTTTCGAGAAACGAGTAACAATTATGAAAAATAATCTTAAAGTCCTTCTTGTATTAGAACTTGGAATCTCTTAAGGGAATACAAGCAACCCAGCTGAACACCTCACGTATTCTCCCCCACTGGCGCGGAACATATGAGAAGCGCTGTACCCGAACCGGTTCTGTCTCTATGACCTTACGTACTCGCTCTCTCCCGGCGGACTCCAGGCCGCCCCTCCGGCCCGGGCCCACCCGCGCCCACCGCCGCCCCGCCGGGCGCAGCACTCACCGATGTTGGCGGGGAACGGCAGGGTGTGCACGGCAGGGTCCAGGTTGATCACGTACGGAGGGCAGCGCTGCCCGTGCAGGTGGGCGGCCAGGCGCTGCGGGGACACAGAGAGGCATCAGGCCCCGCCGGGCACAGGGGTAGTCCCGCGGGTAGCCGGCGGCTCCCCCCGGCCCCTCGCGGCTCCCGCGGACCCCCGCGGCCCCGGCACCCCTCACCTGCACGAAGGTGGTTTTCCCCGAGCCGGCCATGCCCAGCACCAGCACACAMACCGGCGCCGTCGCCGCGGCTCCCGCCGCCGCGGCCATCTTCCCGCAGCCCGCTTCTCCTTCCGGGGCGCGCACGGACCCGGCTGTGGGCCCCGCTACCGCCCGGGACGTACTGCGGGGAACGTACTGCGGCCTCCTGGCGCTGCACGGCCCGGCGGGGCCCGGAGCGGGCAGCAGCACCGCGGCAGGGCTCGGGGCGGCCGCGCCGCCAGGGCCGGCCGGAAGCGGCGGGCGGGACCGCGCGGGCGGGCGCGGCGCTGACGTGGCGGCGGCACCGGCACCGGCACCATGCGGGGCGGTGGCGGCGGCTCGGTGAGTGCCCGCGGTCTTTCCACCGGTGCCGCCGACGGCTGCCCCGGGGAGCGCGGCTGGGCCGCGGGTCACCGCGAGATGGGCTCCGCCGTCGGGATGGCGGGAGCGGGCCGGCGCCCCCGGGACCGCCGGTGGGGCTGTGCGGCCCGGCCCGGCGCGGTGAGCGGCCCAGGACGAGCGGCGAGCGGAACGCGCTCCGGGGTCCCGGGGAGCAGCGGCGGGAGCAGCCTCTCTCCGCCCGAAGGCCAGGCCGACCCCCGAGGCCTCGGGCCGGGCCCGGTTCTGTTCGGCCCGGAAGCGGGCAGAGACCCGGAGCAGGGCGCTGCTGGCGCCGGCGGTGCGCCTTGTCCGAACGGCCTTCGTTGCAGGAGAACGTAGTTCGTGGAGCGTGCGGGTAGGAACGGGGACGTGGGGCTGGAACAGGGAGTTCCTCAAAGGATACTTGGCTCTCCCGCACCTCGCGAGGACGGTCGGGGCCCGCAGGATGCCCGGTGTCCCTGCGGTTACCTCATCGTCTCCAGTTTCCGTATCAGCCTCCTCACCTCGGGCAGTTTCTGTACGGTGCTTAAGCACCGTCTCGCCGCGCTGGATGCTGTAGAGCAGCCCTTCTCTAGCAGCAGCCGTGTTCCAGCGCACAGGAATGTCCCACAGTCCATGGGCAGGCAGAATTCACCACTCTCCATCTTTTCAGGCTCTGGGCCGCTGTTTCGCTTTTTCTCACCTGTGCAAGGAAGGTGACTTTTTTGTTTTCCTTACGTCCAGCCCTTGGGCATTCCTGCATGCATTAGGTCTATGTTCTCTTAAGTGGGAAGTACACTGTTTAACTGAAAAGACATTCAGAACTTAAACATCAATTTCTATAGGTGTTTCTTTTATAATTGCTGTCAACAACTTCTCAAAAAGGAATGCCTGACATATCATCTGCGCGCTCCTTTTTTATTGCCGGTCCTTAGCTGCCACCAAGGTTCTTCACACTAATCTCAACTTCTGTGCAAAATTTTATAGTTCTAAAAACCCCATGAATCTTAAAACACATGCCATGTTTGTCAGTCATTTCGGTTCTTCTAATGGTAGGTTAAGCCAGCAAATTGCAGCAGATTCTGCCTGCCTGATTATTCATTTTTATTGTTGTAGCCATGATTTTTTCTGGCTGCTGCTCAGTGAGGTTTTTCCACGTTTCTCATGCTGCTGTCGACACTACTGTTTGGGTGTAAATGATACAAACACAAACATCCGATTGACTTTACTTCCAAAGGAGGTAAGATGTGATTGTGAAGTCAGTGATCAAGCAGTTGTGAGTTTCTCTCCTGCTGCTTCCCTAACATTTCCATGAGGAGACTCTGGGGCTGGAGGCCCAAGGAGAGCCTGACACTCCATAGGCACAGTTTAACCATTCATCTATTGATTATCAGTGCCTGCTACTGAACTTCTTAGCTGGTGGTTGGGGTGTCTCTCACCATTGATAATGTGCATCACATTTTTCTATAAAGAAGACAGGTAATTTAGCCATCTTTTCTTTTTTCTTGTTTTTTCTTTTTTTGGGGAGGGGAGTGGTTGGTTGGTTTGTTGTTGTTGTTGGGGTTTTTTTGCTTTTGGGGTTTTTTTTGTTCTTCCAGTTTCTTAGCCAGTTCTTGTACATGGCAAAATACTACCTCTGTTCCCTAGGTCACAGTTTTGGTATTACATTTACTTGCACTGGGCAATGATTTTTATTTTCTAGTCTCTAATGTTTTTGTCCTGGGTTTTCTAACGAAGAATGGCATTGAGTCATAATTAGTGTTTGCAAGAAGGCGGTGATAAATGGTTGTCCATGTGCTAGGAGCAGTGAACAGCACACGAGTTGTTCATACTGACTCGGAAATGTACATTTAGATAGGTGCATTAAATTACGTGTCTTAATAGCAGCATAGCAAGTGATAAGTGACCAAAACATCTTTGTTAAATAAGAAAGATTCCGTGATGTGGATAAAGTACATCTGGGCAGCTGATGGAGTATGACAAAGTGAGATAAAAAATGAAAAGAGGGCATGAAGGAGACTAAAGACAATATTCGTGGCAGGGTAAATGCAAGAATTACTTCATCAAGGAAAAATAAGTACTATGTAAAAACTAGCAAATTAGGATCTAAAATATTTTTCATCATGTGGTAAAGTCTAGGCAGAAAGCATGTATAGCTGAGTGTACTGGAGACAAAGAACACTCCATCCCATCCCATTGTAGGGGCAAAGATTGGCTTTCATGTGGGGAGTGTGAAGGGACTGATCCCTGTTTTGATTCCACTTCCAATTCAGCTGGAGTTGCAAAGGTTAAGCACTTCCAGTTGCAGAAAACAGTGGCTCACTTTTCAGAGGATAGTGTATGCACGTCCTCAAAGTGCAGATGATTGTGCTTGCCTGCATAGTGAAACATGCTAAAAGGCAAATGATGCTGCTAATGTGAATTGTTCTGCTTTGTTAGGACACCAGGACTGGACATCACAGACAACAGAAGGTCAAGAAGTCTTTGGGAAATAAAAGGTATGTGAATGGTTTTTGTGTAGTTGGATTGAGGGCAAGAAAAAAGCTGAGAGAATCCTATTGAAAAAATGTATCTGGTCTTTATATAATATTTTGAATTTTAAGAGCCACAACAATTTTAATTAGCGTGATGAGAGTCTCGGTTGACTTTGCTTATTGGTTTGTAGGAAAAGTGCTTTTCTGACACTTCAATGTGTATTAGCTTTCATTTATTTTTTTTTAAGGATTTTAATATTGTGAAGATAAATATTTTAAATCCAAGACCAAATGGTATTCCGAAATCTAGGTATTTTGGGTGTGATTGCAACTGAAAGACTTTAATTTGAGAATCCCTCTCCCCATGCTTCTGCAATACCTCCTGAAACATAGTATGTAATGACCTGACCTGGTGCTGTCAGTGTCCCCCACTTACTAATTCCTGGATTGATGTGTTAAAAGATGAGCTCCAGAGTTCAGGGTGTGGGAGAGTATTAATAAAATGGCCATTGCAGTCATCGCTCGAGTGATGTAATTATTTCCGTTTGAGAATTGTAGCAATGGGATACATTGCAAAATGTTTCTCTTCCCTTTCTTTCCTCTTTATAGAAATAAGAGAATAGATATTCTGTGTTTCTTTGACACTTCATCAGTTTGCTGTCATGTACAGGAATGTAGATGTCCAGGCATTTCAGGCCTGAGAGAAGTACTTTGGAACAGTGAAGCAAAGTTCCCTCTGATCTCTAGGAAAAAAATTCAGTGCTGCTGATGAGTCTAAAGTAGTCTTAACGTAGTGTGATTTGTGGGATATAGTGGAAGGTTGTCTTCATTGCTGAAAGCCTTGCTAGTTAAAATTCTTACTAGCATTAAGTCTTTTAATTGTGTGGTGCCAGCCCTTACTGGGAATAGAGACTGAAGGAGATCTTACCCTTTGTGGGATGGAAAATGTCTGTTTTGTAATGATGGACTGCAGAACAATTCTTATATTCCACATTGGTTCCTTAAGCATAAATGTATATTTTTAAATTGAGATTTGCTTGTGCCTGCTTCTGAAGTTGAAAGTTTGAGGTAGGAGGAATATTTTTTTCTATTCCTCTTAAGAGCTTATTAATGTCATTATCAAAAAGGTGTACTGAAAAACAACACTGAGGATGTTTTATCTTGCTGGCACTTTCCAGTTCCCAAAACTAGAAGATTTAGTGAACTGTGAGATTAATTTTTAGAATAATTGGGAAGATGAAAGGGATGTTGTCTGTCAAGTTACTGTGATGGTGTGTATATGCATCCATATATGAGTATGTATCCAGATACACAGAAATTCAACTTGATGTTTTCCAGGTCTAAGCAACTTGAGGAGGTGGAAACTACTGTTCTAGGAGTTAACAGTAACTATGATGACACAGTCACCAGCATTTCTTCTGCCTCACCAAAGGGCCCAGTGAATGGGAGCACAGAGTCCAGAAGCAAGCGGACCATTCGCAGGCCTGCTTACTGGTTGGAAATGAGAGGAATGAAAAACAGTGTTAAATCTTCAGAAAAAAAAGGTACTTATCACTGTTGGTTCAAGGAAAAACTGTTTTTCTCTCTGGTTCTTTTGTGAGAGATTAGTTTGCTTCTGAAAGACATGCTGCAGTTCAACCAGAAGTTACAAGCTTGCTAGTGCTGCTCGTGTATTAGAAGAAATAAAATTCCTTCACTGCACAAAAATGGGTACAATTCTCTGACATTACGCAGTTCCTTTTGAATGACTTGTCTATTAAAATAATGATTCTGTGGCTGAACTCAGGTTTCTCTGTAGAAGAGATATGTATAAGAGTTACACCAATCATATCAGAAATATGCTTCCAAGAGCTTTAAAAATAGAACCATCAACACTAAAGATGTAAAGGGGGGGACAGAAGGCTGTGTCTAGCCCACTGGTGCCCAGGTGCTTTACAAGAACTACTTTTTTTTTGGCAAAGTGTCCAATACAAGGATAAGATGTGGCAGCAGTAGACTCAAAGCTGTTATCCAGACTGAATACTGAGACTGAAGCATTTGTGTTCTTACTTATCAGGAGAAGTACTGTTGAAAGGCAAGAGGAAATCTGAGCAGAGGGAAGGCAAAGATGTTAAAGACTCTCCCAAGAAGAAGCAGAAGATTTCGGGTAATACAAATAACTTGTAATGCCTAACTACCAGCCTACAAGTCCTTTAGACTTCTCTGCCCAAATGCCATCTTCTGCAGTCTTCAAACTCCGTTTCTGATTCTGAATGTTTTGTTCTAGGAGGCTGTTGACTAGTGTCTGCTTTACAGGGGTAGGTGATTTAATTTCAGTCTGTCTTAGAAGTCCAACAAAGGGAGGGAGGAAGTATAGGCTAGTCTGCATCATTTCAGTTTCCCAAAAGATTATAGACTAAATAATCAGACAGATTACATGTAAACATCTGGAGATTGAGTAGATGATGACAGCAATATGGGCTTGTTAAGAAGAAATCAAACCCAAACACTTTTCTTTGGCCACAGAGACTGAGGGGAGAAATGCTTGACATCATAGATCTTTCATTCCTTCAAAAGGTTTGTCAATCAGTGGTTAGGTGCAAAAGAAGGTGTGCAAGTGGTGAAAGTATGAGCAGGTGACACAAAAGTGTATGTTTGCTGTCCAGTCTTGCAAGGATGAGGTTAGGAAAGCCAAGGCCAACCTGGATTTGAATCTGGGAAGGGATATGAAAAGCAACAAGAAAGGATTCTATGAGTACATGAACAGCAAAGGGAAGACCAGGGAAGGTGTGAGTGCACTGCTCATCAGAACAGGGGAGCTGATGGCAAATGACATGAGAAAGGCTGAGGTATTCGATGTTTCCTGTGCCTCGATCTTTATCAGTTAAAGGAATCCTTCAGGAATCCCAGGAGCTTGAGACCAGACAGAGGGGAAGTCTGGAAAAAGGATGCCCTACACTCAGTGAAGGAGGACAAGGTTAGAGGACTTAAACAGACTGGATTTACCAAATCATTTGCCAGTAGTCCTGGTTAAGCAGGAAGATCCCAGAGGACTGGAGGTTAGCCTGTGTGACACCCATCTGCAGGAAGGGTCAGAAGGAGGATCCAGGAAACTACAGACCTGTTGCTCTGGCCTCAGTGCCAGGGAAAGTCATGGAGCAGATTATCTTGGTTGCCGTCATGTGGCACGTATAGGACAACCTGGTGATCAGGCGCAGGCAGAAGGAGTTTAGGAAAGGTAGGTTCTGCTTGACTAACCTGCTGTCCTTCTATGACAAAGTGATGCACTTAATAGATGAGGGAAAGGCTGTGGATGTTATTTACCTGGACTTTAGTAAAGCCTTTGACATCATTTCACACATAAGTCTTCTAAAGAAGCTGGCTGCTCTTGGCTTGGACAGGTGCACTCTTTGCTGGGTGGAGAACTAGATGGGTGGCTGGGCCCAGAGAGTCGTGGAGAATGGAGTGCCATCTATCTGGGGGCGGTCACCAGTCGTGTTCCCCAGGGCCCAGTATTGGGCCAGCCCAGTTTAATATCTTTTTGATGATCTAGATGAGGGGATCAAGTGCACCTTCAGTAAGTTCACAGATGGCACCAAGTGGGGTGGGATGTGGATCTGCTGGAGGGCAGGAGGACTGCAGAGGGATCGGGAAAGGCTGGATTGATGGGCCAAGGCCAACAGTCTGAGGGTCAACAAGGCCAAGTGCGAGTTCCTGCCCTAGGGTCACCATAACCTCATTAAGCACTCCAGGCTGGGGCAGAGGAGCTGGAAAAGGTCCTGGGGATGTTGGTTGACAGTGGCTGGACATGAGCCCAGGGGTGCCCAGGTGGGCAAGAGGCCAATGGCCCCTGGGCTGCTCTGGGGGGGCAGCAGGGCCGGGGCAGTGCCTGTCCTCTGTGCTGGCACTGCTGAGGCACCTCCAGTGCTGGGGGCAGCTCTGGGCCCCTCCCCACAAAAGAGACCTGGARGRGCTGKAKYGTGTCCAGGGAAGGGAATGGAGCTGGGGAAGGGACTGGAGCATCAACAGCACCTGAGGGAGCTGGGGAGGCTCAGCCTGGAGAAAAGGAGGCTCAGGGGGGACCTCACTTTCTACAACTCCGACAGGAGGTGGCAGCCAGGTGGGGTTGGGCTCTGCTCCCAGGGAATAAGGGACAGGACAAGAGGAAATGGCCTCAAGTTATACCAGGTTTAGATGTGATACTGGGAGCAATTTTTGCCCCAGTAGGACTGTCCAGCCCTGGCACAGCTGCCCAGGGCAGTGGTGGAGTCCCCATCCCTGGAGGGATTTAAAAGGCGTGTGGATGTGGCACTTGAGGACATGGGTTAGTGGTGGCCTTGGCAGTGTTGGGGGAATGGTTGCGCTCAATGGTCTTAAAGGGCTTTTCCAACCCTTAAAATTTATGATTCTAAGTCCCACAGGGCCTGATGGGTTGCACTGAGTGCTGAGAGGTGGCTGATGTCATTGTGAGGCCACTCTTGATTATCTTTGAAAGGTCTTGGCGACTGGGAGAGGTTCCTGAAGACTGGAAGAGAGAAAATATCACTCCTAACTTCAAGGACAGAAAGAAGGAAGAGCTGGGGAACTACAGGCCAGTCAACCTCACCTCAGTCCCTGGAAAGCTGATGGAGAGAATCATCCTGGAAAGCATTTCCAAACACATGAAGGACAAGTTCAGGATTCGGAGTAGTCACCATGGATTCATGCAGGGCAAATGCTTAATCATGCTTAATCAACCTGATAGCATTCTACAATGAGGTCACTAGCTTGTGAAATAGGAGTGTAGAATGATCATGGCCTGTCCCTATATCGAATTCTAACTATTGTTTTTGTCACCAAGGACTTGGAAGTATGTAGACAGCACAAAGCTGAAAGTGGTGGCAAGTGTATCGGA
Organism: Amblyornis subalaris; assembly: GCA_018881555.1. NCBI lineage: Eukaryota > Metazoa > Chordata > Aves > Passeriformes > Ptilonorhynchidae > Amblyornis > Amblyornis subalaris. Next base: position 47,063 of record JACAXG010000237.1, read on the forward strand.
GAAAAGGCTAGAAGTGAAAGTGGTCTTGACAATAGAGGAACAATTTAAAAATAGAAAGGAGAGCAGTGCGCAAAACTGAAGATTCTATAGTTTGAGAAGAAGTATTGTCACAGCTGAAAAACAAAGAACAACCTCCCAGGAGTCAGTGCTTCAGAAGAGGATTCAAGATCTATAACAGATCAAAAGCTGAATAGGGACCAGCACTGTCGTAGCTGTTTTTWAGAAGGCAAATGTTAGACTGAGAAGTTTGAGCAAGAATGTAAACTTCTCAGACATGTGAAGTAATTCTGCTCTAATGCAGCGTCAGACATGGAGTGTTGTTTCCAGGAGTAGGCACTGCAGCTCAGGAAATGCGTGGGCCAACTGAAGAGGACAGGGAGATGAGAACAAACAGCGTAACACATGAGAAAATACTGAAACAATTAAGTTTTTTAGTCTAAAGAGGATGGGAATGAGCAGAGAAATGAGGCTCTGGATTTGATTGTCATTAGATGGGCTCAGCCAAACTGTGCACAGAGGATGTTTCAGTGTGAAGAGTTCCCATCCCCTGAGCTTTGTGTATGAACAACCATAGAGCTTACAAATATCTGGATGGGACTAATTCCTGCCACTGTAAATAGCCATCGATTTTGAAAGGGAGTAGGAAATACAATCGTGACATTCCTTAAAAAAAAAAAAGCATTGAACATTTCTGAATAACTTTGGACACAGCAGACTAAATAGCAGCCTTCTAGCAAAAAAATCTGCCATTTTTGTAACACAGCTAGCAGAACTGAGTCTTCTGGCTTGTCTTGTTTGTGTTATAACAGGAAAAAAACAGCAAGCTGGAACAAAACAAAACTCCAGAACGAAAGGCCACAGTGTTCAGAAAGAACCAGAAACCTATGGCACAGGTAAGAAGAAGAAGCAGTTGCTCAGAATTTTTTATGAAGCACATAAAAGTTATATGTGATTCTAGGATTTGAATCTGAGCAACAGCAGTATTTGGTGTTTCCATTCGGTAATTTGCTTTACTGTTGACAAGGAAGAGCTGGCTGCTGTCCTTATGGCACTGTGTCAGTACTGCAGAGCAGGACTGGAGGGACTGCACACTGCCTGGGTGTAGTTCCACGTGCTTTTGCCATTGCATAATGGAATAGTGAAGGGGGAATCACTTTTTTAACTGAACAAAAGCCTGTTAAAATAGCTGCATTATTAAACTCATAAAAATATTTATAGTTTTTACTCAGCAGAATATGTTGGCAGGAAAAACTGTAGCTGTTGCTGCCAGATCACCTTTTCTGGGAATCAGAGACCCAAGCAGTCTGTCCTAGAGAAATAAAATTGGCCTTGATTCAGTGAGTGGAATGACTTGGTATTTGTAGATCACAGCACTCATTAAACACCCCAGTTTTCTGCCAAGTGCTGTTTGATTCACAAACTTTTCCCCTACCCACCTGGAGAGGGACAGCCTGAGCCTGTTACTATTGGGAAAAGAGCTATTGGGCTTTAGATCTTGTTATAGTAAGAATTCAGGCAGATGTTTGCTAAGCCACTTTCTTCCCAGAACCCATTTCAGTAATTTATAATCTTTGTGGATTATGCCGGACTTTTGCTTGGCATTTCACAAAGAGGCCATAAACTGAAAACCATACCACACAGGGTGCTTTTCCCTGGCTGTTGAGTAACTTGCCCTGGTGGTCTCTGACTGCTTTTACTGTGAAAACCCTTTTGCCAAAAGTAAAGTTTATTCAGCATGCTAAAGTAATTGTGTGACAGAAATTAACAAAGGAAAAATGTCTACTGGTCAACTGGAAGAACACTCCTCACAAGGGAATGGTAGACTAAAGAGTGTTTGTAAAATGCTCTTCCAGAAGGAGTGATGTGTGCCTGATGACATTACATACCTAAAGCTGTAGATGAGCCACACCTACTGAAGTGTATCTGGACACAAGTTTAGTAGCATGTGACCTATTTCTTTCTAGGGTTCATTTTGCACATTGAAGGGAAAAAAAATACTGTGTTAGCACTTGTATTCTAAACATTGTGTTTTGACAGGTAGTATGGAAGAGCAATGGTCTTTGGAGATTCAGGACAAAGGCCGAGTTACCTGTCCAACATGCCGGGCTGTGGTGAGAAAGACTGTAGAAGGACTGAAGAAACATATGGTAAATTGCAGGAAGGTAAGAACATGAGAGATGAGCAATGGTTTCTTTACTCCTCTTCAGCTTACCACAGAAATGCCTGCACACTGTTTTGTGTTGTATTGAAAACCAGTTTCATCTCATCATCATGTCCCTAAGCAGGAGTCCTTTATCCATCTGTAAGAGTAGTGCTTGTTGTTTCGTGCCTAGCCTTTTGCTGCTGGAGGTTTGGGGTAGTGAAAAAAGATGTAGTTATTTCATTGTTCCACTAAATTTTAGACTCCATAAAATCTGTTCTTAAAGGACAGTTACCAGGCCCAAATAAATTGTTCTGCTTTCCTGCTCCTTTCCCCCAAAGAGTTTTCCACTGCTTTGGCTAATTTACAGTTACATGCACCATGTCCTTGTTTATTTCTAGGAAATGTTCACATGTCATCACTGCGGGAAGCAGCTGAAGTCTTTAGCAGGGATGAAATACCATGTGATGGCAGACCACAACAATCAGGTAACACGACTGCTGTGCATCTAAAACTCCCACAGGCAGAACAGGCTTTGGTCCTTCCCTGGTGCACATAGAAACAGAACATGGAGTGGTTTTTTCAAGTGTTGTAGCTGTTCAAATCTAGTCTAACTATTATTCTTCCAGTGTGACTTGACATCTGAAAAACAGTAGAATGTTACCAGAGATGGTAGGCATGTCACATCATAGAAAGAGGGGATGAGTTTCTGTTTAGGCTGGTAATAAGTCTCATGAAAGGCATTCTCAATCAGAAAGAAAGAGATTGCTCATCCATTTCAGTCCTTTGTTAGAAAGCAGGAGTTTTTCTACATCCAGAGCAGACTAGATTTGAGGTAAAAAAGCAGAAGCAGCCATTAGTTCTTGTCTCACTTTATTAGCAAAAATACTAATGCTATAATCTGCTCTTCCTCTTTGCTCTTACTTTAAAGAAGGCAGTGTCACCTGTTGTAGTTGTGAATAATTAGAACTTTTGAAAAGGTCATTTGGAAGTTTGGGTAGAGTTCAGACAATTCACTCTGTAATTTTTTGCACAATTCCTAGTACTGCAGCTTCTGAACCTACAGCTGTATTAGTAAATGATATAGGTCAGGGATCATATCCTGGCCCTGAGGATTAGGTCTGTCACTCAGTTCTAACTTTTTATTCAGTCTAGGTGTAATATTAGGTAATGCAGGAAATAATATACAATAACCATCAGAGAGAGAATAAAGAACTTGGGCTGTAGTTGAGCACAGATGAATAACTGTTACAAGCAGTCTGCTTCAGTTTAGTCAGGCTAAATGGAAACAGAAGGACCAGTAAATGCTAAAGATGCATCATTTTCTGTCAGTTTACTCCTCTTAAAGATAATTCCTCTTTGATTTAACCCAAGCCAGCAGCCAAGCCCCATGCAGCCACTTGCTCTTTCTCCCACCCACGGGATGGGGGAGAGAATCAAAGTGAGAAAACTTGTAGGTTGAGATAAAGACAGTTCAATAGGTAAAGAAAAGCCACACACATGAGCAAAGCAAAAGAAGGAATTCATTCACCACTTTTCATGGGCAGGCAGGTGTTCAGCCACGTCCAGGACCACAGGGCTCCATTGTGCATAACAGTGGCTTGGGACGACAAACACCATTGCTTTGAATGCCTACCCCCTTCCTCTTTCTTCTCCCAACTTTATATGCTGAGCGTGATACCATATGGTCTGGAATGTCCTTGTGATCAATTGGGGTCGGCTGTCCCAGATGTGTCCCCTCCCAATTGCTTGTGCACCCCCAGGCCACTTGCTGGGGGGCAGTACAAGAAAAGCCCTTGGTGCTATGCAAGGGCTGCTCAGCAATAGCAAAACCATCTCTATGCTATCAACCCAGTTCTCAGCCAGACGGGGTCCAAACAGATCCAAAACACAGCCCCATACCAACTGTCACCCCAGCCAAAACCAGCACAAATACAGAAACTGATCATTATAGTAAATACATGTCTCTAAAATCATAAGTTGCAGAGATTTAACTATTTCAGAAGCTTTCCTGCACTAATGCGTTGAGTAGTGAATTCCCTGTGAGAAGAACTGTAAATGCTGAGCATCCTGTGTTTTTCATTCATCTTTCTGCTGTGCTTTAGCCAGTTGTGAAGGAAGGAGAAGAATTGGATGAGCAGCTTGAGCGAGACCGCCTTCGGAAGGTTTTGAAGCGTATGGGAAAACTGAAGTGCACGAGGGAGGTAAGCTGCACTGTGCAAAGTGTGAGTTAAACAGTAGTGGATGCATAAACATAAAACATGGGAGTGCTGTTGGGTATGCTCTGGTGCTGGCCAAACCAAGATTTGTTTCAAGATCCCGGCTGTGTTTTTAAGACAGAGTAGCTTAGAATCATAGAATAGTTTGGGTTAAAAGAGACCTTTAATGGTCATTTCAATGCCAATTCTTTATTGCAGATTTTATCTGTCTGAATAGACTAACATTTTCTGCCTGCTTGTCTCTGCTCTGTCAGGAAAAGTGGTAGTACTTCGGTCAGCAAACTGTGGATCTTGTAGACACTGCTTGTGTGATCACTTCAAGAATGGTTTTCTTCCATGTGTTTTTCTTCTGCATTGACAGGGCTGCACAGGCAGCTTCACCAGCATTATGGGATACCTATATCATGTTAAAAAATGCGGGAAGGCTGCCTCTGAACTGGAGAAAATGGCTATGAAGTGCCATCACTGTGGAAARGCGTACAGATCAAAGGCAGGACTTGTCTACCACCTCCGATCTAAGCACGGGCCGGTGAGTGCACCCTGCAGTGGTTATCGGGGCACTGTGGGGGGACTTCAGCCACTCAGACTGGAGACACATGTAGGCTTTTGTCTACTGCTTTGGTGGGTAATTACGGATCACAAATCTTTGCTTTTTCCTGTCTGTGGATTATTTTGTCCTTGTTAGTTTCCTTCCAGCAGCAACTATTGCTTGTCTGTGACTAGGATGAAGTTTTTAATAGTAAATCAGCGTGGCAGCAGTAAACTTTCCCTCACCTGACTTTTGCTCCATGGAAGAGTGATGCTAGCTTAACTTGTGAGAAGCTTTTCTTTGCTCTTAAAATACCACCATTGGAGCAGAACAGGCAGTGCTGTGCTTGTTGTCCATGAGGGTTTTGCAGCGAATGATGGAATACCTTTCAAGACCAGCAACTGCACAAAGGCTCCCTTCTTGAGCCTCACTGCTGTGACCCTGAGATCTGGGGGTCTGTCTGACTACTGGGATGCACTTCTGACCTATGTCTGTGACAGTGAACCACAGCTGCTGCAGCATTTTTATGAGGGATTTGGCAGAACATTTATTCCCAGTATTTGGTGTAGCTGAAAAAGCAACTAGTGAAGGAGGCTCACTTTTTTGACCTTCATTGCAGGTCACTTTCCTCCATGAGGAGAGAAGAACAGAGAACCTGAAAGAAATTAAACGGGAGCAGAACAACACAGGCAGAGTTCAGAGGAGATCTGCAAAGGTGGCAATCTACTATCTCCATGAGCTGGCTGGAGAAGAGCTGGCCAAAGAGTGGCCCAAAAGAAAAGTTCTGCAGGACTTGATTCCAGATGACCGGAAGGTACAAGGCCTTAAAAATGCTTTATAGGGTTCAAGTTTTTTCCTCCACATGAGATGAGTCTTGTAGTGCCTCCTACCCCATGTTTATGGCCCATGGAAAGCAGTATGTTGGGGAGGATGTTGGGTTTTGCTCTCTCTCGTTTTAGATTACAGCATTTCTGCAGCAGTAATTGCTGTGGTGTAGGTGTTTTGTTCAGGCAAGCTGTAGTGACTGTAAAGTCCTATTGCTGGAGTTCTCAGTGGGCACAGGCAACGTGGGCACTTACGGGCATGATGTTGTTCACAAGTTATGGGCTCAAGATCACTCCTGGCATGCTGTAAGGCCCCAGCAATCCTTCCAGTCTCACACACACGCTGTGGTATTTCACAAGTGTTTTAGACCTCAGAGTTTCCAGGAGCATATTTTAGGCTGTAAGTGAAACTCAAAGGAAAACAATGCTTTATCATTTCAGTGGGGTAAGTACATTTAGAGGAATTGTTGTAGTCAAGACTACGGGAAGTTTCAGATTCTGGCATTGTGGGGGGTTTCTAGATTCAGTTATGTTTCTAGAGAGTCAGTGAGACAGGAGAATATTGATTATTGGGAGTTTGCCTGTTAAAGTAGGAGAAGAGATGGCACTTCTCTGTCAGCCTGGGAGAGGAAGAGACTTACTTGGCATTCTGTATACCAGCATTACTTGCAGCTCTCAATTCCATCTCTGTCTCAGCTGAAATACACTCGTCCTGGACTGCCCACGTTTAGTCAAGATGTGCTGTGCAAATGGAAAACAGACATAAAGATGTACCACAGAGTCCACTGCCCAAATCAGGTAACCCTTAAGTGTTTCTGAAGCCTCAAAGGGGATGGATCTCAGGTCTGTATGAGCCAGCAGCTTCCCACAACCTTGAAACTGCAGTTTGTCTCTCTGCGGGAGACAAATCCTGCTCTATCTCAATATAGTTGTTTAGTGTAATCAAGACCCTGTTTAGTCTTGGGGATATCTGGGGGTGCTCCTTTTGCCCTTTGCATCGAAATGCCTTAGGGACGATCCGTTTGGGAGTGTGCTTGAACACTTCAGAGCCAGTAATTTGGTGTCAGGCTGGTAGTTTTCTCATCTAGGTGGGAACTGGTCTATTTGGAGGTTTGAACAGTGGAAAAAAGACGGGCCCCTGCCTTTCTATCTAAATCTAATCATAGAAGGGAGGAGTAGAGGTGGAAATACAAGAGTAGAGAGCCTTTGTCTGGCACAGCACTTAAGTTTTCTTCATTCCACTAGATCAGCTCTTAGCCCTGTTCAGCCTGGCCTTGGGCATTTCCAGGGATGGGGCAGCCACAGCTTCTCTGGACAACCTATGCCAGGGCCTCACCACTCTGACAGGGAAGAATTCTTTCCCAGTATCCCATCTAACTTTGCCCTCTGACAGTGGGAAGCCATTCACCCTTGTCCTCTCATTCCAGACCCTTGTCCAAAGTCGCTCTCCAGCTCTCTTGGATCCCTTTAGGCACTGGAAGGCTTAGTTTCTTACAATACTAGGCCCCAATCACCAATCAGATCCAGTGAGAACAAATGGCCCCCTTGGTGGAGGTGATGGTGGATGTCTCCACACGATGCACACTGTCAGAGAGCCAGTGGTCGGTGGCAGCTGCCCTCTGGGTTTGGTGTAAAGACAATGCCTTTCTCCTGCCCTACCCCACTCCCAGCCCTCTCTCCCCAGTATTCAGGCTTGCATCATTTCCAAGTGTCAGAATTGCAGCACCACGTTGTGTGTGGAGCTGTCTCCAGAGAGCAGCTATCCTGTGTCACCCATAACTCAGCAGCATATCTCCTGCCTCCTGTTCCTGTTCTGTGGTACCCCAAGAATGATGCCTGAAGCTCCCTGTGGGACAGGCCTGTAAAGCTGCCCTTTAACTGAAACCAGGGATGTTGGATGCTGTACTCCTGCTCTGTGCCAGTAGAGGCATGAGCAGTGCAGGAGGGAGAAGTGTCTTGTACCTGCCCCATGCTCTGTTTAAAATTTGTCTCTTTTGCACTTCAGGCAAACAACAAACTATTATTTTAGTCAGGCTGTTGATAGAGTGTAACTGCAACAGGAGTCTCTTTATTATGTCCAAGTGTGGTCAGAAACTGGAAATAAAAATACAAAGCTTAATGACAGCTTAACTCTTTTAATGGTCTTTTTACCAGAAGCTTTCTGGCTTTGTAGGATTGGTATCTGCCTCCCTCTACCTCTCTTTTGCACTTTTGAAATTGTCCTCCAGACATGATAAGACTTTACTGTGCAGGAAGAAGTGATTTCTTACTAAAATGTTGTTGACATGCTTTTTTTTTTTACTGTTTCAGGGTTGTGAATCTGTGTATGGCAGTGTCTCAGGACTCAAATCTCACCTTGGCACGTGTACTTTGGTTGGTAGCCTTCCTCTAATAGCCCCACTGTCCCTGTCCCTCTGATATCCCTTTGTTCAAGCTCTTGTCCTGCCATCTGCTAACCTGAGATCCTCACAAGTTCGTGGATTCCTAGAATGGTTTGGGTTGGAGGGGACCTTAAAGATCATCTCATTGCAGCCTCCAATTTGAGTGCTCCCCTTTGTGCTAATGAGGTTGCCATTGCAAACAATACAGGAGACCAGGAGGAAGCACCTTAATGGCATCCCTTTTAATGACACCACAGTTCTACCTGTAGATTCACAGCTACAAGAGTAGTTTTTCCAGATGCAGTGCTGGAGACCTTGTGGCATCTCACACAGCAGTCTTATGCTTCATGGGCACAACTGCTCAATCGTGTCAGTGCTCCTGTAGCTAGAGCTTTGTCTGGTATGGATGAGAGTTTCTAGTTCCTACTGCTGGGTTCTATCTGAGCAAGATTCAGATGAAATACATAGGTGTATCAGCCTGCTGGTCCAGCAACTTTTGATGGATTTTGTTTGTTTGTTTTCATGCCAGGGAGACTTTGTGGCTGGTAAATACAAGTGTCTCCTGTGTGAGAAGGAGTTCATTTCAGAGAGTGGGGTCAAGTATCACATCAACTCTGTGCATGCTGAGGTAAGGCAGGCAGAGTGGAACCTCAAACCTCAGGCTGTTGGAGGTGGGGAGAGTGTCTTGAGAAGAAAATGCTGGATGTGTGCCCTGTTTTATTTTTCTCTTGATCATTGTTGGGAACAGGGTCCTTAAACTTAGCTGTTCTTACGCGTTGGTGTGGGAAGCGAGTGTTGTGTTGTGCCTCATGCATTCTCCCAAGCTGCTGTTGCTGCTCTGTTCAGCTCTGCAGCATTTCCCGTGCCTTTCACCAGGCAATTGTCAAATCAAATCTGAATCCTCTGTGACAGAGTGATGCCTGAGGAGACACATCAAAGAACAGAGCGCTGTTAGGCAGTTGCTTTTCCAGATCTCACATTTCAGGGAAACTTTGTCCCACAAGGCAGCTTTATTGTAAGGCCTGATAGGCTTTATTGGTATTTCTACCACCTTCAGTACCAACCTGTTGCCTTCTAAACCCTGCAGGACTGGTTTGATGTGAACACAACGACCACCAAAAGCTTTGAAAAGCTAATGAAAATCCGCCAAAGGGAAGAGCAGAGGAAGCAACGGAAGAAACGTCCTTTGACGAGGGGCAAAAAGAAGAGAGCTGGCACCCTGGCTGCCAAGAAGCTCGCCACTGCTGGAGTTGAAAAAATGAGGAGAAGTAAGAGAGGCTGTCCACAGCGGGTGGACGACGAGAGCGTGAGCAGTGAGGAAGGGGCACCTCAAGTTGCACAGAGAGCTGAATTTCCAAAAACCAGCCGCAAGCGAGGCCGAAGTAAATCCCTAGAAGATGAGAAGGAGTAATTCTCAAGCTTTTCAGTTACAAGCCCCACTTCTGTCAGGCTCATAACCCACAGCACTAACATAAGCAACTGAATGTCTTTGGGACTGTGACTCAATTCTGCTGGTGACTTTGATATTGAAACTTTTGCCTCTGGTCGGTTGTGAGGGATTCAAACCAAAGCTGTGGTGTAGAGGCTGCTTCTCCTGGTGTAGTTCCTTTGGACGGTGGCACTAACAGAGTACCCAGTGTGATTCTTGGTCTGGTTGCAGTCTCAGTTTGGTCATATTAGTTGCTTGTTTAGTGGTTTCCAGTACAGCAAGTGTCTGTTTTGTCATCTTCCTCTGATGGATGAGATCAGGGTTCTTTTTTACAGTTCTTCCCATAAGGGACTGATTAGCACAATATTTAGGTCTGTTCAAGAGGGAAATCCTTTCCTGTACAGAATGCACACAAACTAAATGTGAAAACAGTGCTGTGCAGAATGCAAAGGCTCTGGCTTGCCCTGTCACTCTCCTGTCTGTTGTCAGCAAGGCTGCCACAAAAGAGCAGAGACCTTCCCAGTGTTTGCTGTAGCCTGTTGCACAAGGCTCTATTCCATGCACTGGTGTTTGGGCTCAGCACCAGACAGCAGCACGTCTGCTTGGAAGGGATGGGACATCATTATTGCCCGTGTCAGGAACCCACTATTCCCCTGGCATCTGTCTCCTGTAACGCTGGACATTAAAGATATATAGAGAGTCTTCCAGTGCAGCAAGGAGTAAATACTCTCAACACCTTCAGAGATTCGCTGGCCTTTCAGAGCTCCCAGTAACTGATATCCTGAGATGGCCTTTGTGTGCCCTCTGAAGCCCACTTGTTTCATACTCAGCTGGGAAACATATTGCAAGAGAGTGCATACCTACATTAGCAGCCTGCTAGTGCTGGGACAAGGTTCCATGGAGCTGCCTTGCCAGCCTGTTCTTTGTCCTGCCTGTGCTCCCATAGTGTCCTTTTTCCCTGTACTGCACACACCATCTTCATTGTCTTACATCACCTGTTTCTTTTCAGTATCACTTCTCTGTGCAAATGAGGTATATTAACAGTGGCTTCCCTGAATAGAAAAGGTTAAAAGAAGAGGGGTCATTATTTTAAAGTCATGTGTTGGCATTGTCTCTGGATCATAAGGAATATTATCTTCCTGTGCTCCACAAATCATAGAATGTTAAGGGATTGGAGTGGACCTTAAAGATCATTTAGTCTCATCCCCTGCTGTCGTGAGCAGGGACACCTCCAATTAGACCAGGTTGCTTAAGGTCTTATCCAGCCTGGCTTTGAACACTGCCAGGGCTGGGGCATCCACAGCCTCCCTGGGCAGCCTGTTTCAGTGTCTAAATGCAGCAGCTGTCATAGAAGCTAGCAGGAAGCAACAGCACAGGCAGTGGTATTTTTCAAAGAATGGGTTCTCCAGAATCTCTGTTATCCAGAGACCCACTGTGCCAGGAAATTGCAAAATTTGCACTGTGTGGAAAGTTGCTGATGCTGAAATTCACAGGGAAGCCATTGCACTGTCTAGGGAACAGGCAGGTTTGTACGTGTGTGTTAGTACCAGCATACTCACATTGTCCCTGACAGGGGGGAGTGCTGTATGGCCAGGATGGTTTCTAGAACTGCCTTTGGAACCAGGTGCTTGCAAGTGCTGCGCTGAAAGTAGCCTGTGCAGGGTGTGTAAAGTCTGCAGTGAGATGGATAAGATCAGAAGACAACACAATAAAATGTCACCAATGCGAGAATGTGGTTTCTTGTCCATTTGATGTGTGGTGTTCTGGTACCATCCCTCCTTGCACAGCACCCCCAGCCTGCCTGCGGGGTTGTCCTGTATGTTCTGGTGCTATTCAGTTGTCTTTGCAGTTTCTTCTCAGAACTCCACACTGCTATACCTTGAGCAAATGTTCACTACCTTCCTACTCAGTTCAATAAACCCAGGAATTAAAGAAGGTTTTTCATAGTGGTTTCCAGTCTAGAATCATATTTTCTATCATTAATGAGTTACTAACTAGACCTGCTCTCTAGACATTGATATTTCATGACCACGTGGATTTTGTAGTTGCTTCAGTAACATATTCCCTCATAACACGGCAGGTGGGAGAAAAGCATTCTCCAACAATCTGTCCCTGTCCATCAGCATTACAGCAGATTGTTTGCTGGATCAGCTCAAGCTGGTATGAGGTGGTGGCATTGCTGCCAGTCCACTGCTTGTGAGGAGGGAGATCTGTCCAGGAGCCCCTGCATCCTGCTGTAGGGGGCTAAGGCAGCTGTGGTCCACTGCTCTGAGGGCTGRGGATTTAGCAGAGGGTCACAGTCCCCTCCCTCACCTGCTGATCACACTGCTGGAGATGAAGCCCAGGACATGGGGGTATTCTGGGCTGCCAATGCACATGGCCAGGTCGTGTCCAATTTTGTTATCCCTAGATCCTTGTCCTCCGGGCTGCTCTCTATCCATGGATTCCCCAGGTTCCTCTGGATGACATCCCTCCCCTCCAGCAAATTATTTGCACTAAGCAGCTTGGATGGAGACATTACATAGTGTGGGCAACAGCCCCTGGAGGAACACTGTCCACTGCCCCAGCCAACTGGGCCGCACTCTTACCAATTCTATTTGAGCAAGTACGTATTTAGAAAGAGATCCAGGTTTTGAAGGAGTCAGAAGTTATAAAAGAGACCAGCTAGTCACTCAATACTTGTTGCAGTGACTGATTGCACTAAAAATGCTGTGAATTCTCATTTGAACTTGCTTTCATTTCAGCCTCTCTATCCCATTCTGCTCAGTCCTAGTAAGTGAAATAGCTTTATGGTATCAGAAATTTCTTCCTGTATATTTGAAGTCATCATGAACTCCATACATAGTCTGCTGTATGAGCTAAAGAGGCTTGGTAGTCTCAGTTAAAACAGGGTTTTCTGKTTTTTTTTTTTTTCTGTTGTTGTGCATTGTTCTTTGCTGACATTTTATATATTGATTGGTGCATTTTTCACTTTTTAAGTCCAGAGACATGAACTGGGAACCGGCTGCAGTATTCTGTAAGTCTGATTTATGCGGAATACAATAACAACCTTGCTCTGCTTTCACCGACCTCTTTTTGTCCTCAACTCTCTCACTACACTGTTTACATTCAGTTTTACCCTCTTAAGAACATTTTTCAGTTGTTCTGAAAATGGGTCTGAGGACTCATTTCTTTTGTTTCTAGAAACTCCAGTTGACAGGGTTTAAGGCCAGACAGCGTACAAAGAACTCATTCTGAAACACTGTGATGTATTTCCCAGAACTACTCTAGCAGCAACCTTGTACTATGTTTTGTACAGTAAGTTTTCCAGAAAGCTTGGTTACATACTCAATTTTTCATTGCTTTAATTTGTCATCAGCTTTTTTAATCTGCAGATTTTCTTTGCAATTGTTATATAATTTCATTAACATTCTTGATAAAGATGCCAAAAAGCTGCAGACTCTGGGATTCTCTAGGACAAATCCTTCTTTACAATTACTTAATAACAAGCATTCAATGTGTTTCACCAATGCTTGTGTAACGTGTGGAGCCAAGAACAAGGCCTTACATAAATTTATTATGTCAATAGCTACTTTTACCAACAGAGACTTGTAATTAATGTTTACAGAAGACTGTTCTCTGTGAAACCACGTTAGTTCGTTCTTACTTATGATGTCCTTCAATGTCAATTGTTGGTGTGTCTGGGAGATTTCAGACTAAGCTGTACTTACAGTCATCGAACAGCTTGTCATTTTTAAAATACTGGCACACTTGAGTTTTGCTTTGGAGGCTTGGAGGGGTTTTTTGGAAGARAAGAGAATATATTTTGGTTTGGGAGTTGTTCAGTTGTTTTGTTTTTTCTTAATCCTCAAGGATTTCCCCATTGTTCCGAGATTTGTTAAAAATCATTAATAATTCAATAATTTTCAGGAGATCACTTACCATCCTTCTCTGCAAGTTTTGCAGCGCTGCAGCTTTAGAGAAGTTTAAGCTGTTTTAATAATGCAGAAATGTTGAAAAAAATGGAGCTATTCTGTCGAGAGGAAACTGTGACAAGATGCACTTTACGCAGAGACATCCCCTGCAGTTTGTCATTCCCACTGCATGGAACAGTCTGACGCTGAGTGTGGCATGTGAGAGTGAAATCATTGTACTCAGCTCTCTTGCTGTATCAGCGTGGGGTACACCCCATCGGTTTGTCAGATCTCTGCTGGTAAGGACACCACACCAGTGCCAGGCAAGCTCTTCCACTGCTTCACTTTCCTAACAGTGACATTCCCTATAGATCGAATGTTTCCTTGTGCAGCTGCAAGTGTTTGCTCCCGGAGCAGTCTGGTCCTCGGTGCTTACTCAGTGACCTCCATGGCAAGTGCAGAGTTAATGTCATCCTGGGATGCTGTGTGGCTGTGATGCTGGTAATGAAACCAGCACTAAACATGACATTATTTCTCAAAGTGTTGCTTTGAAAGCCAGCTGTCTTCAAAATTAAGTAGGTCAATCTCATCATTAAAATACAGTGGAATGAGAGTGAGATTGGAGGGGGTGGTGGTTATATTGGACAACTCTGCTGAGACATTAATTACTGCACTGTCCTTTTTTATGCCTGCTGTATCAGGTCCAAAAACCCATCTGAATTACACTCAAAGGTCTTCTAAATCAGAGGCTTTTGTTTTCAAAAAGTGCAGTTGCATTTCAGAAGCAAGCCTCTGCCTTCCTTTGGAAGCAGGTAACAAAAGCCAGGTAGTTGTTCAAACACAGCCTGCACTGAACCACAGAGTGACCCTAACTAGACCCATGGTCCCACTGACTGCTTGGGGAGACAGAGCCAAATTAAAGGTTAGGAAAATCACAGCCAGTGCTGTCAGCTTTTTTTCCAGCCCTTCCTCATGACCAAGGAGGCTCTTGACCCTTTGCATGCTGCAGTGTGGGCTGGTCCCTCGCCTGCCCTCGGCTGGCCCTGCTCCCTCTGGACCACAGCCTAGGCACTGCCCTGGGCTGGGACAGGTGGTAGCTGTGGTGCCCTTTCTGTGGACGCTCCTTCACCTCAGGGGACCGAGAGACCAGCCCATGCAGCAGTAAGGGTTATAGGAAGGAGGAGGGCTAATATGCAAAGGAAGGATGTGAATGGCAGACAGACTTCTGATTTAAATACTTGGTAAAGAGGTAAGGCTCAAAAGAAGACTTTTCCACACACAAAATCATAGGACGCTTTGGGTCGGAAGGGAACTTTAAATGTCAACTAGTCCAAGCCCCCACCATAAGCAGGATCGTCTTCTACTAGACTGGGTTGCTCAGAACCCCATCCCACCTGATCTTGAATGCTGCCAAGGATGGGACATTCACCACCTCTCTGGGCAGCCTGTATGTGTGTCTGACCACCCTCATTGTGAAAAACTTCTTCCTTCTCATCTAAATCAACTCTCCTTCAGCTTAAACTATCGCTCCTTGTCCTATCACAACAGGCCCTACTGAATAGTCCATCCCCATGATTCTTGTAGACTTCCTTTAGGCACTGGAGGGGCTCTAAGGTCTCCCCAGAGCCTTTTCTTCTCCGGACTGAACGCCCCCAGCTCTCCCAACTTGTCTTCAGAGCAGAGGGGCTCCAGCCCTCAGAGCATCTTCATGGCCTCCTCTGGTCTCACCCCAGCAGCTCCATGTCCTTCCTGTGCTGAGAACCTCAGAGCTGAATATCTTCAACTACATTTTGCTGCAGCTGCAATTGGAATTTCTAAAAAACTTTGACAAGGCCCCAGATCTCTTTAAAAAGCAAGACTGCCATGCATTAAACAGGATGGTCATCCTGTTGAGGGCTAGAGGAAGCATTTGGAGGAGACATTTTGGCATTTTCAGGGCAGTGAGGCCACTGGGGGAATCCTGCAGGGATCCACATTAACATTGGACTGTTCAAAATGTTTCCCTCATGATATAGGAAGTAAATGGGCAGCAACTAAGGTAAGGTTTGAGGATTACATGGAGCAGTAAAAATTAAAAGGTAACCACAAAGAAGTGCTGAAGCATCTTAGAATACTAAGTGGTTGGGAGATGGAACGGCAGATGAAATTCAGTATTATAAAATGAAAGAGCCCCAATAACATCTATATATTGCTCTTGCAGCCCTTCAAAGGTAGTTTGAATTGGTGTTCAAAACAGGGATATCCTGAAAACCTGTAGAAATACTTCATGACTTACTGGTGAACTCTTTCCTCTTCAAAACATCTTGCTGTGCTACATCAACTGCCCTAGCCCTGGCTCCTGCCCCAGAACTACTGTTGTGCAGAGTACAGGCCAAGCAGGGAGGACACTTCCAGCCTACAGGCACTGGCTCCAGGTGCTGCAGCAGAGCCCACCTGCCTGCTGTAGGGACAGATCACACCCCTGACACCAGTGGCTGGCTCAGAGGTCTGATGCCACCGTGCACAGCTCCGTCCAGATGGGGTGCCTGGGTCCCTGCCAGTCCCTGGTGTCCCTGGCCACGTCTCGTCACCATCCCCTTTGATGCAGGGGCTACCACGGAGCAGTCCCTGAGCAGGAGAGGGAGGCTTCATGGCACCACAGCCCTGCCATGCCTGGTGCACACACCTGGCTCTCCCTCACACGGGCTGCCCAGCCAACACCTTGTCTCGCTGTTCATGTCCCTGCCAACCCCCTGCCCTACACCATGGAGATACAGGCTTCACACAGGGTTCCCCTCCTTCCCACACCGCCCTGGCTCTGCTCCTGGCCTTGTGGAGCACTGCACAGCCATGCAGGAGGGCTCAGCACTGAGCAGAGGCGTGTGGCGGAGCCAGGCTGGTTGGCAAGGACATACTCTCCCCTTCCTCCAGGCACCTCATCTATGCTCTGATTGTGGGAACAGTCACACACACAGCACAAGCAAACACAAGGAGCAGATCCCACTGCCAGTGATGCAGATGGCAAATTACTTTGGCCCTGTCAGAAGCGATGCCAGGGAGAGGGTGTCAGGGGAACAGCAGCAAGACAGCCCTTGAGGTGGAGGAGCGGCTGGAAGCTAAATCAACATCCCTCAGTCTCACCCTGAGAGGACGATCAGCCCTGCTCACCGTGTGGGCCAGGCCAACATGGGCTGAAGTCCTACCCCAAACACAGAACAGACGATTCCAGTCTCTGCAGCAGCCATGTATGTCCTTGGCAGCTGTCAGGCATCTAAAGAGAAGCTGTCAGCACATCCCCCTCAGTTTCATAGTTTCTAGGCTAAACAACCCAGGCTAATTTAGGCTTTCACCATAAGCTGCTTTGCCCAAAACTCCCTCTTAAGGGAGTTGTATTGGGTTTGCATGGCAAGGTTATTGTAGTGGAGGGTTACAGGCTTCTGTGAGAAGCTTCTAGAAGCTTCCCTCGTGTCCAGCAGAGCCAATGCCAGCTGACCCCAAGACAGACCTGCCACTGGTCAAGGCAGAGCCCATCAGCAATGGTGGCAGTGCCTCTGGGATTTAAGAAGGGAAAAAACCGTGCACAGCAGCAGCCAGAGAGAGGAGTGAGGGTATGTGAGAGCAATAGCCCTGCAGCCCCCCAGGCCAGTGCAGAAGGAGTGGGAGGAGGTGTACCAAGTGCTGGAGCAGGGACTCCTCTGCAGCCCGTGGGGGTCCAGGGGTAGCAGAGACCCACCTACACCTCATGAAGATCCACACGGGAGCAGAGACCCCCCTGCAGCCCCCAGAGGTCCATCAGGGAGCAGAGACCCACCTGCAGCCCATGGAGGAGCACACATGAGAGCAGAGAAAGAGTGTGAGGACCGTCCCCCTGAGGAGGAGGCAGGAGCAGTGGCAGAGACATGGTGTGATGAACTGACCCCATTCCCTGTCCCCCTGCACCGCTGAGGGGGGGGGAGGGAGAGAACTGGGGAGTGAAGTTAAGCCGGGGAAGGAGGGAGGGGTTGTGGGAAGATGTTTTATGGTTTGGTTTTATTTCTCATTACCCTACTTTGATTTGATTGGTAATAAATTAAACTAATTTCCCAAAATTGAGTCCGTTTTGCCCATGACATTAATTGGTGAGTGAGCTCTCCCTGTCCTTATCCCAACCCATGAGCATTTCGTTACATTTTCTCTTCTCTGCCCAGTTGAGGGAGGGAGTGATGGGGCAGCTTTAACGGGCACCTGGTATCCAGCCAGGGCCACCCCAGCACAGAGTCCCAGGAGAGTTTTCTCCCTCCCTGAAGCCCAAGCCCCTGTCTGGACACCAAACCCAGCAGACGTACCAGCACTACCAGGCAGAAGATCAGGCATCGGAGGCAGAGCAGGTTTCTGGCAGGCCGTGTGCCTGTTACAGAGGGGCACGACACCCCTTCTGCATGGCAGCTGCTCACTACAGAGCAGCCTCCAGCTTGGGCTGCAGTGTCTGCCCAGGGCTCCCATTCTCTTGCCTCAGGTTCAGTGCTTTGTGCTTTTATCTGAGCAGTAACAAATAAACTTCCACAGGGGTGGGCTTTGATAGAGGTGCTTAAGAACTTCCATCAGTTGCATGTTCACTGACCATGACAGTGCTGAATAATTTTGCTATTGATAGACCTGTCAGATCATTTTCCAGCTTTGCCAGACTCTTGGCTTTGGTGCCTTCATGTGGTATAAATGATCTGGGAAAGGGCTGAGTGGTAACACTATTATGAATATATTGACACACAGGAAACCCACATCTCAAACACCATATGCTGTCTAGTTGTCCCATATTAAAAGGGTAAAAAAGAAATTATCAGCTGTGAAAGATGACGAGGGTCTGCTGTGTCGCAGATGGTGCAGTGCAGATAGACGGCAAACTGTTATTAATTGTTTCTTACAATAGAAGCTAGGAAGTGCCAGAGGAACTAATTGGGCATCTGGTCTAAATGCAACAGAATAAATTACTTCTCACATTGCGCATAATTACACAGCAAAACTCTTGACTTCACAATAGCCTGTGATAATAAAAAGTATAAATGTCTGTTCTTGGGCAGCACTGAATTCCCGAAATCCAATTATGCAGCAGATGGTAAAAAGATGCCATCACAAAATAAATAAACACAAAAGGAGGATCAGGAACTATTAATGATTAGGGGGTATTATGATTAGCAGAGTGTCTTTCCACATTCATGGAGTTCATTAAGTGTTGATAAAGTACTGATATCCATAGCCTGGTGACAGGGCTGAGCCTGTTCCTTGGCTGAAGACAACGGAGGACTTTCCTGTAGCCGCTTTATAGAAAATAGCTGTGGTTTGCTGTACCTTTGCCCTCCATAATTATTATCACAGGGAATCAATGAGTTAATTCCACTTCCATGGGAGAGAAACAGGATACAGCAGCCAGCACAGAGACGTGACCAAGTGGATGGGAATGAACCCTTACAAAAACCTTGGAAGTTTCCCTTCAGTGAACGTGGCGACAGCTGATGCGAAGCAGCAGCCATAGCAGCCATGGTGAGAGCCATGGTGGGCAGGCATGGGGCTGGTTGGAAGACAGGGGCTGGGGGCTGGGGGCTGGGGGCAGGCCTGGCATTCACACCCTCCCCAGCCCTCCTCTTGGCCAGCTGGTTGAAGGGCAATGCTCACCCAGAAAAGGCCATCTGAGTCACAGCTGCAGATGCTGGCTGCTTCCACAGGCACAGCCAGGTCACAGCTGGCCGTGGGAGGCTCTGCACCAGGAAAAGGGAGCAGCCACAACATGGGGGAAATAACTGCATGAGTGTTGTGTCCCAGGAGGGGAACAGTCACAGTGATCCAGGACTCCCAGGTCAGGACACAGCTATTGCAGGTCATGTCATGTTAATTCCTTTCATAAATCTGTGAATGCTCACCTCACACTAGTCAGAAGCTAAGGCTTAGAAAAGGGACACAAAATCCATGCAACCTTTGTGGGTTTCATTTAATCAATAACATTTATACACTACAAAGTGTGGGGCAGATTCTGCACAGGCAGAATCTTCATCAATCCAAACCTTTCCCAGTTCCAGAGGTCAATTCCTGATGTGCTGGGAGTCCTTGCTGGTGTATTCAGTACTGGGCAGAGGAAGATGACAGCAGGGTGATGTGATGCAGGTACAGGAGGCTTCTGCATCATGGGCAGGGCAATCTCTTGCTGCCAGCACCTCTCACAGAAGCTCACATTTGCCAGGGGCAGGCTGGGACCCTGGAGCCCACAGCCCAGGCTGCAGAAGTGAAGATGGGATCTCCAGGCTTCTGCTGGATTTCCCCACTGTATTCCAAGTACAAGGCACTGCAAGCCGTATAATACAATTTAGATGCATTAGTTCCTGATTTGTGATTACAAATTGAATTTTGCCTGGCCAAAACCCCAAACACTCAAATGATAATTAAATGTGTGTGGAGAGTTTACACTCTCAGTATTTATTATTTATAGACTGAACCCACAAATGCAAATGCTATCCCCTGCTCCCAAAGCACACCATGCTTGTCCCTGTGCACAGTCGCTGAACTCCCAGAATTGTCCTGAGTGGCACAGTGTGTCCTTTCCCATGTCCAGCACAACTGATCTGGAAGGTGTGTGAAGCCTGGGAACGCCAGCCAGCCAACAGTGATGCCCAGGGTGATCAGACACAAAATCCCCCAATCACAGCATAATTCTCCTCCTGCACAAGCAATAGGGCTGCAGCCTGGAGCATAGAGAAAGGACACAGAAACCAAACCACTTTAAAGTGGTTTTGGGGAGAGATGTGGAATAAACTGTCCCACAGTAGCTGATGGACACCTGTTTCTGCTACCAAAAAACTGCCATTACTCACTGATACCTAACACAGACAGTACTGAGCTTTGCAAATAATGTCTCTGCTCTCTGGGCACTCCTGTGCAGGCCAGAGCAGCGCTGGGCAAACCAAGGATCCTTGGCTGGCGGCAAAGATAAGCTATGGAGAAGTCAACATTAACACCAACAGCTAGCTCTGCAATATCCAAGCGGTTCTCACAGTGACCAAGTGAGAATGGATCTTGCAGAGAAGAGACAACTGTCAATCTGTTCCTGTAAAACCTCTTGCAGTCGCAGTTTTACAGTTGCCAGCTCAACCCTTGGCTTTCCTGAGGTTCTCTCCCTGTAATGCAGATAGAGGGAGAAGGAGCTATGAAATAGGACTCTGCTGGGAAAGCAATATCAGGCTCGCCCTGGTCCTCGCCTCTGTGGACTGCAGCAGCAATGAAGCTCAGCACAGGAAAGAGGCAATCTCCTGATCAGCCAAGAGTGTCTGAAAAGCAGCACTCAACAACCTAGATGGGACCATTTTGACCACCTAGCCTGTCATGCAGCTGCAGATTTAACATAAATTCTGCCAGGCTTCAATTTCCACTTAGTTGGAACTTGTCCTTTGCACACGGACACTGCAGATTAAACCTTTCCCATGGCAGCGTGACTACCCTGGTCTTCCACAGCTCTCCCTAAAGCACAGACCAATTCTTCTATAACTAGGAAAGACCTCCTGAAGTGACCAAGTAAAGACTTTCAGGGGCCCTAGTGCACTGAACTGTGCATGTATGTGCTCACATCTGCACATAAGCACAYACTGGGGTACTTTTGGTGTGGGCTGACCTCATCCAAGTCATGATCTAAGCTGCCACTTGGCTCCAGCTATGCTACACAGCCAGGACAACATAGGCTGCGGCCAAGGACATCAGCCGCACACAGAGGAGCCTCAGGAGGCCCCAAGTCTGCCCAAAACCACAGCTAGGCTGAGCCATCTTAGCAGCCCCTTGGAACTATAGATTCCATCTTGGCTTGACTGCTCCTTCCAGTCTGCATTGCTCACAGAAAGTATTGGGTTACTGTTATAAGGTACTAGGGGATGATTTGGGTTCATTTCCTTATTTCTCTACCACTTCAGTAGCTCAGTGCTGCCTCTCGTGGGGCTGGGGCAGAGCCCACGCGTGTCTTTCATGYGCACGTGGAGCAGCACCCTGGAGCCAGAGCACGCCCGGCTGCAGAGGAGCTGCGGGACTGTGCGGGAGCAGCGGCCCGAATGTCGGCATCTGTCGGTGCCGAACAGCCGCGACACCGGAGCTGCTCGCTGCAGGACGCGTGACCGCGGCCCCACGGCCCGGCACACGTGCCCACCCCGCGTGTGGAGCCTCCCGCGCTGGGCACAGCGGGCGCCGGGGGCTCCTGGGGCGCAGCCTGCGGCGGGGCGTGGGGTTACCCAGAACGACACCGGGAGCGGCGCCGATGGTCCCGGGGCTTCGGTAACGGGGCGGGGGCGGCACCGGCGGCTTCGGGGTCCGGCTCGGGGTCCGAGGGGCGGTGCCGGCCGCCCCGGGGCACGGCTGGGAGGCGGCGCCGGAGCCGCCGCGGTGCCGGAGCCGCTGCGGTGCCGGAGCCGCTGCGGTGCCGCTCGGGGGCGGGCCGGGCCGGGCGGCCGTTCCGCCCCCCCGCGCTGCGGCCGGGGCTCGGCCCCGCTCCGTCCCGCGGCGCAGGGAGCCGGGCCGGTGCCAGGGCCGCCGCCCGGCCGGGCCGCAGCCCCCGCCGCCATGGGCCGCGTCTCGGCGCTCATCAGCCCCGTCCTGGTGCTCTTCGGCTGCGACCTGTGCCTCGTGCGAGCCAGTAAGTGCGGCCGGAGCGGGCGGGCGGGCAGCGGGGCCGCGCGTCCCCAGGCAGAGGAACCGTGCCGGGCGGAGGAACCGGCGGGTGCTCGGCGCCCGCCCCTGCTCTGGGCTGCGGTCCTCGCCGGAGCCTCCCGCCGGCCTCCCCGCATCCCCGGCGTGGCCTTGGCCGCGACCCTCGAGCACTGCCCGGGCACCCCGGGGCGCCGCGGCCTCCGAGCCCCCTGTGCGTTGGACCATACCGTGTCCCCTCCCCGCGGGACGGCTGCGGCCGCGCCGCCCTGCCCGAGGGTTCCCGGGGGAGTTCCCGGGGGCTCCCGCCGGGCGGCGCGGGCAGGAGGGGGCGCCCCGCGGAGCGCGGCCCCCGCGGCCCGTCCTGCCCCGAGGGAGCGCCGGCCCCGGTCAGGGATGCTCAGGGCTGGGGCGGGACGGGGAACGGGGATCCTGCCCCTTCCTGCCGGTGTTCGCTGGGACACCGAGCTCGGAGCACCCGGGGCACCGCTGTCCTTGTGTCCTTTGACTCGCCAGCATGACCCGCTGCCAGCAGCCGCCTCCTGCTGTCTGTTTGCCTCTTGACAGGTTACTGGGATATTAAACCGAATTGCGAGTACCAGACGTGTTCTGCTACATTCTGCCGTGTTTTCTGCCTCCTTGCAAAACACGTACTGACGGATTCAGGAGGAGATGCAGTCAGGGGTGTTAAAAAGGGGCCACTTATTTTTAGATGTGCAGTCTGGTGCTTACTCCCTGCTGCAGCAATAAGTTGGGCAAACATCTGGGTGCCCTTGAGCAGCAGCCTCAAGGGCACCGGCCGAGGGGCAGGGGTGATCCCCTCTCCGGATCACGGTAGGATGGGGAGGGCACTGGTGGAGCTGTGCCCCATCCCTCTGCAGCACCGCGTCTGCCAGCATCCCTCGTGAAGGGTACCTGTCCGGCCCCTTTGCTGACCCATGGAGCCAGGATGCATGGCAGATCTGGTCCCATGTCCCCTCCCACTGCCCACTGGCCATCCCTCCCAGTGTTCAGCCGCAGGCTGCAGTGCTGTTGGTTGCTACATATAGCCCAGCTCTTCCCAGCTCTTAATCAGGCCCAAAAGGAGCACGCTGCTGTACAGGCAGGACAAAACCTGTGCCAGGCCTTAAAAGTAAGTGACTGTGCTTTCTGTGGGGGTGCCCCTTTTATAATATGACTTGAATAAAAAGTGAAGCTGGATAGCTTATAAGTGATGTAGAATCATTAGTGGTTAATGCATTGAGCTAAACAGTGGCACACTTTTCCCAGAGAGCCCAGCAGCATCTTCATTTTATAGCCAGAATATGTTGGCTTCAGAGAGCATGTTTTTTGGAACTCTTGCATTCACAGACCTTTATGGCAACAGCTCTGGCATGAAGCTGCTCTGATTTCAGCTGCAGAGAAGGCTGCACAGTATTAGACGTAATGTGCGGATTATACACAAAACTTTGTCCTTTGGAAGTCTTGTAACAACTTTGAGGTCTCATCTTGCATTTCATAGAATCCTGGAATGGTTTGGTTTGGAAGGAACCTTAAAGCCCATCTCGTTCCACCCCCCTGCTATGGGCAAGGACACCTTCCACTAGACCAGGTTGCTCCAAGCCCCGTCCAACCTGGCCTTGAACACTTCCAGGCATGGGGCGGCCACAGCTTCTCTGGGCAACCTGTGCCAGGGCCTCCCCACCCTCACAGGGAAGAATTTCTTCCCAATATCCCATCTAACCCTGCCCTTCGTCAGTGTAAAGCCATCCCTTTCTTGTCCTGTCACTCCAGGCCTTTATCCACAGTCTCTCTCCAGCTCTCTTGGGGCCCCTTTAGGCTCTGGAAAGGCTCTAATATGTTCCCGCAGCTTCCTCTTCAGGCTGAACAACCTCAGCTCTCCCAGCTTGTCTCCAGAGCAGAGGTGATTTGGATTAAACATTACTCTCTGCATCTAGGGTTAACTTCTCAAGTTTCAACTTCTGAGGCTTCTTGTCTTGTCTCTTTCTGCCAGGCATGCAAATCCCATGTGCTCAGAAATGTATTTTCTGCAGTTCACTCAGTGTCAAACTGATCAAGGAACACTGGTTTTTCTAGTGCAGAGCTGTAGCCTGGACAGCAGGTCTCCTGTCACACAGGTTCAGGGCTGCTGGCCTGGAGTCTGCACCAAGTGTGTTTAGGATGAGTGATGTCTGGTGCACTGCCAAGCCATGTGCATTGTGGCTCTGCTGTGTCCCCGTGTCCTCTCATCCTTCTGCTGCCAGTGAATGACAGTCCCTGCACAGTGCCTGTGCAATCTCTGGCTAAGTACAGCTGGAACACTTCTGTCAGCCCTGTGTGAACTCAGCAGCATGGCTTGTGGATCAGTGCAGTGCCTTTGTCTCAAATCATCAAGTGACTCAGTCCCAGGGTGGTGTCTCAGCATCCCCAGCCTCAAAACCTTGGCTCGGTCAGGCTGTGCACCCTGCACAAGCCTCGAAAATTCTTGTGCGGAGCTGGGCAGCTGCTACAACCTCCATCCACAAAGTTGTGTGTCACAGAGATGTCAGACCCTGACTTTAATTTCCTCACATACACTTAAAGGTTGGGAGTCGAGCTGCCCCCATTGCATGTATTCAGGACTCTTAATTCTGTTAGATGTAAAAAACCGCTTAATTCATTACTGTGGATGTAATCCTGTGAAGCACCGTGTCCTGTTCTTGTCCCAGGGCCAGCTGGCAGGGTCTGGTCATATCCGTGGTATTGAGCTCACGAGTTCCAGAGAGGGAGGCACATCAGTGCTACCTGCCAGGAGTGGTTTCTGGCTCGTGCTAGCTCCCAAGCCATGCCCAAGAGTGGTTCGGGCACATGTTGGCTGGTGCAGACCAAATCAGTTCTTGGACAATCTCCGCCACTGGATTCTTGGCCTATTCTGACCCCACTATGTTTGCTAGCACAGTGGTGACCTAGGACAACTGTTCTTATGCCTGAAGGCAAGCAGAAACATGCAGCCCCCCATACACCCACACTTTGAAATGCCTGTGTCTGGGACAGCATAAGGGAGCGGTTGTTTGCTGGCTGACAGTGCTGCCTGAGCTCAGCTGCGAGCTGAGCAAGCGACCTGAGATCGGCCATGGCTGGGGCGGAAAATTAGACCAGGCTGGAAAACGGCTCAGCAGAAAAGGACCTGGGGGTGCTGGTTGACAGCAGTTGTACGTGAGCTGGCCAAGAGGGCTAAGGGCATCCTGGCTTGTGTCAGCAGTAATGTGACAGCAGGATCAGGGCAGTGATTGTTCTCCTGTGCTGCTGGGGCACCTTGAATCCTGGGGTCAGTTTTGGGCCCCTCATGACATGAAAGACATTGAGGGGCTGACGTGTGTCCAGGGAAGGGAACAGAGCTGGGGGAGGGACTGGAGCACAAGTCTGATGAGTGGCTGAGGGAGCTGGGGAGGCTCAGACTGGACAAAAAGAGGCTCAGGGAGGACCTTCTCACTCTCTACAACTCCCTGACAGGAGGGTGGAGCTGGGGCGGGTTGGGCTCTATGCCTAGGGAACAGGCAACAGGACAAGGGGAAATGACCTCAAGTTGTGCCAGCAGAGGTTCAGGCTGGATATTGGGAACAATTTCATCACTGAAAGAGTGGTTAACCATTGGACAGGCTGCCCAGGACAGTGGTGGATTCACTACCCCTGCAAGTGTTCAAGAAATGACTGGACATGACACTTTGCAATATGGTTTAGTGGGCATGGGGTTATTCAGTCCAAGGTTGGAGTTAATGATCTTGGAGGTCTTTTCTAACCATAATGATTCTATGACTCCATCTGTGGGATGCTCAGCTCCTGTGCCCACAGTATACATACCCCCTGGGCAGTGGACAGGGCTTTGTTCAGCCTGTTTTTCTGTTGGTGTGTAGGCGAGCAGGGTGTGCATGCAGGCATGGCTCAGAGACATGGCTTCACCAGGTTAGTGATGAACCAGATTCTCACTGGCAAAACTCTACAGAGACATACTCTTCATGGGATAAAGGATGTTTGAGTGTATCTTTGAATCCTTTTCAGTTTTCCAGACTCCTGTTCTGAAGGAGGAAAACAGAACCCTATGGTGTCCTTGTCTCCGGTGACTCTCTCTCCTCGTCTTGCATCAGACTTCTGGGAACACACTCAGTCCCAGGGTCTCTCTTAGGACATGTTTTCTGGCTTCTCTGTTTTAATTGCCTTTGGCAGACCACAACCCTGAATTTCTCAGAGTGGGAACCACAGCCTTCCCCTGGTTTGAACTGGAGCTGGGTTTATTCAGATGTGAAGGAATGAATGAATGCACTTGGAACAGCTGGCCCGCAGAAATCACCTTTGCTTGTCACTCACTGGGGTTGTTGTTAGTGTCACGGTTGTCCTTTCTCATTCTCATGTGCCCTCTGGGGCTCTTTTTCTGTATAAATCACAGCACTGACCTTGTGCTACACAGGTAGCTTGTCGAAGGACACTGACTTGTTTGCTGGGAGTGAGAACACACAAACAGCAGCCTCAATGTCTTTCATGTGCTCCTGTGTCTAATTTCCAGACAAAATTTGGCTTTGTGTGCAGGACTGTGTGGGATCCTGCCGTGCTCTTAATGCTTTGAAATCTGAAAGTGGCGATGGTGCAGACCATGGGTCAGTACAGTCAGCTTTCTGTAGAACAGCAGTGGCTGAGCCTTGCTGCCAGCTTTGCAGCCAATGGCACTGCACTGCTGGGACAGCCAGCTCTGCCTTCAGCATTGGCCTTTCTTCCACACCCTGGAGCAAGGAGTAGCGCCAGGCAGAGGAGATGGCCAGATTGAGTCACAGAATGTGTTTATTGCAAGCTGCCCCATTTTTCTGTCACAGTCAATATATCATTGGTGTGTCTGGGCTGCTTCCTCTGCAGTTCTGGGTGGTGTGCCAGGCATTTGTGGTGTGCCCATTCACGGGGCTGCCCCAGAACTCTGTGCCTGCACACTGCTCATGCACGCAGTGGGCAGCTGCCCACCAGCTCAGAAGGCTGCTTGTGTTCTGCTGGCAGGGCTCAGGCTCGTCCACCTGCTGTGCCAGTCTTCTCCTGGGGACAGGTTCACCAGGGAAGGTGCTCCCTGTAGGCCTAGCCAACGTGCTGCTATGGGCAGGTGTTGGAGAGGCCCCATGGTGATGTGCAGGGCCAAGTGCATGTTCTGAGACATCTTCTTTTGCCTCTTTCCTGTGCCTTGCCTCGGTCCATGCCTGGCTCACCCAGACAGGCCACCGTCCCCCGTCAACGTGACTGTGACACAGCTGAAGGCAAACTCTGCCACGGTCTCCTGGGACGTCCCGGAAGGGGATGTGGTCATCGGCTATGCCATTCTACAGCAGGTATCCAGCTTTGTCCCCAGGGGACTGGGAACACCGATTACCAGCATGCTCCTATGTTGGCCCTTTTGCCGCAGTCCGGGGCTCCTTTGGCACCTGCCCGAGGACATGTCTGCTGCTGAGCAGCCCTTGGCAGGGTGCCCCATCTGAGCCATCCATCCTGGTGGGAGGCAGAAGACCGCGGGCTACACTGGGAGTAGTCCCTCCAATGGCTCCCCTGGGATTTCTCTGGATAAGGAGGGTGTTTCAGCCATGACATAACCCTTCTTTGCTTGCCTTGCTCTGCCTATGCAGCCCTGGGTGCTCGTGGCTTCTCCAAAGAGGTGCCTGGCTCTCAGGCCATGCAGAGATGCTGAATACCCAGTGCTGGCCAGTCTGGCCCACCCTGGGGTGGGTGGGTGCCTGAGAAGGGAGGAGTGTCCAGTGTGTCCAGCATAGCTGTGCAGCTGGGGGCCTGTGCCTGGTGCAGCTGGAAGCAGCCTCCTGGCAGTGACAGCTCTTCCCTCTGGCAGCGGCAGGACGGGCAGATGCAGCGCTTCATCCGGGAGGTGAACACCACAAACCGTGCCTGTGTGCTGTGGGACCTGGCAGAGGATGCCGACTACATCATCCAGGTGCAGAGCATCGGCCTGTATGGGGAGAGCCAGGCTAGCAAGCGTGTCCACTTCCGCACCCTGAAGGAGACTGACCGCCTGCCTTCCAACAGCTCCAACCAAGGTGAGGCACTTCCTTCCAGCTTGCTCAGGTGCTGCTGGTGGGGCCGTGCCTGGAGGTCTGTACAGTAGATGGGCAGGGATTCAGCAGCCAGTGAGGAAGGTGCTGCCCTGAGCAGCAGGCTTCTGGGGACACACATGGTTGTACAGGCTGCTGTTGTGTCCACTATGTGTCCATGATAATATCCCCAAGCTGTGGTTTGCAGCCATCATATCCCAGCTCTTGGCACCTATTCAGCTAGGCCAGGACAGCAGCTGAGGCCTGTCCAGCTGCTGCCTGTAGGAAGCCAGTACTAACTCTCAGATCTTCCAGTCTGCAGGCTACCAAAGGACAAATGACAGCCCCACATTTTCCTTTCCTACTCATATCTGTGTTGCCTTGGGGTTGCCTATGTGTTGGCCCATGAGAGATAATCCAGGAATCCAAGAGAGATGATGCCGATATTGGGCATGGGAGTCTGTCTCCAGCACTAACTGTGAGAGGGGTCTTGAGTATGGCAGGGCAAGCAGATGGCTGACTTTCCTCAGAACTTTTGCATTCAACTGACCTGCCCTGCCCTGGTCGCTGTGTAGAGAGGGACCTTAGTGACTACGGGCATGCGTTGTGCAGTCCCTATGTGAACCCAAAAAAGCTGCTGGAATCCCTGGCTACCTTTGTAGCGAGGATGGTTTATCTGACACAGGAATGCCACAGGATGCATGTCTTCTCTCCAGACAGGATCCCATACCCATCCTTGTTTGGGGGAGGTGGGCTTCTCTCCTTTGGAGTTCCTCAAATCCTCTTGTGTTGCTGTGGTGGGAGGGTATCTGCTGCCAGCCCTGCTTGGGGTCTCCTCTCTGCAGGTGACATCACCATGGAAGGGCTGGACAAAGACCGGCAGCTGCAGACGGGCGAGATCATCATCATCGTGGCTGTGCTGCTCATGTGGGCTGGTGAGTGCCACAAGCGGTGTTTCGGTGGGCTGGGGCAAAGGTACAATCCATGGTTCACAAAGAGGATGTGGCTCAAGAGAGTGCAGAGGCACATTGGTGTGGGTCTGGTACCCTTTCCAGTAAGTTCATTGAGTCTCTGTAGGAGCTGGGGCCAGTGGGGTAAAAGGAGCAATCACAGCTACTGCTCAGCAGTAATGGCCCAGAGTATGTGGAAGAGCAGGACACAGAGCAGGACCCAGAGTTACAGGGTGGGAGCATACCAGCTGACGGTAAGGATTGTGTTGCTTGGGCCTTAGATGCCGTGACTGACATCTGGTAACACTGCTGCACCTCCCTGGTAGAGGCTGTGCCTCAGTCTGCTAAAGCTGTAAAGTGGGTGGTTTGCTCCTGCACAACACCGTTAAAGCCAGTGCTCCAGCAGGCAGCAGGCTGCCCTGGGAGCATGGAACCTAGGAGGTAAGTCAGCTCCTGGCTGGTCACATGCAGCTGCTGTGAATGGGAAGTCATTGGTCCCCTACTGCCTTCCCAGTAAATGTGGATTTTGTAGTGGCATCTTTCAGAAATCCTTGTCCTGGCCTTGACACTTTTCTGGTGCACTGGAAGAAAATACAAGATGACTGCTGGTAGTTTATACTTGGCACAAGTTGGCATGTCAGGATGCCAGCTGGGAGGAGTCAGGCCCAGTCTGTGTGTGCCTATGTGTTGTCACACACACACTGGGGTTTGAGTGAGTCCAGCATGGGCACACTCAGGGGCATCGCTCCAGACTCCTGTGTCCAGGGTTCCCAGGTGAGGGACGTGTGCTGCATGAGATATGTGCTGTGAAACTGTGGCAGTGACTGACTACGCAGCCAGTTTGCATGGACAAAGACAAGGGTTGGCTTTTGTGAGGGTCATGAGCACCAGCTCAGTAACTTTAGTGCTTTGCTGGAGGCACTCAAAAACCCACTCAGCTGCCCACTGACCTCACTGTCCCTCTCTGAGTGCCTCAGCATCTGCCTTTAATGAGCACTGAGCACCTCACATGTGCCCCAGTGGTCTTAGCCACATCCATGCCTGTCTGCCCGAGGAAACTGGCCTGGCCACACATGCAGAGGTGCCTGGGGTGGTGCAGGCCGATGCAGGTGGGSGTGTGGGTGTGCAGCACCCCAAGGAGCCCTGGGCACGACTGCTCTGCAGCTGGGATGCTGTGGGGAGGGGAGGCAGAGGCAGCCACTGTTAGGGAGTCCTTCATCCACGGTGTCTTTCGGCAGCGGTGATCGCCCTGTTCTGCAGACAATATGACATCATCAAGGATAACGACTCCAACAACAACAAGGAGAAGACAAAGCCGTCCTCAGAGCACAGCACACCGGAGCGACCGAGCGGGGGGCTGCTGCGGAGCAAGGTGAGTGGGGAGGGCTGGCAGGAGGGCTGGCATGTGACATCTGCTGGGGCTTGCAGCCAGGATGCGTTCTGGCTCTCTCCAGAAACGGAAACACTCCAGCTTATGCTCTCACCCCAAAGACTGAGGGCTTTTAGGGTGCAGTGAGCCCTGGTCTCTCTGGGGCAGTGTGTGTGCCCCATGGGTGATTGCAGGAGAAACATTGGAAGAGACGACAGGATATGTCAGCTGGGATGGCTCTCACATTGCAGGGTGGTACCTCACCTCTCACTGTAACAGGCCCTCCACCGTGCCCCTCCATCTGCACCTCTCCTGCACCCATGGACAGGTCTGGCTCCTGCCCGTTCAGGCCAGAGTGGACATGCTAGGCAGCTGTTCTCATGGCTCCTGCCCTGGTCTGTCACTGCTCACTGTTTACCTTCACCACGGCTGGCTCCAGGTCATCACCACACAAGTCATTCCAGAGCCCCTTCCTCACCCTGATGGAGGTGCTGTGCCAGGCTGTGGATGGGGAAGGAGCGGTACCTTCTTCTGGCTGTTCCCTCTGCCCCCGACATTTCTCTGTTTGTTACCTGCCAAAGACAGTGATATATAGTGCTGATGCTCTAATGGGACCATGCGTTAGGTTTTTGCTTGTGTCTCATCTGCTGCCTCTGTAAAGGGTGGGATCTCCCCTCACTGTGTTGCCCGACTGCCCCACTGATTCCACATCTTGGTTTCCAGCGGATGTCAGGAGCAGAAACTTCCTGTTTGGACTTCAAGGCCCCAGTTCCCCTCCTCCAGATTTTTCAGCTTGCTGATTACTCCTTCCCAAAGAGATCCCTCCTCTTGGATCCCTATTCCAAACTGACCCTGCTCTGCTGAGATCTGCTGGTCTTGGTGCCTGCTGCAGGCTGAGGGGCTCTGCCGTGAGGTCTGATCCCAGGGGCACAGCAAAGCAGGGTCTCAAAGCAGATTTTTCTCTCATAGAAGAAATCTCCCTCAGTCAATATCATCGAGGTGTAAGTGCAGCACCAGCTCTGCCGTCTGGCATCTTGGGTGTCCTGCCAGAGCCAAAGCAGGCCTTGGAAGAAGAGGCAGCACCAGGTGCCCAGCCTGGAACTCAGCATGCGACGATCCACGTATCAGAACTCCCGCTTTCCTGAGGGCACCTGTCCGGGGATGTGCATGGAGCCGGCTCCCAGCCGTGCATGCAGAGCATGGCCCTGCCCGTCCCACACACCTGGCCCCGCTGCCCTGCCGGTGTGGAGCACGGAGCTTAGGACAGGCGGGGGGCGGCCAGGGGGAGCCGAGAGGCTGATGCACTGGCCCGAGGGGAGGCCGTGCCCCTGCACACCAGCTTGGCCAAAGCCCTGGCTGCAGCTGTGGCACTGGATGCCTGCCCAGCATCAGGGGGCAGACCTTGCTCTCAGCTGCCTGTTGGGGCTTGGGGGCTGCTTGCAGAGAGCAGAAGCTTCTCCCGTCAGGGCCCCGGGGCTGAGAGAATGGGGCAGTGCAGGCATTGCCCCAGCACTGCCAGGAGAGCTGTGGCCAGGGGGTAGGAGGGTTTGTCTGTGGGGCTGGGCCCAGCCAGCACAGGGGAAGAGTAGATGGCTACTGGAGAACAGGGCTCCACTGCACCCTGTCATGGCCATGCAGGGCCTTCGAGGCCTCTGTGTACTGCAGAGGACAAAGACACAAGTGAGGATGAGGAGCTAGTGCTGTCACAGTGCCTGGCCAGCCCGCAGAGCCTGCAGCCAGGGTAGGGAGTGCTGGTGGGAGCCCCACAGGGCTGGGGGAGTGGGCAGTGCCAGGGCACAGCTGTGGCTGTGCAGTGTCCCCAGTAGGGCTCAGTGCTGGCACATTCAGGCTGTTTGAGGGGAGCTGCCAAGCACTTTGTGAGCAGCCTGGAGGAGATAATGTTGTGGGGCCTGCAAGGTCTCAGTTGGAGGGAATGGGGTGAAACAAGGAGGCTCCCTGCTGGCCTGGCTGCTGCTCTCCCTCCATGCTCTGCTCTGCAGCCTGCCACATGCAGGCTCTGCAGTCCTGGACTCAAGCTCCACAGGATCCAGTGTCTTCCAGGAATAAACCTCCCAGTAAAAGCACTTTCAGGACTTTTCCTTCCAGGTGCTGCTCAGCTCCCACTGCAGGACTGGGTGGGGAAGGGACAGGATAAGCAACTCCTGTGGCAGGGTCTTTTCAATAAAAGCATACTGGCTCAAAGGCAGCATGGTCCCTGCAAAGCTGCAGGTCTGTGTGTCTGCGCACGCGTACATGTACCAGTTCCTGAATGCACATGTCTGGCCCTTAGGAGAAGACCCATTCCTGCGTCCTGTGCAAGAGCTGGGTACTGCAAGGTCACCTCGTGCCCCTCTGGCCCTCACGGGAGAGCTGGGGCTGCGAGCTGGGCCATGTTGTGCTGCTGGACCAGCTGCAGGCTGTCCCACTGAGGGTGACATCATGGCTGCTTCTCTGCAGGGAGCAGAGACATGCCAGCAGCATGGCCAAGAGGGGGACAAGGCTTGACCCTGACAGGCTGCCAGCCGGAGGGACCTGTGCTGCTCCCTGCTCAGGTGAGGAGAGGGATACCTGAGAAGCAAAAGCACTGTGGCTGTGGGATACAACTGCTGCTGGGCTGTAACCTGGGCTGCAGGGAGCATGGCCACAGCTCTAGACACACAAACACCTTGTTTTGCCCACTAGCTTTTTTTTTTCAGGGAGGTACATTAAAAAAACTAGGGCTGTCAGGGAAATAAAAGAGTTTTAAGAAAATTCTAGTGCCCTGGAAAGTGTTCAGTCTGTCTTGGAAGGTCATAGCAGACATGTGCCTGCTATCATGAGATTTTTAGCCAGGCCAGAGCCACACACAAAGAATCAAAGGATCAGACTGTGTAGAAGAAATGAGGAGCTAGGGAAGGCACAAAAAAAAGAAGTCAGAATGCAGTCGTTGTGGCCAAATAAAAAAAGGAGCAAAAAGGTCTGACATTAAATGTAAAATCAGGGTGTGGTGTTGAGGAAAAAAACCCTACACCTCTGAAAAAAAAAACCCAAAACCAACCAACCAACCAACCAAACCAACCCCGAGCCACCACTTTTCCTCAACCATGGCAATGCAGGAGGGCACGAACTGCAGAGATGAGTGCTGAAAACTGAGGGCCTGACAATGACCTGATCACCCTAATAACAGTTAAAGGTTGCTCTGTGCCCCCAGGTGAGGGAGAAAAGGCATGAGATCAGATTCAAGATGCAAAACTACACGTGAAAAAAACAGTGCACAGCTCCTGACTGACCCATGGCACCCCAGGCCTCCCCAGTGCCTGTGGCAGTCCCTGGGAGACTGGCCCTGGCACCCCAGTTGCAGCCAGCAACTGCTGCTCAGCTGGGCTGTCAGTGCCACCAGCCCAAGAAGGGCAGCTGTGTGATGTGACAGGAACCCAGCAGCCAGGGCGTCAGCCAGAACRCAGCTGCAAGCTGTTACTTGCCAGAGAAACCAGACATCCTGATGGCTGCAGCCTCCCCTGCTCCATCTGGGGAAGGAAACCAAGTGCAYGGCTTGTAGAACGCAGCCGGGGTGCAGCAGGGCAGAGACACTCCAGAGCAGAGCAGGGAAGTGGGGAGAGAGCAAGATCTGCTGGCACACAGGGGCTTGTGTCTGCTCTGGCCTCAGCATGGTCAGTGCCAGCTCCTGTCAGTGCAGGTGACATTCACACCAGTACAGCACAGCCTGGACCTGCTCTTCCCAGGTCACAAAGGCACCCTGGGCCCTGGCAGCCCTCAGCACAGGCGGAACAGCTCCCTCAGGGCTCACACCCAAGGAAGACGTGCAAGCTCCAGGCTCCATGAGCTTGGAGCCTCACCACAGGCAGGGCAGCAGACACAATACCCCGCATGCTTGTGCGTGGCACACATCCAGCACTCAAACCCACATGACAACAGTAAAAAACTCAGTTTATTTCTCTATAAAGGCAGAGCTTTCCTTTAAAAACCAGCTCATTTCACTCGTGACAGGGTATGGGGCTGAACTGCAGGGGCAAGGCCTTCATCACACACTGCTCCAGGCCAAGAGCTATTGCTCCCTGAGGGTGTGTGCACTGCCTGCACTGGGCAGGCTCAGAGCACTCGAGGTGGTCCTGCGTGGCCTGGGAGTGAGCAGAGTGAGGAGCACAGGTCCCTCAGCCCACGCTGGGAGCAGCTGCAGCTCGGGACGGTTCATGCAGGCAGCGCAGGACGAGGAGCAGGTGTTGCAGCCTGTGCACTCCATGGCAGCAGTGCCAGCAGCCCCTGTGCCAGGAGGGCAGTGCCAGGGCAGGGGCAGGCACTGGCTGGCCCGGGTGCAGGCACAGGGTGAATCCTGAGTGGCTGGTCTGTTGTTGCAGAGATTTGGCTTAGCCCATGGGAGTCGTGGGGCCAGCGGTCCTGGAGCCAGCAGTGGGGAGGTGTCCAACCCCTCCCAGCACCGTCCAGCTGTCTGGAGGCTGCCCCAGGCGGTAGCACAGCAGCTGTGCTGTAGGAGAGCTTGCTTGGGGCACAAGAGATGTTAATTCTGAAAAGGGAGAGGAAGATATGGACCATGAGGTGTGGGGCTGGGAGCCCAGCACAGCCTGCGAGGGGAAGCAGACTTTCCCAGGTGACCATCAGCCCCCTTGCCTTGCAGAAGACATTTTGGGGGATGAGCCAAGGCAGCACTGAAGGAACTTACCTGCTGGGCTGTGGGCTCCCCTCCCCAGCTCCTCCATGCTGCTTTGGAAGAGAACACAGCATCCATCATACCCCAAGCACAGCCTCCTGAGACATGGCATGCTCACGACCCTGACAGGGCAGGTGTGATGCAGCAGCACCAGGCACTGGGAGTACAGAAGGCCCTAAGCCCCCTTGCTACCAAACTCCCCTCCCGGGCCAGCCTGTCCCAAAACTGCAAAGCCGTATCTCCTTCCCATCAGGAGCCCCATGTCCAAAGGGGTGCTGCTTCATCAGGCCACACACACAGCTCCAGTCTGTGCACACACTGGTTCTTGGGTGGCACCGACTCAGCCCTGACACACCCCGGGCTGGGTGCCGCTGCTACGCACATGGAGAAACAGCCACAATGGAACAGGCCTCTCAGGCCCCCCACCAGCACTTCTGCAGACCTGCAGGCTAATCCTCTGCTGCTGGACTGTTCCATAAGCTCCTCCCCAGCACACGACACACACCATCAAGCTCAGCCCACAGCCCCAGTCCATGCAGAAGTCAGCATGACCAGGCCTCCATCCTGGTCCAAGTCCCATGGACATCAGTGGGAGAACAGGGACAACTCTGAGTCCTATCTGAGAGACATGTCTGGACAGGCTGACCTCAGCAAAGACTGGCAGAAACAGAGTAAGAAACATCTCTGGGTGCATCCTGGGGGTCAGCATCTGTCCCCCACATCTCTGCTGCAAAAGCTGGACTGCATGGTCTGTCCCTCCACCACTCAACCTTCTGTTCACTTAAGCTCTCAGCTGACAGAGGCAGAGAAAGAGGAAGCTTCCTCTTGGTTCCATGCAGCTCTCCTCCATGATCCCACCATGCCCACGGCCCCAGCAGCTCCCCTTGCATGGGGCACAGAGAAGGAAACAAGACAGGGTTCATCAGAGAGATCCCTGACTGCAAGCAGCAGCTCACCACCTACCCAGGTAAGGTTTCACTGACATTATCATCTTCCTCCTCCTCCTCCTCCTCCTGGCAAGCAAACAAACAAAACCCACCATGACATCTCACTGCATGGGCAAGTCTCTGCCAGGAGCGAGGCTGGGCTGCTCAGAGCCCATCTTGCCCCTTCACAAGATAGTCACTCCCCAGGCACAGCACAAACGGTTTCCACAGGCAGTGGGGGAAAGATAGGAATGCTGGGCTGCCAGAACCCTCTGGGCTCAGGCATAAAAGGACAGACAGGCCATGGCTCATCCCACGTCCCACTTCCCCTCCAGCAGCAAAGCCCCAAACGCAGGCTGTGAGCATGGACCATGCTGACACAGCTGCTGACAGAGTGCACCTCTGCCCAGGGACAGTGGTGGGTGGGCACACCCTGCAGCTGGAGGGGCAGGCAGAGATCACTGGGAGCAGGCTGCATGCAGGTACAACCCCAAGCACTGCCCAGCTAGACCCACACTGGAAGCATGAGGCCAAGGACCAAGCATCCAGAAGCTCCCAGACAGGGACATAGTGAGACCAGCATGACAATGCTCCAATTGCTGTGGCTGTGCAGGAGGTGCAATGCAGATGAGCAGGGCTGAGCCTTAGCCCAGGCTGGCAGGATGATGATCCAAGGGTCCTCTCCTTCAGAGGCAGCTCTCACCCCCAGCCATGAAACCAGGTGTGCAGCACAGGTCCCAGCTCCCTGTGTGACAGGGCCAGCAGAGCAGGGCTGAGGCTGCAGCAGTGCTGGGCCTGACAGCAGAGCTCCCGGAGCAAAGACACCAAGGAACTGCACCTGCTGTGTGAGCCACAGAGCACAGTGCACCTCCTCACATCAGGCTGCCACATGCGACAGGGGCTGTGCAGGTGTCAACAGGGCCCTGGGAGGGCAGGAGTGGAGAGCTGCATCAGGGTCACTCTGTTCCTGCCCTAATTCCAGACAGCCCTGGCCATGGGCCTGACTTGCACATACTGTACCCCAAACTGGTGTCTGAAGGGAGGGCTCCCTGGGGGGGTTGGCTCACGGGGTCTGCTGGGCTCACTGCTCTCCAAGACACATGAAGGGTGAAGGGGTTGATCCTGCCTAGAGCCTGGGACAGGGCAAAAGCAGCAGAGTTAGTGCCTGCAACCTGGAGAAAGACCAGCTGGGAATGTACAGGCAGGGTGGGCAAGGAACTGGGAACCCCTGCTGTGCTGGGGGAGGGTGCAAACAAGGGTGTGGGATCACTGCTCAGAGCAGGTACCACTAGGCCCTGAGCTGGGCTACAGCTCAGCAATGCACAGCAGTTCAGCATGGAGAGCAGGTACACCTCCCACCCCACCCCAGGCAGAGATGGGGGAGTGGCAGAGAACACAACCACAATGACAACACTCCCCCTGCCTGGTGTGTTTCACCAGCGAGGCAACGAGCCACGTCCCCTCCACACAGCCCAGGATAGGGTCCCACACCAGAGACACTGATCCCAGGGCTACGCACATCTGAGGGACACATCTGAGAAATTCCTCCTACCTGCATGTGTTGCTTCCCAGAGATCCAGTGCCATCTGAAAGGCCTGGGCCACAGTCAGAGTCACAGCCTGGGCCTGTGTACATGAAAGAGAGGGAATGCCTGCTTCCATCTGGGCTCTGAAGCCAGGATAAGCCCATCTCCATGAAATCTGAGACCCCCCCAGAGCATCCCTTGCTGCCTTTCCCTGCAGAACACACAGATGGAAGGCCTGAGCTCAATTCTGTCTGCCCCTGGGGCTGAGCCACCCCTCAGAGCAGACCCTCAGTAGCTGGGACAGGAAACCCCCCCTTTGCTCACTCCCTGCCTCTGCAGCATGTGAGCACACCTGTTCCCTGGCTCCAAATCCAGCTGGGGTTCACAGAGGTAAGGGCCTTCTCTCACCGAAGGGAGAGAAGGCAGGCCCTTGTTCCCACCCTTACCTCGCGGAGCCAAGAGCAGAAGGCAAGTGCTTACAATCTTCTTCTTGGGCGAGAGGAAGGCATGGCACTCCAGTGCCCCGCTCTCCTGGCTCTGGGCAACATAAGCAAAGACTTTGTTCTGCAGCTTGTCTGTAGTGCAGTAGGAGATCCTGTGGGCAGAGAGGAGCTGTCAGGACAATCTGGGACCCCAGCACAGGACTTCTGCTGCACTCACAGCACATCACCAAGCACTGCTGACAACCTGAGGCTTTCACTTGCCCTGGTGACCAGGCAGCCCAAACCCCCATCAAGGGCCAGAGGCTGCCCGGCACCTGCAGCAGATAAGAGATCTCTGCATGCACAGGCACTCCCTCCTGCGCTGCCCCAATGTGCCCTGTGGTTTTCGGATGGCCAGCTCAACCCAGTGTGTGAACTCAAGCACTGGGACAAGAGGAGCCCAGAAGGGTGGGTGGTTGCCTCCAAGGACACAACTGGAAGCCAGGCAGAGGGATGGTCTGACCTGGCACATCAGGTCTGGTGCTCAGACCTAAATTTTGCAGCAAAGAGATGTCCTGTCTCTGCTTCCCATTTAGCCACCAGCCTGCACACTCACTCCCCACACACCCAGCACTCAGAGACACTCAACCCAGCCAAAAGACAGATGGCAGGAGAAATCAACATCAGCTCTCACAGCACGTGCCTTTAGCCCATCCAAGTAAGCTGCAGTTTCTGGCATCCTGCAGCAGTGGAGGCAGACATGCAATCCTGTCCTAACTTTCCAACCACCAGCCTCAACATCCAGCTGAATGCCATAGGGAGATGAAGGATGGGCAGAGGAACTCAAGGCCACCCAGGATCCTGCCTACACTCAGCCCCGGGCAGTGCTAACGGCACAGCAGAGGGAGGGCACAGGCCTCAAGGAGCCAAGGAAAGACCTAAGCTTGAAGGTACTGCTGACAGAAGGCCCAGCCCTCCCTGGCTGCTCAAATTCCCATCAGTCTCCAGCCGACTGCTGGGGAACACCTGGCCCACCCCCATGACATGCCCACCTGTAGATGGAGATGTTCTCCACCATCTCCTTTGTGTCTGCATCCTGCAGTGAGATGCCCCTCGGAGACACTGTCAGAATCACCTTCTGGAACTTGCGAGCTCCCACCCGTGCCTGGCAGTGGGAAGACACCAGCAATCTCTGCAAATCTGGCAAGGGTTGTCACCTCATCCCCTTGCTGAAAGGAGCCCCCCAGACTCTGTACAGTATGACTCAGTTGGATACTTGCTGCAAAGGCTCCTGCTGTAGGGATGGGACAGCAGAGCCTGGTGATCAGGCATGCCCTGCACAGAACACTCCTCAAATCTGTTCACACTACTGCCACACACATGGGAAGAGAGACCCCACCTCCCCCGGTACTTCACCCTCCCCTCCATGCTACGGCAGGCACAGCTCTGCTCCCAGCCAGGTTCAGGTGTGGCAGCAGGTGGCCAGGGCTGTCCTGCAGGAAGGCAGCTTCTCCATAGCACACAGGTAGGGACCAGAAGCCTCCTGCATACCACCCTCCTCTTGGGAAGGGCACAGTCCCTCAGTGGAGCTCAGGGCTAGAACACAGACACTTCCCAGAGTCCAGGACCTGGGCTCTGACCCCAGACAGCAGGGCCCCAGGACTGGGTCTCACCGTGGCCACGATCCTGCGGATGGCAGCAGCAGCCATGTCTTCTCCTTTTGGTTTTTCTACCAGCGTCATGCCCAGATACTTGAGGGTGAAGCACATCCCCTCAAGCAGCGGCTCCTGCATATCGGCCCAGCTCTCAGGAAGCTCTGCAGAGACACAAAAGCCCTTAGAAGCCATGTGCCAGCAGCCACACAGCTAGCCCTGGCACAGCCACCCCACCTATGGCTCCCAGCAGCAGTGTTGCACAGGACACTCTCCTGGCTTTGTGACACTCTCGTAAGAGGAACAGGAGTGGGCAGTTCACCCTTGAAGCTTTAGTCCTCCAGCCCTGGAGGTGCAGGCTCTGTCAGCACAGACAGCTCCACCATATCTGCACAGGGCTGAAAATGCTGCAGCCCTTATTGCTGTCTGAAAAACCTAGTGTTCTTGGGTCTCATCTGTTTCATTACAAACAAAATGTTCTCTGTGGTGCAATCATCTCACTCACCCGAGCCACTGGCACACCTGAGGAGCAGCAGCATTCACTGCCACACTCAGATCAAAATCCCCAGATTGCCCCAGTGTAAGCAAAGCCAAACCCCTTGGCAGCTCATCTGCAGTAGCAGGTTGCCAGGGCAGGGGCAGCTTAGTCAGCAGTCATGATCCAAGCTGGGATGACTGGGAAGCAACTGCACCACAGAGGTGCTGTGTTAAGAAAGAGCTGGGAATTGCCAAGGTATGTACTGTTCACACTAAGCTAATACTTTCCAGGGTTATTTTCACCTCTTCCCTGGGATTAGTTCCCTGAGCATTACTGGCACACTTGCAGAAGGGTC
Organism: Amblyornis subalaris; assembly: GCA_018881555.1. Lineage (NCBI taxonomy): Eukaryota > Metazoa > Chordata > Aves > Passeriformes > Ptilonorhynchidae > Amblyornis > Amblyornis subalaris. The sequence goes on from JACAXG010000237.1 coordinate 87,478, forward strand.
CAACTCATAATTGGAATAATCTGAACCCACAGGGAAATCAGGAGACCTTATTTGCACAGCATACTCTTGCACAAGTGACAACTGCCAGGGAGCCTGCCTGGTGCCACGCAGACACCAGGGACCTCCACTCTGGGCAGTGGACCCCTGTGTCACTTCAAACTCCAAGGACAGTCCATGTATGCCAGGGCTGCCAGGGTGAGCACTGCTGCTCCAGAAAAGCCTTTGGGCAGCTGACTGAGGACAGCCAGATATGGCTCTCCTGTGCCTGCGGGGTCACGGAATCACGGAGTGGTTTGGGTGGGAAAGGACCTTAAAGCTCGTGCAGTTCCACTCCTTTTCCATAGGCAGGGACACCTTGCACTAGACCAGATTGCTCCAAGCCCCGTCCAGCCTAGCCTCAAACACTTTCAGGGCTGTGTCCGTGGGTCGGTTTCGGATCCTGCCGTGCCGCAGACAGCACGGGCTGGCCTTGCACACTCGCAGAGGTCCAGGCGCGGCGGCCCGAGGTGGCCGAGGCCCGGGCAGGCCGGGGAGGGCCCCGGTGCAGCCCAGCGCGTTCCAGCGCCTAACGCGGCCGCCCGGGCCTGTCAAGCCCCTGGCGGGGGCCGCCTCGATTCACAAGTGGGGCATGAAGCGGCAGCCCGGGGAGCGGGGCAAGGAGGGCCCGGCGAGCGGCTGCAGCGCTGCCGTGCCCCGCGGCCGGCAGTGCCCCGGCCCCCTCGGCCCGCCCCCCGAGCCCCTCACCTCCCCTAGCCCAGCTACTCCTACGGCCTCCCCGGTCCCCCCAGTCCTCCTGTCCGCAGCAGGCAGCGGCCGCATCCCGGGCCCGACTGCGCCAAGCTGCGGGCTCCCCACCCGGAGCGATGCCCGGCCCCGGCCCCGGCCCCCGGCCCCGGCCCCGGCCCCCGGCCCCGGCCCCCGCCCCCGCCCGCACTCACTGCGGCGCCGGCGGAGACCCAGGCCGTGCCGGGCAAGGCGCGGGCTTCGCAGCACGGCGCGCCCCGCCGCCCGCAGCGCCTCCATAGCGGAGCCAGAGCCGAGCCGAACCCTGGCTGTGTCGCGGGGGGTCGGTCCCCGCGGGCTCCGAGCACTCGCGTCAGCGCGGCGGAGGGGACGGGGTTGCCGCGGCAACAGGGGCGGGGCGAGGCGGGCCCCGTGGCGGCGGCGGCGGCGGCAGCAGAGCGGGCCCGTGGGACTCTCCTGGCCCCGGCCCCGGCCCCCGTGTAGGGCGCGATGCAGCTGCGACACGTGCGGACCCTGCTGGCCCCGCAGGTCGGGCCAGGCCGGGCCAGGCTGGGCCGGGCTGGGGGGATCGGGCCGCGGGGAAGCGGGCCGGGCCGGGCCGGGCTGGGCTAGGGGTTGAGGGGGCGGGCCTGACCGGTGTGGGGTGCTTAGCGGCGAAGCTGAGGTGGTTGTGTGCCTGCTGAGCTGCGTGTGCCCTCTGGGGCTGTTGTGTATCCGCTAAGCTGCGTGTGCCCGCAGGACGGGACGGCGCGGGTGACCTGCATGGCCTGGTCCGCCAGCAGCGCCCGGTTCGCCGTGTGCACCGCGGAGCGTGTGGTGCTGCTCTACGACGAGCAGGGCGAGTGGCGCGACAAGTTCTCTACCAAACCGGCAGACGCCAAGGTGAGCGAGGCCGGGCTGGGGCGTGGGGCGGGGCCGGGGCCGGGGCATGGGCCGGGCAGCGCTGCGCAGCCGACCGACCTTCCCCTGGTCACACCGACCCTCTCCGCAGTACGGCAGGAAGAGCTACGTGGTCAAAGGCATGGCTTTCTCCCCGGACTCCACCAAACTGGCCGTCGGGCAGACGGATAACATCGTCTACGTGTACAGGATCGGCGAGGAGTGGTGAGTGTGCAGTGGGGTCCAGCATGCTCCATTCCACCCTGCCGTGGGCTCCCTGAGCCTGGTCCTCGCCCTGGCACACACTGCAGCGCACATCACCTGACCCGCAGGGAGTCACACAGATGACCGTGGGGAGCAGCAGGTGAGCTTTCCTCGGCAGGGCCCTTGTGGAGCCCTGGCTGGGCATGCAGCTAGCTGGAGCCTGTGTTGCCATCCTGTGTCACAGATGTGTAGCCGTGGCACACACCTGCCCCACTGCAGCCTCATTTGCTGGCATGAGTTGTGCTAAAGGCACTCAGAAAGGCAGGTCACCAGAATTTTGGAAGCTCAGAAGTTGGGGTTCTTCTTGATTTTCTGCCTAAAGTTGTGATAGACAAGCAGCATGCAAAACTTCAATGGCCTGTGTTTGGCAATGCCAAACCAGACTGCATACAAACAGTAGGGTGATCAGAATGCACAGTACTGCCAGATTTGCTGATAGTAATTTTTGTTTACGTTTTTCTGTAGGGGTGACAAGAAGGTGATATGCAACAAGTTCATCCAAACGGTGAGACCCAGACTTCTGTTTAACTCCATTTTCTCCAGCCTATGTAGGAAAAGACAATGGGAGGTCTCTGCTCATACTCACAGGTGTACTTGGCCAAACTGTACTTGACCTTTAAAAGATGCAGATAGGTCCTAAGAGAATCTCTAAATTTTGAGGCATGTATTGCTTATCAAGCTTCAGAAGCATCCTAATGCCTGGGTACAGCACAGTGGTTAATTGTTGAATGATCAGTGCAGTTAGTTACAAAACTTTGGGAACTACTTTAGGCATCAGTAGACAGAATATTTTAAGGGAGTTGAAAGGGATGAATATGAGACACTTGGAGCCCAACTATTTTTCGCAGATTGGCAACTCTAAACTCCAAGATTTCTTATTAAGCAAAATGTAAAGTGTGCAGAATTCAAACTCTGCAATTTCCACATGCTCAATGCCTCAGGTTTGTGATTTCAGTCAGGTTTGCTCCTTGGCCAGCTTCACGTTCTGCTGCTCTGGCTCTGCCTGCATGTGTCAGAGAGCAATCTGCCCAGTAGGTGTGTGCCAAGGGTTGCCCTGAGATCTGTCTGAAAAGGGCAAAGGTGTTACAAATTCCTTACGCAGAAAGCCATTGGAGTGAGAAAATACAGTGCACTGACTACTTTTACCTTCAGAGTCAAAAGTCTGGCAGCTGCCCAAGGCTTTCCAGACAAGTGTCATCCCACCAGGACCCCCGTGTTCTCTGTGTGACCGAGAAAGTTCTCTGCAAGGTAGGAGGAATCATCCTCCATGGCCAAATCCCCAGAAGACATAGACTGCTCCTGATGGAGTTGCTGGAGTCTCTGTGCTAGGCTTTCTCAAGCTGTCTGGCAGGTGAGGGGCAGCCTCAGCCTTTAGGTCGAAAGTGTACATGTCAAAGTTGGGTCATGGCCCAGCACTGTGGCTGCTTTTAGGGCAGCTCAGGAGCCCTCTATGACTGCTCCCTTCTGACTGCAGGAGGGCAGCCCAGAGAATTCTGTGGCTCTGGTGATAAGAAAGCTGCTGGTCAGCCTCTGTTTCTCTGTGGATGAGCTACTGCACTGAGTGGTCATGACACTGGAATAGAGTGTCATGAGGAAAAGAGAGCAACAGGCTTGGTGTCCATTTGTCCCTTTCCTGAACAGGGTGGCTATCCCAGGTGTGGGCACCTGTAGCCGCCCTGGAGAGCCCTTTCCTTGTGTACTGCTTGCTGCCTGCCCCTCTGGCTGCCAGCCCGGTGGGGGCCTGCTCGCCTCTCACAAGCTCAGATGCTGAGCACAGCACGCGTACAGGCTTTTGTATTTTTAATGTAGAAATTCAGTGACTTTTTTCTCTCACTCTCTCATTTCCCCATGCCTTTTCTACCATTCCTAACACAATAAATCCTTTATTTTTTCTGGTGCTATGTGTGTGGGTTTTTACCACTGTGTCTGGCTTTCTCCTGTAACTAAATATTGTTATTTACAATTTTTTGATGTGTTCAGTCAATATGAGAAATCTTTTATTGAGCACTTTCCCTCTCCGGCCACTGGGCACTCCTACACACCCAGTGATCACAGTGAACTGTTCAGTCCTGCTGGCAAGCCAAGCCTCCTGCTCGAGGGCTGGAAGGACAAGCAATGAGCACATTGCCACTGTGTGAGGCTTGTTCCCAAGCTTTTGTTGTGTTAGACTGAAAACAAGAGTCTGGCAGATAATGAGGGAAATACACAAATTCCTAGGAAACAGGGGTAATGAAAATGGGTCTTGGTCATTGGTTGGACATTAAATTATGAAGAGTTTGGTTACCTTGGGACATTTTGTTTCCTGATTGTAGCTGTGTTTGCTGATATGAATGATCAGAGCAGGGACAGAAGATGAGATGAATAAATGAAAGTGTATATGTATCTAAAGCAGCCCCAGGTGCTTAAGATTGGACAGAGGAGCCAGTGGGGCTGGTGCTGGCAGCACAGTGCCAAACACCAGCCTCCCTACTGACCAGAGTTCTGCAGGGTGAATGTGAAGGGCTTTCATAAACTTTCTTGGCCCTCTCTTGCAGTTGGGTTTTGTGGTCTGCTTTATTCATCCTGACTCCATGTCAGATTCTGAGAATACCTTTGGTTTGGATTTAGTGAACCTGTTTCTACCTGACCCACTTGGTAGCACCTAATAACCATCTTGCTCATCAATGAAAAAATAAAGACTATTTCTGATTCATCAAATGAGGATCCAACGTACAAGTATTCTCATAGCTATTACAGAAGTCTGCACAGTTGAATTATTTTTATATTTTATCCTTGTTGAAAAAACCTTTTAAAACAGCCATGATTTTATATATTCACCAATAGCACATGGCAAGCCAAGCACCTGCTCAGTAAGTAATGCTCTCAGAAGAGCTCCAAACTGAACACATCCAAATAACTTTGTTGCCCTCCCTTAGTCCTCCTGAACTCAGTTACTTTGCCCAGCTCACTATTATCTGGTTTAAACTTAAGCATGGAGTAAGGCTTGTCCAGTAGCTTCAGCTACTATAAGGCCTGTCCAAATGCCTCATCTCTCCTGGCCTGAGTGGTGTCTGTTCATGAACTATTTTAGGTGGCAGTGGGGCAGAAAGCTGAGTAGGATGGAGCTCTTACCTCTTTTTACCTTCTCCTTGGCAGAGTGCTGTGACCTGCTTATTGTGGCCAGCGGAGAATTTCATTGTCTTTGGCCTTGCTGAAGGAAAGGTAGAGAAACTTGTTATTTGCATGATTTTCTTTCCCTTCCTGGGTCTGCAGGTGGCTGGGCTCCGGGGTAAGAGCCATCCCTGGGTGCCACAGTAATAACAACAGAGGGATTATGCCATGGACTGGAATTTTCTGGTTCCCGGTTAGTCCCTGAAGGTTCTACTGGATCAATTGGATCTTTACCCAAGCCTTTCTAGAAAAGTGGAAGTGTGACTCCAGCTTTTCCACTTCTTCTACAACCTGTCAGAAGGCAATGAGCTTTCTGTGATTTCTGTCCCTGGTCATGGACTGGGAAACCTCTGGGAATGTTACTTACACTGGGGGAGCTCCACATTCTACAGACAAAAGCAACATTGATCAGATTCTCTTTCTCAGGTTCGTTTAGCAAATACAAAGAACAACAAGTCTTCCACCATTTATGGGACAGATTCCTACGTGGTCTCACTAACTTCCAAGTGAGTATGGCATTGCTTTGGCCTGCCCTGCTTTGGCTCAGTCTCCCACCCTCTGCTAGCCTGGCATAACTGAGGCCAGTGTGGGAGGTTGCCAGTGTCCCTTTGCTGTCAGTTACTTGTCAAGGTAATAAYGTATTATCTTGAATATGTTCCAAAAGGAATTCCTTCCTAAAATCTGGTGCCTGGCTGTGCCACATTGGTCTATGCAGTCTGGTTGTCCCTCAAACACAGTTCAGGATGAAAGTCGCCCTGAGCTTACTTATACACATTGATGTATTTGAATCTGTGACTTTATAAGGATTACATTTGTCAGCTTCATCTGGCTAATTACTAACATTAATCAAGTTTAAGGGCTAAAAAATGGTAAGAACATTCTGCCAGATAAAACATGAGAAGGATGTTATTAGGAAAATAAACATAAGGTGCAATTTAAAATTATTCTAATTAAGATTTCACTTTAACTGCTTTAGTATTCTTTACCTAAAAATATGTAAGATGTATCATGGTCCTAGCAGTGGGATTTTCACTAAATTCTGTCATTCTGGTGACAGCCATATGATCGCTGGCTTGCTACAGTGTCCATAGAATTTGTATTCTGTTCTTGAATCTTCTAATCATCATTAAAAAGTGGTTTTCTGGGTACACGATCTTTGGCCTGTTTCTTCCTTGCTGTCTTCTCCCTGCTCGTGTCCAGAAGTACAAGACATTAATTCTATGAAAAATGGACTTAGGCCTGGAGTTTTCGCCCAGATGTTTTTTGTCTACATTGTGTTTCTTTTAGGGATTCCCAGGATCATAATATCCAGCCTCACTTCTGAGACAGGTCCAGTGCCAGGGCTGCTTGATACACCTTGCTGTAAGCACGTGTGAGCAGTCATTATTCCACTGAAGGTCACTTAGCTTCTCTGGGTTTTAGGAATACAGGAAGTTGATTATTGTGATTTTACATGATGAAGATACTTAACTGGCCACTCTCCACTCTCTGTACTTTTGTCAGCTTTGTTCTTACAGACACTGGCACAGGTACTCCGTATTTTTCTTGTCTTTGGGAAGGGTTCCTTTGATAAGGAACATCAACAATGACCCTGGGAATGGCTGTTCTGGGCAGGGATATGAATATAAAGGTGCAAGTCTTACTGCAACATTGCATCATCCTGTCTGTGTTTTTCTGCAGTGTGTCGGGGAAGGGAATCCTGTCTGGCCATGCAGATGGAACCATAGTGCGCTTCTTCTTTGATGATGAGGGCTCAGGTGAATCACAGGTATCAAAGATCCTGCTTCAGTGAGCAAAATTGCTGTTTGTACAGCCTGCTCCCCAGCTCAAGAGCTCTGGAAAGGGATCAGGCTGTGGAGGGAGTGCAAGTCTGGAGAGGAACTGTGCCTGCTAGCAGGCTGTGCTTGCTAGCAAAGGTTTTGGGAAGCATTGATGGAAGACAGAACAATGCTTTGGAATACACTGAGGGTGGTGGTAAGGGGCGAATTCATGTTTTTGTGTATGAGGCATAAGGCTGTTCAGGTGTCTGGAAAGATCTGATACTCATGTGTCCAGGAGAATGATGCTCAACGAGGTAGGGTTCCATGGAATGGTTGTTGTCATCTCCACACCAAGCAGTGTGTAGTTAACCCCAGTTAACCTTGAACCTCAGGCTCACACTTTGTCCTTGGATACCCAGCATTTCTCCTGAGCCTCCTGCTCCTCCGCCAAGAGTCTCTCTGTGCTTCAGGCCGTGGTGAAGGGGATGCTGTTCTCAGATCTCTTTTCCAGCTGAAGCTGTTTGAGCATGGCTGGTCTCTGCCATGATATCCTGAAGGCCCGTCTGTACTCTGCTATGTTGGGAGTTCAGTCGCAGTCTGGTTGATGGTATCAGTCTTCTTACTGGCATCAGGAATCTTCTGTCACAGTTAAATGAATGGAATAGATGATACATCTCAGTTCTGGTTTCTGTCTGCCTACAGACTGTGGCAGGCAGACAAAGCCGCCCCCATGAGCTGGGCTTTACAGAAGGTTCCATACTGGTCCCACTGGGATAGAGTACAGAGGCCAGGTGGGGGCTAGGGCCACTGACGTGTTCAGGGTGTTCTTGTCTGTTGTAGGGTAAGTTGGCAGTGCATCCCTGTCCTCCTTATGCCCTCGCCTGGGCTTCCAACAGCATTGTGGCTGCAGGCTGTGACAAGAAGATCGTCGCTTATGGGAAGGAAGGTAGCGTGATTCAAACCTTTGACTACAGCCGGGACTCGTCGGAGAAAGAATTCACCACAGCAGCCGCCAGTCCTGGTGGCCAGTCCATTGTCATTGGCAGCTATGACAGGTACCATGTACCTGATGGGGAATTCTCTCGATAGTGCTTCCTTTGTCAGCCATACACAGTTCATCACGTCTCTCCTCTCTCCTCTCTCTCACAGGTTACGGGTTCTGAACTGGAGCCCACGCCGCAGTGCCTGGGAGGAAGGCAAGCCCAAAGAAATAGCTCACCTCTACACCATCACAGCTTTGGCGTGGAAAAGGGATGGCTCACGGATCTGTGCGGTTTGTACCATCACTCAGGAGCCCTGAGCCCTCAAGTCTCACAGCAGGGTCAGCCTTAGGCATGCTTGTGCATGGAAAAAAAGTGGTGTGGTACAGGGAGTGCTTTGAGAGTGGTCATACTGCTGTGGTCATACTGCTGTGGTCACCCAGGGGTGCAGTGCAGGTGCTGAGGCCGAGACCTTATGCCAGGGAACTGCTGCAGTCAGGTGTGCAGAGTGTGAGGCTGTAGAACCTCATGGCTGTTGGTGTGACAGCTTGCTGTTTGCAGCAGCTCTCCTCTTTTCTCAGAAGCATGATGAGGTCAGCATAGCTTCTCCAGAGCAGTTTCAACAGCATTCTTTCCTCTGAGCATGTTAGAAGCAGTATGAAAACTGACCTGCTAATTACACTCTCTATTTCTGTGCTGTGTTTTCAGTTCAGCGTTGTCTGTCTTCTACTTTCAGCCATTAAGCCTTGATGTGCCTTTCTCTAAAATTAGATAATTCTTTAAATCTCTTTAATATTTGTGCATATTTTTCTGTATTACGTTGAATAACTCAAAACACTTAAAATATTTAGGAAAGATGTTATTTACAACTTTTCTTTAATAGTTCTTGCATATTTTTGTGTTCATCAAGACTCCTTGAAATATTTTCAGACCAAGAATTATTGAACATGTGAACAAATACTTGCAGAAAAAGGGAGGGGAATAAGTGAAAGGAATGAGAATGTTATAAAGAAACAGATAAAAGTGAAAGGATTCTACTGGAAGAGGGGAGAGATTGGGAGTCTGGGAGAGAGAGAAGTGGGAAACTGAGAAGAATAATGGGGAAGATGAGGATAAAGGTGGTTTTTAACCCCACCTCCTTCTGTCCCAGATTCATGCCAGTGTTTGGTAGTGTGTTTCTCTGAGAAAATCTTTCTCTGGCTCAATCTTTCTGTTGTCTTAAGGAAGTCAGGATAGGGCTGGTCCTCCTGCATCTGGGTGCTTGAGCCTTGTTCCCCAGAACAGCTAGGGCCGATGTTTTTCTGTCTGACCTCTGATCCTCTTCATGGAAGCAGGATCTGGAATAGCTCTCCTTGATAGAATTCACTGACCACACGGTGTGTTTGTGTCCCCAGGGCACGCTGTGTGGAGGAGTTGAACAGTTTGACTGCTGCCTTCGCAGAACCATTTACAAAAATAAATTTGAAATTACGTATGTAGGACCAAGCCAGGTAAGAGAATATCTAATGAGGTATGAAATTCCTGATGAAAACAGGATGCTTACCAGAACTAGACATGTTTGGAGTTCTTCACCTATAGTTTGTTCACAGCAACTTGTCAGGAAAGGTATAGGGCATATTCCAGGGACAGGGCTAAAGCAGGGTGGGAATTGGCTTGGATAAAAGACCATGGAGTTAATTTCCTACCTTGTGAATTTGTGTGAGGTACCTCCATGTCAAGTGCAGATTCCTGAAGTGGTTTAATTTCAGCCAAATTTACCTTGTTCAAAATGAGGCAGTAAGGGTGAGCTGACAGCCTGGGCACCCCTCTGCAGTCAGGAGAGAGAGTACAGGACTCTTCAAAGAGGGCTTATCCTTGGGGCCTGAGTAGGCCTCCAGTTAGGGTAGTAACTTGTAAATGGCAAGAGTAAGAATCCCTCATGTCTACTACAGCTGTCATCCCATGCAAAAGGAATGGTAAGGTTTTTTAAAAAAGCGGAGTGAAATGATGTGAGGGGATATCTAAATATCCCAGTATAATCTGTTGCCTAATCTTCCATGGGGCAAGAAGTCTGTGCTCTTCCTCTGCCCATGGCCTCATATTGCTTTTTCTCACTTTGTCTAGGTCATCGTGAAGAACCTCTCAACAGGAACTCGAGTTGTGTTGAAATCCCAGTATGGTTACGAGATTGATGAGGTGAAGATCTTAGGAAAGGACAGGTACCTGGTGGCCCATACCTCAGACACGTTACTGCTGGGTGACATCAGCTCCAACAAGCTCAGTGAGGTACTGGAAAATCTGTGGCATTTCTGCAGTGTCAAATGTTTAACTTCATAACTCAGAGGGTGTGATATCTGCATGGGAACAATACCTCTATTTTCAAAGAATCATAAGATAATTCAGGTTGGAAGGGGCCTTGCGAGGTCTCTTATCAAACTAACTGCCCAAAGAAAGGTCAGTATTAAATTCAGATGTTGCTCAGATCCTACGGTTTCTCTAGGGCCCTGTTCCAATGCTTTACTGTCCTCATGGAGGAAAGCCTTTTTACCAAGTCTTGTTGGTGTTTCAGCTGCTGTTTTATGACCATTTCTCATCCTTTCACTCTTCATCTGTCAAAAAAAGCCTGGCATCACGTTATTAGAGGTTTCTTAAGCCTTCCCTTTTCCAGGCTGAAGAAGCCAAATTCCTTCAGCCTCTCTTCACAGTGAAAGTGCTTCACTCCCAACATCTTGTTGCCAGTCTGCTGAACTTGCTCCAGTTTATCGGTCTTTCTTGTACTGGGGAGCCCAAATCTGGGTGTTGTACATATATACATTCCAGATGTGAATGTACGAATCTTAGCGTGTTTAAAAAAAAAAACAAACCAAAAAACCATCAGGAAACCATTCATGCCTGGCTTATACCAGTGTTATTTCTGGTACCAGACAATTCACACAAAATTGTCCATCCCCTAAGCCTCACAGTGCACTGGGTGCTGAGCCTGTGTACTGAGCCTGGAGAATGTGGGCAGTAGGCTAATATCTGATAAAAGCATTAAATAGGCTTCAAGGACTTATTTGCTTTGTTCACAGAGGTATCACATACTTCTAATCAGACTAATGGTGAGCTAATCAATCTGCCTTGGAGCAGGAGTTCTGACTAGAGATTTGAGCTGGAGAATGCTGATACTTGGTAATATAACTGYGAATCTGGCCAGACTGAAGCTTCCAGGTTTCTCTACATCTTCTGCACCGAGTTTTTCTTTCAATTGCACAGCTGTACTCACTTCTCACAAAGAACAGGGCTGAGAGGAGTACATTAGCTCTCGCTGTCTCACTGGAGTTTCGTTGAAGCAGTGACTTGGAGTTCACACTCCGGGAGGGAAGAGGACTGCTGTAGCCTTGGCTTTCAGTTTTTTGCTTCTCTGGCCACTTGTCTGTTGTTATCACAGTAGCTATTATATTATCCAGTGCTCTTCTCAAATTTCCAATCAGTTGTTCCCCCACTGGCACTATGCTGATCAGTCATTGCTAGCATGACCCTAAAAAAAAAAGTTTCAGCTGCATGTGGTGTAGAGATTATGCCCTCATCAGTGGTAGCACTGATAATGTGGCTATGGTTAGAGGCATAGGGTCTGTTTAGGTGCTTTTGGTAATAAAACTGGTCTGGGGAAAGTGGAGAAGTGCCTGTGAAGGAATAGGATAGAGGGAGTACCTTGGTCACATAAATGTCTCTTGTCAGGAAGGCAGTAATATACTATACAAAGAGAGCTGGAGTCTGAAGCTGAGTCTAGAGAAAGGAGCAGAAGGTATTGAATTTGCAGGCTGGGAATGACTGAAAAACAGTGTTGGGAGCTGAAGTGATGGAACACAATCCCTTGTGCAGTGTAACTCTTGCTGTCTGTTGTGGGAGCCGAGAGCTGGACAGTTGTCCCCAGTGCCTGCAGACTGGTCTCAGTGGAGCTGCGAGCCTGACCCCATGCCCTTGCTTTGCAGGTGCCCTGGCAAGGATCTGGCGGGAATGAGAAGTTCTTCTTTGACAATGAGAATGTGAGTAGGATGAGACAGAATGGTCCCCATGAATGGTGTGTAAAGTCTGTGTGCACCAGCAGGGAAACTGTCACCTGCATTTCTGGAAAACTGTTTTTCTCAGCAGTTTCCTGGACTTAGCCTCTCCATGCAGATCCCAATCTGCTTCCCCCCRTACTTGTCTTTTCCACATGCCAGGTACAGAACAAATTCGGTGTGTGGACTGACAAGTTATGTAAGTCATAACCCTGAAGGAGAGAGAAGCAATAAAAGAGCAGTGGCCAGAGAGGGTGTTAGAGATACAGAATACAACTGTGAGGGGGACAGCTTGACTCCTGCAAGACTGATAGGCCCAGAACTAAAATCCCTAATCTTGAGGAAAACCTGTCAGTCACAAGAAGCCAAGGACAGCTCCTTATTCATCCCAGAGTGTTTGAATTTAGATTTGTGTGCAGCAGAGTTCTTTTCTGCGCCCCTCACTGGCAGGTGTGAGTGTTTATGTGGCTGCTCTCTAAGAGTGTATTCCCCTCTCACCATTAGGTCTGCATGATTTTTAATGCTGGAGAGCTGACACTGGTGGAATATGGAAGCAATGGCATTCTGGGGTCTGTCCGCACAGAGTTTGTGAACCCTCACCTGGTCAGGTAATGGTCACATCTGTAGCCAGCACAGGCATTTAGTGAGAGTGAGCTCAGACATATAACCCTTGAAGTGTTCCACTCTGCAGAAKGCAGCCCCCAGACACTGGGGCCTGAGTTACCCACTTCTCACAGTGACCAGTGGTGGGTTTAGTTGCCAAGTTATTGGCTGTCAGGTTTTAGAAGCACCAGAGCCTCTTTTCCTCTGATCCATGCTTGGTGCAGCCTGCCATGGCTGTTGCTGAAGAGGGACCCCCTGTGCATGTTCTCAGACAGCTCTGCATCCAGCTGGGCCTGGTATAGCATCATTAGAGATTCAGTTGCCAACAGGACCTCCTCTGTCCCACTGAAATTCTATACCCCATGTTCTGATTTGGGGGAAGGATCATGGGCTGCTCAGAACAGTGTAAGTAATGTGTTATTGTGGACCCCTAGTCCAAAGAGGTAGCTTCTGGGGGAAGCCATGGATCAGAAAGGTTTGTTCTCATTTGAGGCAGCTGTAGGTACTGGGCAAGTGTCACAGGTCAGAGAACTGCCGGAGGCTCCATGTGCTCAGGGGAACTGCAGGAAAGTCAGGGAGGGGCTGTGTGGTTCAAGCGTGAATTTTGAGAGTAGTGAAGGTAACAGCCATTCCCTTCAAATCACAGTGTCCGTATCAATGAGAGACAGCAGCGAGGCGTGGAGGAGAACAAGAGACTGGCTTACCTGATAGACATCAAGACCATAGCAACAGGTGACTGTAACCCTCCCTCCCCTCCTCAGCCAGCCTTCCTGATCCCTTTTCATTTCCTGTGGCAGGCAGCACATCCCTGAAGGTCCTCTGTGCATTCCCTCTACCAAGCAGCAGGTTCCTGAAGTTCCCCTTCACMCTCCCTCCGCCTGGCACCAACCCACTGGAGACCAGGCTGTTCCTGCTTTCGGCAGGATGYTGCCTGGGACGGACTGTGTCCTGGACCCAGACTCTGTGTTACCTGAGCTGCCCATGAGCTGCCATGCTCACAGACAGCAGGAGAGAGTTGCTGCTGTTGAGAATGCATCGAGATAAAATGTCACTGCTGCCTGGTTTTCATGTCACAGGGTCTTTGCCGGGGTCTTGCCCTAATTGGGATTGGCATCTGATTCCCCTGGGACAGCTTTGAATGTTGAGCACTTTGAGGTACATCAGGTACTTATACTACTTCCTTTCCTTCCTTCCCAAGTGGACCTTGTTGGTGGCTACAGTGCTGGCATGATCAGCCACGACAGCAAGATTGATTGGCTGGAGCTGAATGAAACAGGCCACAAGCTGCTCTTCAGGGACAAGAAGATGAGGGTGAGGCGGGAACCTCAGGCCGTGTGGCAGGATGGCGTGTCTGGGGAGAGGTAGAGACAGACATGCCTGAATGGAGGGAGGGAGGTGAGAAACACATCTGAAGTACTCCTAATTTTTTGCTCACTGCTCCTTTGAGAAAGATTGACTGCGTCCAGATTGCATGAGCTGGCAGTGTTGCTTTCTTGAATCATAGTTAATGCTGAACTTGGTTACTAGACATCTTGCTTCATCTCATCACACCTGAAAATGAAAATCATAGATTCTTCTGCTGTACATATGTCTGTGGTATTCAAAAAGTCATGCCAGTCAGGTGAAGCCCCAGGTGACTGGAAAAAGGGAAACATTTTACTCTTTAGAAACAGTGGGAAGGAGGACCCTGAAAACCACTGACCTGGTAGCCTCACCTCTGGGCCTTGGAAGATCATGGAACAGATCCCCCTAGAAGCAGTGCTAAGGCACATGGGGAACAGGGAGATGATTCAGGACAGCCAGGGAAGGTGATCTGGGACAGCCAGCACGGCTTCCCCAGCAGCAAGTCCTGCCTGACCAACCTAATGGCCTTCTGTGATGGAGAGACTCCATCAGTGGACAAGGGAAGGGCTATGGATGTCATTTATCCGGATTTCTGTAAAGCCTTTCACACAGTCCCCCACAACATCCTTCTCTATAAACTGGAGAGAGATGGATTTGATGGGTGGACTGTTTGGTGGGTAAGGAATTGGGTGAACTGTCGCATCCAGAGGGAAGTGGTCAACAGCTCAGAGTCCCAGTGGACATCAGTGAAAGTGATGCCCCTCAGAGGTCTGTATTGGGACCAGTGTTATTTAATATCTTCATTACTGATACACACAAAGGGATCGAGTACACCCTCGGCAAGTTTGCAGAGACACCAAGCTGAGAGTGCAGTGACGCATGAAGGATGGGGCCATCCAGAGGAACCTGGACAAGCTCCAGAACTAGGCCCATGGGAATCCCATGAGATGTAACAAGGCCAAGTAGAAGGTGTTACACCTGGGTCAGGCAGCCCCAGGTACCAATCCCGGCTGAGAGACAAATGGATTCAAGAGCAACCCTGGGGAGAAGGACTTGGGAGTGCTGGTGGGTGACAGGCTGGATGTGACCCCACTGTGTGTGCTGGCACCCGGAACCACCCATGTGCTAGGCCTCGTTGTATGAGGAAAAGCTGGAAGAATTACGATTGTTCATCCCAGAGAAGAAAAGGCTCCAGGGAGACCTTACAGCACCTTCCAGTGCCTAAAGGGGCTCCAAGAGACCAGGAGATGGACTTTGGACAAGAGCCTGGAGTGAGAGGACAAGGCGGAATGGCTTCCCACTGCCAGAGGGCAGGATTAGATGGGATATTGGGAAGAAATTCTTCTCTGTGAGGGTGGGGAGGCCCTGGCACAGGTTGCCCAGAGAAGCTGTGGCCGCCCCATCCTTGGATGTATTCAAGGCCAGGTTGGACGGGGCTTGGAGCAACCTGGTCTAGTGGAAGGTGTCCCTGCCCATGGCAGGGGGTTGGAGGTTCCTTCCAACCCAAACCATTCTGGGATTCTATGATTTCTCCAACCATTTTGATACAGACTGAAACAAGGACTTCCAGGTTCTCTTTTGATAGGTGTGTCATGACACTAGCACAGTTCTCTCTTCTTTTTCTCATCTCTTCTAGGTGAGGACAAGAAACAGAGACAGTCTAGGACTTAGAACAAAGTTAAGGAACAGAGACAGTCTGGGACTTACAACAAAGTTATGCCATGTGTCAAGTTACACCTTCCAAACTGTTAGGTTTGTTTCTGGGCAGTGTATTCTACAAACAATCGACCTCTCACTGTATTGGCAGCAATCCTTGCAATAGGACTGTGGCTGGGATGGACAGTTCAGCCCAAAATTGCAGAGGAAGGCCCTTCTTGGTTCCTTAGATTGTTTCCATGAAGGACTTAAGAGCCCGTTTTCCTGTTCCAGCTCTGCAGCTGAGAGGGAACTGAAGTAGCACGAGGCATATTCTGGTTTATATCTATCTGTGCCAAGCCATAAGGGAGGCAGGATCTGAGCATGCTGCTTAAAATGCTGCAAGGGTTTAAAAAGGTCTAATTCCTGGACAGCAATGTGTAAATAAATACGAGATTTTAAGATGTGTGTCTTGGAAAAAGACTGTTTCTTGGTGGGTAATGTCTGTGTACAAGATGCCTGCTCAGATTTTCCTGCAATGTTTGTGTGAGCTGGTGGCCCAGCCACAAATCCAGCTGAGCCTGTTCTCCTCTCCCCCCTCCAGCTGCAGCTCTATGACATTGAAAGCAGCACCAAGACAACCATTCTGAACTATTGCTCCTACGTGCAGTGGGTCCCGGGCAGCGACGTGGTGGTCGCTCAGAACAGAAACAGTCTCTGTATTTGGTACAACATCGATGCTCCAGAGAGAGTCACCATGTTTCCTCTGAAGGTAAAACTCTGGAGAATTGAATTGCCTCCTGCAGCTTCTGTTACTTCTTCCTCACATGTGTGGGAGTAGGAAGGGTAGTATGGCAGAAGGGAGACAGAAGGGAACTGTTAGTTTATCATGGACAAAATATTAGCTCATTTGTCAACTCTGCAGACATTTCTGGCAGAAGATGGAGCAAGGAGCTGCTTTGGAGCTGCTCAGTGTGAGCTCGTTCAGAACTGTGACTGGCAGAGCTGTGGCGGTGCTGCCCTCACATCCCTGCAGCCCCACGTGTTTCAGGTGAACATGGGAGCAGTGACAGCTTGTACTCTTTCTAGGGTGATATCATAGACTTGGAAAGGAATGATGGGAAGACTGAAGTGATAGTATCTGAAGGGGTGAACACTGTGTCCTACACCCTGGATGAAGGCCTCATAGAGTTTGGAACTGCCATTGATGATGGGGATTATCACAGGTAAGTGCTGGATACACCGATGGGGATGGCAGGTAGCTCACATCACATGCCAGCCACCTGGGAATCAGGGATCCAGGAACGGCAGCAGCATGGGTTTCCATACAGAGCTGAACGTCAGGCTCTCAGCGTGATGTTGGTGCCAGGTCTAGCTATAATGAACGTCAGAGTCCTTCAGGAGGGAATATTCAGCTTTTGCCTCCTCACAGCTTTGTGGTTTCAGACTYAGGGAGACACTGGCCAGTCTGGTCCCATAGACACTGACAGGGCTTTGCTGAAGGTGGTTAATTGCAGCGAATAAAGATGTCTCCAGAGCAGCCAGATGTGAAGTGGTGCTTGGTTGCTTTTACTGCTGCCCTTATAAGGATGGTGGCAGTGTTATGGAAACATCCAAGAGCTGTGCAGAGTGAAAATCGACTGCCTGAAGCTGTCATGGCAGCCACTTGGCTACTGCTGACACTGCTATACAGGGCTTTTAAAAGTGACCAGGGGGGAAAAYTTCGTGTGTTGATAGCACTGTTACCACTTCAGAGACTTCTTTAGCAGGGACTTGTATCAGACACAACCCTTTGGACTTGTCCCACACTGCTACAGCCTTCTGCTGATCACCTGCCTCTAATTAGGTTAGCCCAGGTAGGAATCACCTAGATCTCTGATTTTTCCCCTGCTCTGTCAGCCCTTGTGTTACACTGCCCTCTTCAGAACTGATCACATCTAGCTGGCTTTGTCTTCAGTGAAGCACTGGTTAGAAAACTCCTGTCTGAGTCTGGGGTTTTTCCTGAGAGCTCTTCTGTTACTGAAAGTCTGAAAATCTCTCTGTCTCAAGGGCTACTGCATTTTTAGAGACACTGGAAATGTCCACAGAGACTGAAGCCATGTGGAAGACTCTCAGCAAACTGGCTTTGGAAGCAAGACAGCTGCACATTGCAGAGAGGTACATCACATCTTCCTGGCTTAAACATGTTCTTTGCTGAATCCCTCACAGAAGCCAGGGTCCAACTAAAGACCTGGCTCTGTGTATGGCCTGGAAGATCCACTGCATTGGAGACTTAAGTGTTCTCTTTGCCAGGCCTTGACTCTGCCTTTTCACCCCAGCCAGTAATGCCAGAACCAGGGGTGGGAAGACATCGCTCTGTAGCATGAATTTTTGTTGATGGCAGCCCAGACCTCTGTATAGGAAGGACTCAGAGAGCTGACAGACATGGGCAAGCTCGAGGCATTGCTGAAGCCTGGGGAGGTGAAACATGAGCCTTGGTCATGCCCATGGATTCTCCTGTGGAGCAGGGCTAGAGGGCACATTTGAACATAGGTCTTGGCAAAGTCCTTCTCTTGAAGTAGGGCTACTCCACCTCTCCCATTGCTGAGCTGGTTCTACTGCCCAGGTTCTGATTTTCTTTTCTTCAACCAAAAGTGGGCAACAAAACGCAGTTATTGACTAACTGCTTTGCATTTTCCAGGTGCTTTGCAGCTCTGGGAAACATGGCAAAGGCTCGATTTCTGCATGAAACCAATGCCATTGCTGACCAGGCAGCTCAAGAGCATGTAAGTCAAACCTTTCCTGCTGTTCAGGGCAGCAGTTTTCCTGTAAACACTCAAATGCACAGTATCTTCTGTGTCCATGCTCACCATTGTAGTGCTACTGACCAGCACCTCATCATGTAGAAACTGCTGACATTATCTTCCATCCGTGCCTGCCAGGTCCCTCTCAAGGCTGGACATTTTATACAGCTCCTGGCTTGTCACTGCTATGATTCTCAACTGTCTTTTGTTTCTGTAATGACCCAGACTCCACCTGCAGTCCATGTTCCATTCCAGAACCTGTTCTTTCCCTCAGCAAACTTGCTGCTTGCTGCTGTTTGCAGGGTGGAGATGGCACTGACCATTACCTAGTGCGGGCTCGCTTGGCCATGCTGGACAAGAACTACAAGCTGGCAGAGATGATCTTCCTGGAACAAGTGAGTAAACGAACATGGAGAGGAAAAGGTTTTGTTTATTTCTGAGTGGGGAGGTTTGTGCCCTACACTGTAAGAGGAGGGGAAGATGTTACTTGTTCCTCGGAGAAGAGTTTTCGCCATGAAGTAGAAGGGGGTCTTCCTTGTTCCAAGGTGTAGGATTATCCTGAGGTGCATGAAGAGGGTGAGGGAGGATGTATATCCACGTAAAGGAGACAGTGCACTTTTTCAAGTGTTTTCTGCACATCTAACCCTGCCCACTGTGAAAGCTCAGTGGCAATGTTTCTGTTCCTGCATGGAGCCTTCAGGTTAACACTTTGCTTCCTGACACAGAATGCCACAGAGGAGGCCATGGACATGTACCAGGAGCTGCACATGTGGGATGAATGCATTGTGGTGGCCAAGGCCAAGGTACAGAATATTGCTGCACTGGGCTGTGGGCTGGGCTTGCTTGGTAAATCTTCTGGTTGGGAGTCCATTCAAGGTTTGTGTTCTCTTCACCTGCCCTACCTTGCTTCTGCTTACAAGGGCTCTAAGTAGAAGGGAAGGTTGCAGTGGTGTAAGTACAGACCCAGATGAATAGAGAGAGAGAAAAGCTACTGAAATTGCTTTAGGAGTATCTGTGGCTTCACAAAAGAATGGGTACTGCCATGGTACACAGGACTGGCATTGTGGTTTCTGATAAATGGACATCAAGAGGCCTGGTGCTATGACCAGGTGTTTAGAGCCTGCAGGATGAGCTGGACATCTCACCCTACCCAGGTCAACCAGTTCTGCGTTTCTCCACAGGGACACCCAATGCTGGAGAAGTTGCGTCACGGTTACTACCAGTGGCTGCTGGATACCCAGCAGGAAGAGAAGGCTGGGGAGGTCCAAGAGGGGCAGGGTGACTACCTGGCAGCCATCAGCTTATATCTGCGGGCAGGGCTGCCAGCCAAAGCAGCACGGCTGGCCATGAGCAGGGATGAGCTGCTTACCAGTGGGGATGTCATTGACAGGATCTCCACAGCACTGATCAGAGGGGAACTGTATGAACAGGTAAATGGCCCTTCCCACTGGGCTTTCTTCTTAGGGGCATCAGGGCCCTTACCCCATCCTCTGCACCTGTGAGACACAGGGGAACTGAGCTGGAAGGTAGCAGAGGTAATTCTGTGTTGATAAGTTTGCAGTTAACATTTGTGAGGAAATCCTCACTGTATCCATTGTACGTGGATGAGGTCTAGAATTACTGTTATTAGTCAGGAAAAAGATCTCATCTCATTGGCAACATGTCTCCAGAATATAGTGTCAGTACTAGTTAAGGAGGCCCTTGGGAAGGTGGGAATCAACAGGAACAGAATCGTGAATCAAACAGAAAACTTGGTATCACTGTGGAAATGTCAGTGCTTCCTCATAGCAGAATAAAATACGGTGTAAGGAGCTCCCAGCTACTGGATGTTGTTACCAAAAGTATAAATGGTCCAAAAGTGACAAACCGTGGAAGTAGAGTCTGTCAAAAGCCATTAAATATGATGATGTGAAGGCATCATGACACAAACTCAGGCAGCTTCTACTGTGCAGGTTGTGAGAGRTGGACAGAGGAATATTGAGGTATATTTGCTCTGTTATTATAGTCTTTCTCTAGACATGTGGTCTTGCCACCATTCACATACTGGAGGGAATGAGCCTTTGGTGTGCCAGGACGGCTGTGCTGTGCTGTGGTTGATCAGCAGAGAGGACAATGGTCTTGGCACAGGTTGTCTTTCCTAGATGTTCTTGAATCCCCATGCTCTTGGTTAGTGAGGAAGGCAGAGCAGGAGTGTGCATGGAACTGGTAGGGTACAATGATGTGGGGAGGTGGTGGCTCTGGAAACTGGAAGCTTGTATTTGTCATTAGGCTGGAGACCTGTTCGAGAAGGTCGGGAACCCACGGAAAGCTCTGGAGTGCTATGGCAAGGGCAGTGCCTTCCTGAAAGGTACTGTGCTCAATGTTTCTCCCCTTCATCTCCAGTAGGAGCCTGGGTATTCTGGCCTGGTGGCAATGTGAACCATTGCCCTGGAGCCCAGAGATGCCTGGATGCTCTGCAGCTTCCACCTATCKTTTCATTCAGTGTGTGTATTTTCACGTAGTTGTACTTCCACATGCAGTCCCAGGACAGTGTCCTGTTCCCAAGCCCTTGCCCATGCTGACTGTGCCAGCATGGATTTGACCCAGCTCTCCACAGGGTCTAGATTGCTGGGTAACCCGTTGAAGCTGGAGTGGCTTAGACAGTTACTATTGCCCTCTCTCTGTGCTAAGTCCCAGGCCCATGTTTGCCCCACAGTTCTGCTCCCTTGGTGGCCTCGGTGTGAGAGCTTCTGTTCCCCTACAGCCGTGGAGCTGGCGCGCCTGGCATTTCCTGCAGAAGTTGTGAAGCTGGAGGAGGCCTGGGGAGATCATCTGGTGCAGCAGAAACAGCTGGATGCTGCTATTAACCACTACATCGAAGCCAGGTGGGGGCAGGGGGAGGCTGTATAAGCAGCAGGGTACAAAGTTGATAGGTTTGCCTCTATCAGCGGGGGCTTTCCCTGAGTGAACTCCCACTGCCCTGCTTAGCAGTGCCCCTGTTGCTTGTGTGCACCAGCCATAGATTCCTTCCCACATCTCTCCCAAGGCCTTTCAGCCCTGATTGCTCTTCCCTGCTGTCCGAGTTCTTTCATCTCCCTTAGCGCTGCCAGTCACTCAGCTCCTTTGTGCTGCTTTAGCTCAGGAAGCTGAATCAGGCAGCAGAGCACTCTGGTCTCCCTGGCATAGGGCAGCTGGAGGAGATGGCTGCTGCCTGGCTCTAAAGACTGGTGGGTTTGGTGCTAGGTGCTCAATTAAGGCCGTTGAGGCAGCTTTGGGAGCCCGGCAGTGGAAGAAGGCCGTCTACATTTTGGACTTGCAGGAAAAAGAGACAGCAGCCAAATATTACCTCAAGATTGCCCAGCACTATGCAGCTTTACAGGAGTATCAGGTGAGGCCACAGACCACAATCACCACAGCTCTGTGTGTCCCCTGGGAATGCTGAGTGTGGTCTTTTCATGGCAGGTTGCAGAGGAGCTATACATCAAAGGAGGCCAGACCAAGGATGCCATTGACATGTACACGCAGGCTGGGCTCTGGGAACAGGCTCACAAGGTAGAGTCAGAAGGCAAAGCTTCTGGGAACTTCACCCCACTTGGTGAGACGTGTCTTCCTTCAGGAGGTGGTGGTGCCTTGTGCACCAATACCTGATCAACCAGTGCTCTTCCTAAAAGATGCATGCAGGGCCATCCAATAGCCAGCAAGAAACCCGTTCCCAGTATTTGCATCCTGACCACGCCCTCTTCTCTCTCATAGCCCCATGTGGGTGCACCTCTGGCACAAGTGGCCCTCTCCAACAGCTGGTCCTGTGTGCTTTGTGACAGTGACAAGTGACTACCCATTCTTTGCAGAGCTTATAGCATGGATACCTGTTTGGCAGATGGGAAGGAAATTGGTTTTTCCCTTTTCCTTCACTGCCCTGTGCCAGGAAATTGCTGTTTATTGTCTCCCTTTTGTGTTCCTTTTGGCAGCTGGCAATCAAGTGTATGAGCCAGGAGGACGTGACTGTGCTGTACATAACCCAGGCCCAGGAGATGGAGAGGCAGGGCAAGTATAAAGAAGCAGAGAGGTGAGTTTCTTCCAGTACCAGTAGCAGTTCAAGACTGAGCCCTGAAAAATTGGCTGTAGTGAGGAGGAACCCTTTCCTGGGTTAGGAGTAGAATTTGAGACTGGGGTTTGGAATGGTCAGAGGAACTCTCTCCACACGCAGAGACCTAAAGCTGATATATCAGGATGCAGAGAGATTTCAGGCACTGGTCATGTCCTTGGCTGAGAGGCTTGGGTGTGTTTGTGTTCCCAGGCTGTACATCACTGTGAATGAACCTGACTTGGCCATCACCATGTACAAGAAGTGTAAGATGTACGATGAGATGGTTTGCCTGGTAGCCAAGTACCACAAGGACTTACTCGGGGATACTCACCTGCACCTGGGCAAGGTGAGTGCATCTCATGGCAGGGGATCAGCTAGACCAAGCAGGGGCAAGAGTGTCGCTATCTCATTGTCTCTGACTGCAGGAGCTGGAGGCAGAGGGGCGCTTGCAGGAGGCTGAGTACCACTACCTGGAAGCCAAAGACTGGAAGGCCACAGTGAACATGTACAGAATGAATGACATGTGGGAAGAAGCATACAGGGTAATAATCATTCACAGCTTCCCACCCGTGCAGGGGTCACTCTCTGGCTGTGGGATCCTGGTGGCAACTGCTTTGTCTCTGTTCACTGCAAGATCAGAACACTTGGTGTACACTAGCCAGCACTCCCCAGCCCTGGAGGCCTGTGGCCCTCCCACTCTGCAGTATTGCAGTCCAAAAGCAGGGCTTGACCTCTAGCCTTTCTGCTGTGCTGCCTTCCTCCAGGCACTGCCCTGCCCCTGACCACTGCATCCCGTTGTACCTGAGAGGTTTTGCTCTGGCCTCACCCCCCCGGCACTGCTCTCCTCAGAGTGGACATGGAGTGCCAGGGTCACTTCTGCTGCCCAAACAGTGGCACGGGCTGTGCTGAGGCAGCAGCTGTTCTGCTCTGCTGTATATGCCTTTGTCTTACTCTCCACTCACCACTCCRGTGGTGGCTGCTGCAGAAGGGTTCCTCAGGAGGGAATGTGGTTTTGGTGCTCCCTCGTGCTGACAGGCAGCATGAGAGGGGCTCAGTCTGCTGAAGGTGAAACGGATGCACTGGATTCTTCCTTTTCTTTGTACAGGTGGCCAAGGCACACGGGGGAGCAAACTCCCATAAACATGTGGCCTATCTGTGGGCGAAGAGCCTGGGTGGGGAGGCAGCTGTGAAACTCCTCAGCAAATTCGGGCTTCTGGAGATGGCCATTGACCATGCGACAGACAGCGGGTACGCGGGTGCCTCCACCCAGCACTTCCTACCCTCTGCCTAACCTCGGAAAAAATGGGTGGCCCAAGATAACTGTGTGCACATGGTAGCTGCAGGTCCAGAAAATGACGTGTCTTCCCACCCCACCATACTTCACACAGGCATTCCACTTCCTTGACACATCCCACTTCCCGTCTTTGTGTCARTCTCTCAAATGCCAAGTCCAAGCTGGGCAGGCAAACGTAGTCTGTTCCTTAACCCCTGCAGTGGGGGGCCTTGTGAGTGCCTATGAGCATGAGAGGAGGTATTCCTCACGTCACCATAAGTAACTGCCTGCCAGAAAAGCTTCCGCCCTGCTCTGCACCTGGCCAGGTGTCTGCCTATGTGGCCGTTCATTCCTGCTCTTCTCCARGCTCCCACATCTCTCGGCTCCTGCCTTGGGCTCTAACAGCAGGTGCCCCCCTTACTGGGGGCTCTAAAAGCTCCTGGTCAGGAACAGGAGGAATGGGCAGTGCCAGTTCACTTGTGACCCCCTGTATTCCCCTCTCTTCTCTCCCAGGGTCTTGTGCTCTACTTGATGTCTTGCTCTTGGTGAAGGCATACTCTCACAGCACAGAGTCCTTCTCCCTTTCGTTGCAGGGCCTTTGAATTTGCTTTTGAACTGGCCCGTCTCTCCATGAAGCAGAAGATGCCAGACATCCACTTGAAATGTGCCATGTTCCTAGAAGATGAGGTAATTTTCCACCTGGAACAGGTGCAAGTTCTCTGGTCCCTCAGGTAACTGAGCAGTTTTCCCTGGGCTGCTGCAGCTGGCACAGTTCTGGCTGCAGTCACTGCACATCCAAAGGGCTCCATGCTGACAGCCCCAAGCCCCACACACCTTTGTTTCATAAATCCTCCCTGCACTGCAGTAAGTAGAGGAGGTCATGTGATGATATCAGAACAGGAAGGTGTGCAAGCAAGTTACTTCCTCTATTCTAGGGCAAATTTGAAGAGGCTGAAGGAGAATTCATTAAAGCTGGGAAGCCCAAGGAAGCTGTGCTGATGTATGTGTCTTTCCACATCCTGGCCTGCTGCTGTCTCCATGCAATGCCAGCCTGGTTGCCTCTCCAGCATCAGGCTGCTCCCTGTCATCCCCCTTGCTACATCTCATGTCCCTGTTACATCTCTTCCCCCCAGGTTTGTGCATAACCAGAACTGGGATGCTGCACAGCGTGTGGCTGAGGCTCATGACCCAGACAGCGTGGCTGATGTGCTTGTTGGACAGGCACAGTTTGCCTTTGAGCAGAGAGAGTTCCAGAAGGCAGAGGCCTTCCTCCTGCGAGCACAGAGGCCTGAGCTGGCCGTCAAGTACTATAAGGTGAGCATAGCCTGTAGGAACATCATTGTCTTCCTCACTGGACAAGAACCAGGTTAGATGAAGGAGTGAAATCCACCTCCCAGCTCTCCCTGTCAGTTTAATAGCCAAAAAGAAACCGTTTACTCAGGGTTTCTAGAGGAACTTAATTCTGGCCTGAAGACTGAAGCAGTGCATTTCACAGCATAGCTTTGTGCCCTCACAGTTCCTGGAGGACGTCCTGCCAGAATGTGGGTGGGCCTCAGGGGGAGCACAGGTGGATGCATTTGGAGATTTAAGTGCCCATTCTATGCAGGTAGCTGGAATGGATGAGCATGTTCCCCTGAGGTAGTTTGGGTGAGTGGATAGACATAGGTGCCATTTTAGGGGAGGAAAGAATTGGATGGTGCTACTGTGGTTGTTTCTTCTAGCGCGTTCTTTGGCAAGGTGACATGAGAGGCTTGATGTGTTATGTGATGGCAGGAGTGTGGGGGACGCTGGTGAACTGGTGAAAACTTCCCCCCGTTGTGCCTGTGCAGGAGGCTGGCATGTGGAGCGAGGCCCTGCGGATCTGCAAGGAATATATGCCTAGTCGGCTAGGAGAGCTTCAGGAGGAGTGTGGCAGGGAGGCTGGCAAGAAAGGCTCCAAGTAAGGAATGCTGTGGTCAGGCTGCAGGAAATAGCCCTTCCCCATGGTCATTTTGCTTATGCTTTACAGAGACAGCCTGAGGGGATCCCTGACATCCAATTGTTTCCTTCTTGAGGACTCCGGATTTCTTACTGCTTACTTACTAGGTTTCCTACCATCCTTCCTAATTGCTCTGGGAGGCTTATTCCTGCCATCCAAGGTCTCCCAGATGGTTTCTTGCCACACTTAAAAATCTCCACGGTCTCCTGTACCACCAGTGCATCTCCCCAGGCTCCTTGGTCAATTCTCTCCTCAGCACTGTTTGTGTTCTCTGTCACATACTCTGCTCCATCTGAGGTCCCTGCTTACCAATTCTGTCTACCTCCCTGCTCACACCCTACACACTGTATCCAGGATCTCTGGCAGCATCCCTGTCCTGCTCACAGCCTGCATTCCTCCTTGTAGTGGAACTGAAGGGCTGCTGGAGCAGGCACGGGAGTGGGAGCAGGCTGGGGAATACGCCAGGGCAGTGGATTGCTACCTGAAGGTGCGGGATCCCAGCAACAGTGTCCTGGTGGAGAAGTGCTTGCTGAAGGTACCGTTGGGGCCTGTGATTCCCTTCATCTGCTCTGCTGCCTGGAAGCTCTTCCATGGCCTGAGTGCACCTCAGAGATCCCTCACTGCAGGGCATGGGAGAGCCTGCAGGCTGCGGTGGCTGCAGGGCTGGAAGCCCTCACAGCTGTTCTCTTGAGCCATGATGGGCTGTGCTTATTCTGCCTGGTGCTGCCTCCCTTGGTCTGGCACCACTGTCCGTGGCAGGCCTGTGCTGTGTGCCCACAGCTCCCTGCACTGAAGAGCTGCACTTTATGACTCAGCCCTTGCTAGAGGAGCACCTTCTTGTGTTCTGTGCCATCAGCCTGTGTGTTCTGTTCTTGCTCATACTTCTCACTCACACCTGTGTCCTTGTACCAACTTCAACAACAATTAATGTCCTTGTGTGATCTTCTCCTGTGTGTGAAAGTAGGTGAGCTTTGCTCCTCTGCCTTGTTGAAATGACCTGCCATGATTTCTTCTCCCCTTCCTCCATAGTTCASATGTTCCCCACTGTCAGTCTTTTAGCTGGGACTGAGCACTTCCCAGCTTCATCCCGCTCTCCCAGTTTTTATCAATTGAGCTGCTGACAATTTCTCTTCACAGGCTGCTGAGTTGGCCATGAAATTCTTGGATCAGTCACAGAGCATGGAGGTGACACGGACTGTGGCTCCTCAGCTGGTGGCCATGAAGAAATACAGCATGGTGAGGGCTGCCTCCTGCCCCCAGGCTGCTGGAGAAGTAGTGACATTGGAAGAGAGAGCTCTGTCCAAGGGGAGGAGGCCAAGTCACGTCCTGGGGTGATGGATGGATGGATGGATGGATGGATGGATGGCTGGATGGATGGATGGCCTTGTCCAAAGTTAGGCAGTGCAGAGTCTTCAAGGAGGATGAAAGAAGAATGAATCAAGTCCTGGAATAGTGTGAGAGAGCCAGGCCTTGGGAGGAGGCAGGAAGCAGAGGAGAGGCTTATCTTTTGGGAAGAGACTTTTTGTTGTGTCTGTGTGCTGGTCAGCACCAGCTTCAGCCTGGGATATAGGGAACTTGTGGGGTTTTGTCTCCCATGGAACTATCTCTGGCCCTGCAGGCAGCTGAGCTCTACCTAAACTTAGACCTCATCCGAGAAGCTATCGATGCCTTCATTGAAGGGGAGGAATGGAGCAAAGCCAAGCACATGGCCAAGGAGTTGGACCCCAGGTATGCCCTGGACTTTGCGAACTATACCCTTCCTGCTCCTTCTCCCACCCCCAGATGATCCCTTGTCCTGTCTTGTGCTGTCCTGCTGCCCCTAGGTTTCCCGGATTCTCCCCACAATGGCCTTCCCCCGCTCAACAGGGCAAATTCTCCACGGCTGCCTTTCCCAAGCCATTTACCATTCTGACATTTTTCTATTGCCACACGTCCCATGGAAATTATTATCCCCTTTTGTCTCATCCCTATTCTTATCTCCCTTTCCTTTGTCATAATCCCGTGCATGCACTTCCTTCCGAAAGCCCTGTGATCCCTTGTTCTCCTCACACATTATCCTGTGAAGAGCTGCTGAGGCCCTCTCCTCCTTCTCCCACCTGTATGCCAGCAGCCTGACAGCAAGGCATGGCACAGCTGGAAGTCTTCTAGTTCCAAGGCTGAATCCAGCCTCTGCACTGATGCAAGACATGAGTCTTGCTGCCTGTTGGGATTCTTTGTACCCACAGATCAGAGGAGTACGTGGACCAGCGTTATAAGGAGTATTTAAAAAAACAAGGAAAGGTGGATTCGGTGCGTATTTGGGATGTCCCACAGGCTAGGGGGTGGTGTCAGGACCTGTGCAGATCCCTGGGGCCTTTCTCATGGGGCTTTTGCCTGACTGTGGGTATGGGTGAGAAGTCTGTATGTGCCTGTGAGCCATGGCTACTGCACGGCAGACCACAGAACCACACAGGTTCTGTGTAGGGGAAAGGACCCTAAAGCTCATCTCATTCCACCCCCTGCATCGGGCAGGGACACCTTCTGCTAGATTGGGTTGCTCCAAGCAGACATTGCTAGGTCATGTCCCATTTGTTGCCCACCAACACCCCCAAGTCCCTTTCCTCTGGGCTGCTCTCCATCCATTCTCCACCCGGGCTGTCTCTGTGAATGGGGCTGCTCCGACCCCCGTGCAGCACCTCTCACTCGGCCTTGTTGACCTTCATGAGCGTCACAGGCCCCCCTCTGCAGGCTGAGCAGGTCCCTGTCACTGGCAGATGGGTCACACGGGCTCTGTGGTTTCGTGCCATGAAGAGGGAGGGATTGTGTGTCTGGGAAAGAAGGACATGGGTGACCTGATGCCTGCCTGTATGTGAGTAGGAAGCCTGGCCTGCACAGTGAAATCATGGCTGTTTCCATCCTCAGCTGGTGGGAATCGATGTCATGGCTGCTCTGGATATATATGCAAAGCAGGAGCAGTGGGAGAAGTGCCTGGAGGTTGCAGCTAAGCAGGTGAGAGCCTGTGTGAGCCTTCAGGGACAGACCTGGGGTCCTGGCACCTTGGAGCGGGTGGGCAGCATGGGTAGCTGCTGCAGGGGCTCGGGACACGCCACAGCACTGTCCCCATTGTGGCCAGTCAGGCTGGCTGGGGAAGCGTTAGAGCCTGGAAGCATATTGTGTCTAAATTTTGTGATTAATAGAGCATTGAAAGAAGCGAAATGA
The DNA here is from genome assembly GCA_018881555.1 of Amblyornis subalaris. Taxonomy (NCBI): domain Eukaryota; kingdom Metazoa; phylum Chordata; class Aves; order Passeriformes; family Ptilonorhynchidae; genus Amblyornis; species Amblyornis subalaris. The sequence goes on from JACAXG010000237.1 coordinate 116,157, forward strand.
GTTGTTTGTGATGGAATAATTGGTACCATGGAAATGGGGATTTGTAGAAGAAAGCCGCCTTTCTCCGTGTTCTTGAGAGCCCTGGTGTCAGTCAGAATGACACATCCTAGTCAGGAAAGCAAATCTGACGTTTTTTCAGTTGTACTGACCTAAAACTAACAAAATTACCTCAGCAGAGTGATAAAAATGGAGAAAAGCAAAATGAAACTGTTTTACATTGCTCTCCCAAGGCAGTAACAGAAGAAGAAAGCTCTCGATTACCAGGATTTACTTCGAGGGATGGTTTGTATTCAGTGGTTATTGATTGGTGATTGGTTATTGATTCAATAATTGTTGATAATGGAGGTTGTTGATAATGCAGGTAACCAAGGGCAGGCAATTCTTTGGAGTGAGATGTTGGTTCAGATTGAATAGCAGGACAGCCTTGGCAACAGCATCTGCAGTTAGTGGAGATATCACAGCTTATCACTCAGGCCAGCACTGATGCCTTGGAAAAACACTGGGAATGTCTGGAACTGTGGTTTTGGGTTCTACTACAGCAAACTTGATTTGTCTTAGACTTGGGCTTCTCTGTGACACAGATGGTCTCTGTTGTAGTCCTTGTCTCTTGGAGGCTCCTGCACTGATACTGTTTATCAGGAGCCACAGAGAGTAACTGCTCACTCCATTTAATGGGAAGGGCTCAGTCAGTTTATTGTTGACCAGGCACATACAGCCACACTGAGCTCCAGGAGATCTTGGTGTCTGCTCATGCCTCTAAGGGAGCATTAGTATGACCCTTCTCTGTAACCAGTGCAGAACATCATATGTTCTACAGTGATTATACAGCAGAAATGTTACAGGTATCAAAACAGGTCACATTCCAGATTTAATCTTTATCCCAAGCTATGCTGAGCATGGTGTTTCACCAGCACCCACACCTGGGTGGTTTGAGTTCTAGACATCCACTGGGGCACTGGTCTTTCTTCTGCATAACAAACTTGCTTCCATTGCTCAGTTTTTAACAGGATTGCACATTTTGTGCCATTTTCTTCCTCTCATTACTACATTTATGCATGTGTGAAGCAGGTCTTTCCTCAGCTGAATTGACTGCCAGCAGCAGTCCTCAGCAGTGTCTGTGGGGTCAACACAGGTATGAGCAGCACTCTGAGGAGGTCTGCAGTTCTGCAGCTGTGACAGCGTGGGGATAATGGACTGGAGAAGCCTTGTAAATTACAAACATCTTCACCCAGGGTTTTGGTTAATTTCTTTGTTAGACTGAGGGCTGGTTTACAGGTGACACATAGTAGAGGTGCTGCATCCTTCAGGTGTTCGTCAGTATTCCTTTGGCAAGTGGTGAACAGCTGTATTTGCATGTGGGGGGGATCAGCACAGCATCAGCTAGCCAGGATTAAAGTGTCAGAAGGGCCCAAATCAAAACCCAGGTGTGCTTAGGGCAGTCTGGCACTGATTACCTGTCACCCTCTGGGACTCAAGTGTGTGGGGTTGTGCGCACGCAGCTGAATCCATCCCCACCAAGTGACAAGTCTGCAGTTCATGAGTCTCATGCTGCTGCTTTTCCTGTGTCTTCTCCAGAGCTATAAGGTCCTGCACAAGTACGTTGCTCTGTATGCCACGCACCTGATCCGGGAGGGCAGCTGGGATAAGGCTCTGCGTTTGTATGTCCAGCATGGAGCACCTGCCAACCCACAGGTAACGGGGGTAGCAGGGCATCACAGGGTGAGCTGTCCCAGCATGCTGTGAGCTGCTGCATGAGTCAGGCTCCCAGGCAGAACTGGGGCTGCCTGGTGGTCAGCATGTCCAAGCCCCTCCAGCCCTGCAGTGGATTCTTCCAGAGGGCTAAAGGCCCTGGAACTCCTGGCATGTTGTCCATTTGAAGGAGCAGGGGGAGCGTTTGTGTTTATTTTGAACACCTTGAGCACCAAGTTCAGAACCAAAGGAACCATTTGCCTCTCCAAGAGCACTGGCTGCAGGAAGCATCCTTCCATCCTTTCCTGTTTGCCTGCCTTGTCCCCAGCATCCCTTGAAGRCAGCAATTTGCAGCTCTGCCACTCCAGGAGCCACAGGAGAGCTCCAGAGTCTGCTGACTCCCGGTCTGTCTCCTGCCACACTTCTCTCCTTTCTGTTGCAGAATTTCAACATTTACAAGCGTCTCTTTGTGGAGATGGTGAATGCCTCTGGCATGAACTGTGCCGAGGCATACTCCAGCTGGGCTGACCTGCGGGATGTGCTCCTCAGTCTGGTGAGTGTGGCCGTGGCCACCACTGCCTGTCCAGCTCCAGTCCCCAGGGCCTCCTGCCTGGGCAGGAGGAAGAACCAGTCTCTTGCCAGGTGATGTGGGCAGTGTTCTTAAACACAAGCTCAGGGTAAAGTGCTGGCGAGTGTGGACAGCAGGAAAACAGGATCCTGTGAAGTGGACGTGGCTGAGCAAGAGAAGAAGGTGACTCCATGCTCAAGGCCAAATCCTGGGAGCAGGTCTGGACACTGGCCCTTGCAGAGCTGTGTGTGTCACTGCAACATGGGAGCCTATCGTGACACGTCCTCTTCTCGTCCTACACCCATATTCACCAGCTTGCATAGGGAAAGCACAGAGCTACTAACCCTGGAAAATATGAGTCCTCCCCATCTCCCCGAGGATGCTTAGAGCCTTCTGCTCCTCTTTCCTGTCCAGAACACCTCAGCCAGAGCCCATGATTGCCTTGTCTCTGTTTCTGTCCCACAAATACCCACCTCTAGCATAAACAAAATCAAGAAATCCTCCTTTTGTCCATCCAGACTCACCTCTACTTCCAGTGCTGGCTATTGTTGCAGTACTGGTGACTCTCCCTGGCTCCCACAGCCTCCTTCCTTCAGCACGCTGTGGGACCCAGAGGACCCAAGCCCCAGCCTTTGTTCAGTCCCAGAGGTGCCTGGATATTTCAGATCCTTCTCTCTCCTGAATTCCCTGGTCTCACATGGCTGAAGAGTGCCCTCATGCTCTCAGTTACTCTTTTTCTGTTCTCAGTGTGAAAACTTGGTGAAGTCCAGCGAGGCAAACACTGCGGCGCACGAGGAGTTCGAGCGGATGCTGCTCATCACCCACTACTGCGCCACCCGCTCGGCTGCGCAGGGCCTGAAGCAGCTGGTGAGGCTTTGGGGTTCCTCTACAGGTCACTGTGGGGATGTGCAGGTTCAGAKTATTCATAGGTTAGTGTTCCACTTCACGAATCGCTTACACACCATGGATGCATGGGAATGGGACTGCAGTAATCTGGGAGCCCACCAATAGCAGGTGAAACTGGAGATGGTCTTCTCTACTTACTGTGGGAGCTGCCCTAGCCACTGAGGCTGAGCTGTAAACCAGGGGAGAAGCTGATCCATGTGCTTGGCATGACTTGTGAGAGCAGAGGTGCCAGTAGAAAATTAGGCATCACAAAAATTCTGGTCTTTCCAGGAGAGAGGTGGCTTCCTCTCTGCTGTCCTGGGCTCCAAGAGCTGCTGGGCTTCACACATGGTCTTCAGAGCAGATCATCTGCCCAGGGCTTTGGCAGGTACTGGTCCTGTGTGCTGGGCCTCTCAGGAGCCCTTGGGAGCTTGTGAACCTGTGTGGGGGCATCACATGGCCCTGTGAGTATTTTGGATTCTTGTATGCACTGGGATTTGTTCTGGACCTCTCTGCTGAAGTCTTGAAACACATGGGATTGTGGAATTGTTCTACAGCTCTGTATGGATGTGGGACCAGAGTTGTGATGGTGAAGACTGTGAAAAGGAAAGGTTGCCACAGCTAGGACCGCGGTGAAAGTCACAGGGGAGACTGGGGCTTCCCCATGGCTGTGTGGGTGGATGTTGGGGGTCCAGAAACATGTCAGACAGCAAGAGCCAAGTCTGATGTCTTGGAAACCTGTACGGGTCCCCACAGCTGTGGAATGTTGAGGTGCTGGGCAGTCTATTTGGGACCATGGAGGAGGGGCAGCCTTGACAATTCTGGTGTGACGATGGGTATCTGGCAGCTGAAAAGGGAAATTACCCTTCAGTTCCTCACCCCCATTCCAAAATTCTTATATAATTGAATACGAGAAAAAACTTACTGAGACTGTGGCTGGAATAGGTTTCTTGGAGAGGTTGGAGAGTCACCATCCCTTGAGATGGTCAAAACCTGACCAGGCATGTTCCTGAACCTGGTGGAGCTGCCTCTGCTTTGACTGGGGCTGGTGGCAGGATTTGGGGACTGCCAGCAATCCCTTCCAACCTCACCTGTTCTGTGACTCAGATGGGGGGAGATTGGGTGTGGCTTCCAGTGTAAAATAGCAAGGCTCATAAAGCAGAATTCCACCCTCAGGTGACAGTCCCATGTGTTTTGTAGTGAGGGACCTCAGGGTCAGGACTGAAGTTTTTGACCTTTGTTACCTGTAGGGCCTGTGTGGGTGCAGAGTCCCTGCTGTGAGTCTGGGGTGATCTCATGAGACCCCTTCCAACCTGTTTTTTCTGTGCTGAATTGTTGTGGCTTTGCTGCCCTCTGTGTCCACAGGACACCATGGCTGCCCAGCTGTCCATTTCCCTGCTGCGCCACACAGATCTGCTCCCTGCAGACAAGGCTTTCTATGAGGCTGGGATAGCTGCCAAGGTGAGAGCTACCTGCCACTGGAGCAGAGGAGGAGGTGGGGCACCCTGGGCTCAGAAATTCTCAACTTTTATCTTCCRAATCTTCCCCTGGCTGCTGGACTCTGTCACTGGACTCAAGCAGCTGGGCAGACCTCAGCCAGCAAGCAGACAGGACCTACAGATCCAGGAGTGGACAGAGGCCATATTATGGCTCTGTCAATGTGGATGTGAGACTGCTCAGCTGTGCTGTGGATCACCCAAGTGCGTGACAGTCTGCCCAGGAGCAGTGACACAGGCCAGGACAGCAGAGTGTCCTCGCTGTCTGGACCTGGCAGTGCAGTAATAGAATCATGGAATGGTTTAGCTGGGAAGGGACCTTAAAACTCATCTCGTTCCATCCCCTGCCATGAGCAGGGACACCTCCCACTAGACCAGGCTGCTGCGAGCCCCATCCAGCCTGGCCATAATGCCTGGCTCCATTGCATGGCACAGCCTGTGGCCAGTGGGCTGGTTGTCCCAGGGATTCAGTTCTCAGGGATGGGGAGCTGGGATGTGCAGTATCCTTGTGCATTCCCTGTGCTGCAGGCAGGATACTGTGGCACAAACAGAGCCACGTCCTTCCCAGCCATGTCTCTGGGAGGAGAGCTGTGGCTGTGAGCTGCCCAGTCTCAGTCAGGGTTCCTCTCCATACCAGGCAGTCAGCTGGGAGAACATGGCATTCATCTTCCTGAATCGCTTCCTGGACCTCTCAGACGTGAGTATGGTCTGTGGGGGGAGGGCTGTCTCTAAAAGGACACTGGGCTGTAGGGCCACCACCAGCCTGGCCAGGGCACGCCTGAGGCTCCTGTGTGGCAGCACATTGGAACTTGTGCTGGTGGAGAGCCCCAAACCCAACTCAGGTGTGTCTGCAGAGCAGTGGGCACCCTCGTGCTGCCTGTGGGAGCGCCTGCCATGCTTAGGGCACCCGCAGAGCCCTGGCTGTATCACCCTGGGTGTGCCAGTGCCACTGTGCACATGGCAGCAAAGAGCACATTGGCCTGACAACTTGGGCCTGAAGTTGTCAAGGCTGCAGGTGCCATTACAGCTTTCAGGGTGATCTCACTCGAGTTGTTCCAAGAGAAGGAAAACAACTTTGGGGGTGGAGGCCATGGCCCAGTGCTTTGGCCACTGTGGTACAAGACTCAGGAGTCCCCTCAGCCTCTTCCTTGACCAGCAGGTTGGTCATCAGAAACACCAAATCCAAGGGAGCTGACAGACCTCACTGTGCCAGACTCCCAAGTGCTGTCAGCAGCTCCTGGGGGAAAACAAAAGCCCCCAGTTACATCTTTCCCTTCTTTGAGGCCACCTGAGTAGGGCAGTGTCTGAGGGGCACTGCAGACGGTGGCCATGGATGCCAGGAGGGCCCAGTCACCACAGCACAGACAGGCAGGGGCATGCTCACCATGAACTGTGCTGTGAGCTCCATGACTGGCATTGCCCAGTGCTCCACCACTTCTTTCCCAGGCCATTGAAGAAGGGAACCTGGATTCCCTGGACCATTCCGATTTCCAGAGGACCGACATTCCCTTTGAAGTGCCACTTCCAGCCCATCAGCACGTGCCTGTGAGTGTCACCTGCCTTCTTCAGCTCCCGTGAGCGGTGATGCTGCTTCAGGGCCCTCTGAACTGGGACTGGGATGAGGCTGGGACTCCAGGGACTGCAGGGGATGGAAAGAGACCCAGCTCTGCCACCCTGTGCCAGTTCCCCCACTGCAAGCACGCACAACGTGCGCACACACGCACACTCACACATGCACAGATGGGCACACACCTGTATGCACAGACGTTGCACACACACACACACACAAACACACTCACTCTCATGCTCCCCAACATACACACACACACACACACACACACACTCAACCATCAGCGTGCACCACGTGTGTGTGTTGTGTGCACGTCATGCATGCCCATGTCAGGCTCTCCCATGTGCTCCCTGGTGCTGTGGGGCTGCAGCCAGGCAGCAGCATCACAATTCCAGGCCATGCACTGGCCTCTGCCCACAGGAGGAGCAGCGGGAGGAGGTCAGGGACTGGGTGCTCACCATGTCCATGGACCAGCRGCTGGAGCAGGCACTGCCACAGGACGAGCGCAACACCTACGAAGCCTCTCTGGTGGCCGCAGGCACCGGAGTGCACTCCCTGCCCTGCGTGCTTACAGGTAGGTCCCAGGCCAGCCCACGTGGACAAGAGATGGCACCGTGCTGAGCAGGGAATGGAACATGCTGCAGGGTAGCTCTGGGAGGAGGTCTGGGCTGTGCTCTAAGAGGAATGGGGTGACTGTGGCTGYGGGGAACCAGCTCTGCTGGAGGAGACAGGACTCTTTTACTGTGAAGGTGAGTGAGCACTAGAACAGGTTGCACAGAAGTTGTGGGATCTCCATCCTTAGAGACAGTCAAAAGCTGTCTGGACACAGCCATGGGCTGGGGTGGCCCTGCCTGAGCAGGGAGCTGAACCATACAGACCCCAGAGCCCTTCTGATCTCAGCCACTCTGTGATTTGGTGGTGGCTCAGGCTGGCACAGCTCTGCTTGGGGATTCCAGGCTGGCCAGCACAGACAGTCATGAATGGGCAGTGCCTGGCCCTGCTCTGCCCTGCTCTACTAAAGCTGCCCCTTCTGGCAAGTCCTGTCCCTTTTGTGCACACTGTGGGTCTGCAGTACAGGACTTAAAAAGGGTTGGAGAAGGGGGAGCAGGGGTGGGCCACCAGGAACAAGGCTCTGGCTCCAAAAGTCAGAAGCTGAGTGCCATTGTTGGACCTACTCACTTCAGTGTCATTGCCCAAGGGCAGTTCAGCCTTCTTCTCCACTTGATCCCACCACTCTGGGCACCCCTTCTTCATTTTGGTCTCCTAGAGACCGAGGCAGCATTATTGCCCCCAACACACTGCGCCGTGGGGGCAGCCCCAGCCACAGCACAGGGAAGAGGTGCACCGAGTGGGGGCCCACTGTAGGACTCTGCTTGTTCTGAATACGTCACTTTGTGCCCAGGGTACCCCGTGCTAAGCAACAAGATTGAGCTGAGGCCAGGCCGAGAAGCGAAGAAGGATGTGTGGTACAAGTTCATGATGGCTGTCAAGGTGAGCCAGAACCCTTCTGGCAGGGAGGGAGGCACGGGTGGGGCTCAGCCCCTCATGCTGGCAGTGCCAGACTGTCCTGTGGGGTGAGTCACTGTCCCAGGGCAGTTTATTGCACTCTCCCCAAGTATTGCTGGGTGGGGATTAACAAACCCAGCCCTGCCAACCCACGGGCTTCCTTCGGGCAGGGGGACAGGGGTGCCCCCTTCCAGTGCCAAAGTCTCTCCCATTCTGCAGACATCCCACAGCCCCGCGGGCCAGGATGTGATCGAGTTCCTCCGACGGTGGTGTGGGGGACTCCCAAGCACCAGCTTCTCATTCCAGTGAGCAGGACTGTGGCAGCGTTCAGGTCTGTTCTTCAGCACCTTCCACTTCCACACCCAATAAACGTTATCTCAACCCTGCAGTGCTCCTGTTTGCCAGGGAATGCTGAGCCCAGAACACCTGCAGCTCCTGGGCACAGCACTGTAAACCCTGTACACGTGTGTCAACCTCCACATCCGTGGGTAACTSTCACACTGGGACTGTGGCTCTGTCAACATCCGTGTGCCTGGGGAGTGGCCAGCATGGAGATGGGCTCACAGAGCAGCTGAGCTGTCTTCCCCTTGGCAGGCCTAGCTCCCCGCCAGCACTCACCTGGCAGAGCCATTCAGAGCAGCCAGTGTGGAAAGGAAAAGTTTATTTATTCAAAAAAACAGAGGCTCACACCACAGGGATTCTTCGCCTGTTCCCTGCCCTGCCAGAGCGCAGGCACAGCCAGCTGACGTGCCTGCAATGCCACCAGCATCTGGGGCCCAGGGCATCTGCTGACCTGCAGGGTCTGTCCCAGGTGGGGTGGTGGGGCTGGGGAGGGGGGAAGGCACACCCCTCACCCCTGCAGCCCATGTTAGGCACACCAGCACTGCAGCAGGTGTGACATCACCTTGCTGGATCACAGCACTTCTGCAGCACCACCTGGGAGCGMAGGATCGCCTTTGAGTGCCAGGCTGTGCTGCAGGACCCAGCATCATGCTGACTCCTCTGGCCACATTCTTGGGAAGAGGTGTTTTGGGGGCTGGTGTGGGCATGGGCCCTCTTGATGGCAGAGCCCACTTCCCCCATCCCGAGTGTGGCCCACGTGCTGCGCGCTCCTCTCCAGCTATGCACGAGTGTCAGCCAGTCCTGCCAGGAGCTGCTGCCTCTCACGGGGTGGCCTCTCCATCACTGTACTTGGCCTGGACAGCTAGAGAGAAAAAAAAAAAGACAAAAAGAAGTAGAGGCTGGCAAGGGTATGGGATGGGCAGTGTTCTGACAAGAACAGAACAGACCTGGCTACCAGGAGGATGAAGAAGAGGGTCCTTCCCCAGTTCCCCATGACGGGGTGCCAGTCTGGCACCTAGGCTGACTAGAAAAGGTTCCAACTCAGCATCGCCCCCTCCCACTGCTACACAGCTCCTTGTTCCCAGCAGAACCCAGCACCTTCCAAACGCAGCACAAAGGCAACAACCGTGGGCAGATACAGGGAGATCCGTCCAGCTCACCAGGGCATACCTGCTCTTTGCCATAGCCGTGTGCACAGGGCCCGATGCCCCGGAAGACCAGGGCCACCAAACAGCACCTGCCCGAGAGCACGGCTTCTGCAGCTGCCAGCAGCAAGGCAGGGAACCAGAGGGCCAGGGCCGTGTCCTGTGGAGCAGGGGGTCAGAGGAACACGGACACTGCACCAGGCTGCCTGAACACACTCAGCAGAGATTCTGCATGAAGGAGGGGCGAGAAGGGGGAAAGAGAGAGAAAAGGCGAGCAGGAGGGAGAGTGAGAGGCAGACTCTGCAACACAGGAGGAAGAAGGAAAAGACAAAAGGAAGCAGAGAGAGGAAGAGGGTGATGGAAGGAGTGGGAGTGTGCGGGGGCCTCGCAGACTCACGTAGATGCGCGTGGTGTTGAAGGGACAGTCGTTGGTCGCGATGGCTGTGCGGGCGTCCACGGGCAGCGCGGAGCTGTTGCAGCCCCTGACCAGGTGCGTGCCCCGGCCGTGCACAGTGAGGGCCACGGCCAGCGCCAGCCCCACGCTGCACGCGGTGGACAGGAGGCAGTTCAGCAGGGATACGCTCAGCAGGGTCCAATGCTGCAGGCAGCAAGAATACGAGTGGGCCTGGCCCGAGCTCGGGAAAACGCCCGGGCCGGGCGCCTACGTCTCTGCAGAGCTGCTCCCCCGAGGGAGCACACACCGTCTCTTGCCTCCTCCACGAGGGCTCAGCCTTGCCCTCGGATGAGGCTCTCACACCGTTCGCATCCTTCACCCTCTGTGAGCTCGGCACGGCTGGACACTCCTTCCCTCAGCCTTCGTGGTGACCCCCCACACAGGCTTGGCCGAGTGCCGGGACGCCCCAGCCGCAGCTCAGCCCGGCGCCCCCCGCCCCGTGTCCACCCACCCTGCGAGCCCACGCGGGACCCCCGACCCGGGTGCAGCTTCGCCGACCGAAGTGCTTCTGCCCGCGGACGGTGCGCCCGCTGCTCCCGCCCTCCCGGTGCCACCGGCGGGGCCGAGCCGGGCACAGGCGACACCCGCAGCGCCAGCGGCCGCCGCCGAGGCGGAAGGAGCTTGCGGGGCCAAGGTCCAGGGGAGCGGCTGCCGGCGGGGCAGGGCCGCGCCGAGGCCCCCCGCCCGCCCGGCTCCGCAGCCCCGCACTCACCAGGGCCGCCCGGGACAGGTTGTGCGACACCAGGATGGCGACGATGCCCGCGGCGATGCTCTGCGGGGAGAGCCGCGCTCAGCAGGGTCCGGGCAAGGCGGGCCCCGCCGCCCCCCTCCCGGCCCGGCCCTGCCGCGCTCACCAGCAGCCCCGAGCACACCGACACCACGTTGGCCACCGCGTACTCGGGGGTGCCGGAGCGGCGGGCGCCGGCCACGTGCCGCAGGACCGAGCCGTGCACGATGGCGCCCAGCACGAGGCTGCCGTGGCCCAGCACGATGAGCGCCAGCCCCGAGCGCATCAGCCGCCGCGGCTCCGCCAGGGCCCCCGGGCCCCGCCACCCCCCGGCCATGGCCGCCGCCGAGCGCCGCCGCCCTCGCACCGCCCCGGGGAAGGAACGGGCGGCCCCGGCCCAGCCCCCAGCCCGCCCCGCCCGGAAAGAGGCGGCACTCGCGTATTTACAAAACAGTTTATTAAAAATAGGAAATGATAGAAATGAGATGCAGGAACCGCGGCTCGACCCCGCCGCGGGCCAGGACGGGACTGAACCCGGGGCCGCTGCAGGCGCGGGGGTCCGCGGAAGGGCGGGGGGGCTGCAGGGGCCGCGGGGCCGCAGCCCGGGGCCGCACACGCCGCGGCCCCGGGCGGGTGCGATCCAGTAAACAAAGTGCAGCCGGGGGCGGGAGCGAAGCGCCGGGCGGGGAGGGGGGACAAGCCCGGCCACCCCCTGGGCCCACGGCCCGCGAACGGGGGAAGTGACGGGGGTGCAGGGCTTAGGGGCTCACCCCTGCTTACCTTTAAATTAAAAAAAAGAAAGAAAGAAAAAGAAAAAAAATAAAGAAAAAAACCCATTTCTGTGCTGTGCAAAAGACACTTTGTACAATTCAAACAGAACAAACTCCATGCACATGAGTGGGGCTGCAGAACACCCTRAGCCAGGCCTCAGCTCCGCAGCACGACCTGGCAAATCCCAACAAAAACAGGGCTGGAAATAATACTGATGCGCAAAGTCCCCTTTAGGAGGCGGGCAGGAAGGACTGTCGCTGAGCCCAGCCACGGCACATGCAGGATGAGCTTCCAAGCACTGCAGCTGGGGTCTGGCAGATGCCCGACAGTGGTGGGCAGACACAGGTGGGTCGCAGGCAGTGAGGCCGCGCTGGCTGCCCAGGAGCCACGGGGCTAAGATGATACAGTCACTGCCGTCAGGGCTCCGTTCCGAGTGTAGTAGAACTTGCTAAATGCCTCTTCAAGTAAACAGGTGAGTCTGCTCTGGTCAGCCTGAGGAGAACAAGGATAGTGAGGGGTAGTCCACTCACAGCTGAGCCTGGCTGGAGTCCCCCAGGGCAGGGACATGGCTTATTCCTCCTGCCTCACGCCCCGGAAAACGGCTGACCTGGCACAATCCATTGAACTCGGAAAGGAACATGGGCCTATAGCCCTGCTTACCTCGCTGATGAATCCAAGCTGGACCAGTTCAGCTGCCAGCTCCTGGATGTTGTCATCTGCAATACAAGGAAGGGTGTCAGACCCCAGTCCAAGTGTGCTGCTGGCCCCAGTGCACTTCAGCACRGGCAGAAGGGTACTCACTGGGCCAAAGAAGGTACTTACTGGGCTGCAGGTCACAGCTCAAGTGTCGATTCAATTTGTCTTCCAGTTTCAGCAGCAGTGTCAGCTGTGGGGCAAAGAAGTTCTCGTGACGGACCACAGTCCTGCAGGCTGCCACAGCAAGACCAAAGCAACCCCAGAAATGCCCCCTGCGATGGGAACCACCCCCCCAGAGTCCCACAGGGCTGAACACAGAACAGCCACAGCCAGTTCCATCACGAACTGCAGCTGGCAGCACCATCCCGTGCAGGAAGCCTGGACTGGGGGTGGGCTGAGGTGCCCAKTCAGCGGCAGGCCACAGGCCTGGGTTGGGTCCTGGGTCCTGATGGTGGCAGCTGCAGCAGTGCAGGGTCATCCCAAGCACCAGCAGCACGTAAGAGCCATGAGCCCCGCACAGCCGCCCCGGCCTCCCCCAGCTCTGGCAGACATGGGAACATACGTGGTGCTTCACCCCCTCCTCCACGGACTCGATGTTGCACTGCATCAGCACCACCTGGAACAGAGGCACAGACCCCATCAGCAGCCACCCCACACACCTGCCGGGCGATGGGAGTGCAGACAGAGCCCCCAGCGCTCACCTTGCGGGTCTCCACCTCGGCGGGCTCCGGGGTTGGGGTTTTCACTGACGGGGGAGCAATGGGAGATTTCACCACGACCTGCTGGGGCTGCTGGGGTCGTGGCATCCCAAAAGCTGTGAGGGGGTAGATTCCATTCCTACAAGGAAGGGGAAGGGTCTGAGGTTAAGCCTCTCCAAAATTTTTCCAGTCTCACACACAGTTAAGGTCTCTTTTTAAAAACCCCTCTTACCTCACATCCTCCAGGAACTTGTCCAGTTCCAGTGCTGGAGATTGTGAGAAGCTGGAAAATAAAACATCCTGAGATGAGAAATCATCTCACAGTGCCATCYACTTGGGTCTCTTGGGGTGCAGTTTCAAATCCCCATGTCCTGGGCTCTGTCCACAGGCAGGATGGATGTGGACAGAGGCAGTCACAGATGAGACAAGCTCCAATCTTCCCTTAAGGACACAACTATCCATAGGAGCTAAGGATGAGGCAGCAGTTATGGCAGAACCAGTCTCACATCCCTCAGAGCTGTCCAATGCGGTCATTTGGAGGGTGGCCCAATGACACCGTTCCTGGCGAGGTGTTTCACAAACACCTGCCACACCAGACCCCTGGGTGCAACAAACATTTGGAACAGCCAAACCCCCGTCTCAAGGCTGCTCTGAAGCATTCCAGAGATGAGGGAAGGACTGCAAAGCAGCTGGAACCCTGACAGGATATCCACAGGTGTTTTGCTGTCCCACAAGTCTGGTGTGCGCTGCACACCTGACTCAGCTCCCAGACCACTCTCCAACCCCTCCCACACCCTCAGCAGCTGGGACTGTCCCATCCTCTAACAGAGCAGTAGTTTTCAACAAAAATTTACAATTTTGTTCTGGCAGCTCAACTTGCACAGCAGTCTGATGAACCACCCAGAAATAATGCTCTCTGACATTTCAAATCATTGCTGCTTTCCTTCCCTTTTCCAGCACCTCTGAGGCACTACCAAAAAGCGAGTTCCAGGCTGGTACCCACAGGCAGCCAAGCCCACACAGACTGACATCTCATGTACGTAAAGGATCTCTTTTGCACAGCTTTGGCTGTTCACTTGTTGTCCTCCATTTTGAACCTATAGCAAAAACATTCCAAAGGCAATTTCATACTACTATTTCTTAGCGCTATGACAATCGGAATGTCAGGTTTTAGAAGGGTCTCTATGGCTCAGAGGGCTGCTCAAATGCACAGGGCTGTTCTTCCTTGTCATCTTGGTTACTCCTGTTCAGTAGCCTGAGCATCCCAGAACTCTGGCCTCCCCTGGAAGCACCCTGGGATTCTCTGGGAATACAGTATTCACATCTTAGTCTTTTCAGCTAATCTCTCGACTAGCCAAGGTTTTGTTATCCAAAATGTACATCACTTTTTGGCACTCTACCTGCTCCATCCATATTACAGTCACTCCCTTAGGGAGCCACCCCTACAGTGTAAGTAGTGCCATGTGTCACTGCCAGCTGCCTCAACTGCCTTTCCCTGTGCATAGTGTGGAATAAGCTGCTCCCTTAGGAAAATGCTAAGGAACCCTTTCTCTGAAGTGTTGGACTCCATCTGGCTAGGCTGTGATTGGTCAGAGCACCTCCCCAAACTGTTCAGCCATGTTTTGCTGCAGACTGCTCCAACTACAGCATGTCCATTTCCCACTCCTCCATCTGGGGAACAATTCACAGCTCAGCTGCACAGAATCTGCTTGCAGGACATGGGTACAAGATCTCCTTCCACCCAGGAACCACCCTCCCCAGAAGTGTGTGTGCCCAGACAGCAACTGCTCCTTCACCTCCAGCTCCATCATCTCCCCTTGGCTCCCAGTCAGTGGTGAAACACCAACACTGAGGTGATGGGCAGAGTCCCAGGCAGAGCCTGTGGCGCTCACCCAGTGCCCCAGCACTGCTCCCCTGAGCAGCCCCCCCAAAGAACACCAGGGARACTCACATCATCTTGACTCCTTCCCTGTCCTCGTGATTGATCTCTGCCAACACTGCATTCATGTCGAGGTTTTTGGTCATTTCTTCTAAAGCATTTTCAGGAATCATATCTATTAAAAAAAAAGGAGTAAGTTAGAATAATGGCAGTTCCTCTCCAGCCCCAGGAAAGCAATGGAACATGCAGAGGCCTTATGCTCTCTGATGCTCTTGGAGCAGGCTAGGCACCACGGCCCTCCCAGTCCCGCAGGAACCACAGCCAYGTCTGAGGGCCAGGTCCCTGCAGCGCAGCAGCGGGGTGGGTTCTCGGGGTGCCAGCTCACCCACGTGAGCACTGACAGCTCAGCAAGGCTCTGCAGAGCGCTGACCAATGTGGGGCATGGCTCTGGGGCTCTGTACTCACGCTGGTGCCCAACGATGCAGTGAGCAGCCAACAGCTTCAGCGACGGCACCTCGAACAGCGCCTGGTGGAACAGCAGCTCCCGGGCTGTGGGGCGCCTGCCAGGGTCCTGTTCTAGACACTTCTGAATGAACTCCTAGAGACAAAACCGGTGTGAGACAACAAGCAATGCCACCAGAGCAATCCAGGGTGCTGCCCCCCGGCTCACCCGCTGCAGGGGGTCCTCCAGCAGCTGGATGGCACTGTTGATGGCCTCCTGCGGCACGTATGACGACTCCCCGTTCCCCTGGATCTCCAGCACCGCCATCTGCAGACAGAGCAGAGCATCAGACCTCACTGGGAATGGCGGCCTGCATGGGAGACAGGCTCGAGGAGACCACTGCGAAGCATGAGATCACCACAGCCAAGCTGTTTGGGGGTACTTAAGGTCACAGTTTGGAGAGACAGAGAGAATGGCTGCCTCATTACGACAGCTTGCTCCTAGTACCCCCAAAAGACTGCCAGGGAGACCCGGGAACTCTGCCAGCAACACCCTGAACAGTAAGTGCCTCCATTCTGAACCTCATGATCCATTGTCTTGTCCTTCTGTTTGATAATTCCATCCTCTAATGAAGCAGTGACTGGATCACTGCCAGGATCTGACAGCGTCCCTCCTGGCTGTGTGAATAGCTCTGCATCACAGAACAAGAGCAAGCACACAACACATCGAGAACAGGCTCCAGCCAACACAGACACTAATTCCCAGCTAGGAAACGCTGGAAAATACTGCAGAGAATGTTTCTGCATTCAAATTTTGAGTTTTCCTAAAAGTTGTGTCTTCACACAGTTCTCTTCCTGTTTCACTTATGGAGTGTGCATCACAGATTGAGGGTTCCTTGTGTTGGCTCTTTCTGACAATTCTTCCCAGAAAATACTCCTACCAACAACTCCCATCTCCTGGACTTAGACCTACTGACTGCAAGGACAGAGGAAGCACGAAGCTACTACAACCAGGTATGTCAGACTCACATCAGCTGCAACCAGCACCTCTATCAGATGGGCACAGGCTGGCCCAGAAAAAGTGATGGACTACAGCTCTGCTCCAGACACTCCAGGAAGAACAGGCATTGGACCGTGTCCATACAGGGACATTACATAAGAGTTTGCAGCAGTGACTATTCCCACCAGCCAGTGGGTCAGACTTCGGGACTGGCCAAGACCCGCAAAGTAATTCATTACCTGTTAGGAATTTTGGGAAGAACTGCAAATCACTGAGCCATTTACTTCTTAGTGAGGCACTTGGGGGAGCCTCCATAGGGATCCCTCCAAGGCAAAGTGCACTTGGCTCTAAGAACAAAACACGCTTGTCACCAAGCAAACCCACCCGTGGTCATAGCCTTTCCAGAGCTCTGTCTTTCCTCAGATTCATCATCTCTGTCCCACAGCCCGTGTTCCACACTTACCTCCAGTGCACACATCCCAAAGGAGTAGATGTCCACAGCAGTGGTGACATTGGCAACTTCTGTAACACAGAAATAGTGCTGTTATCAGTCAGCTCTGCACTCAGCAGCACCACTCTGCACCAGTCTAGGACAGTTCTGCAGCTTCTCCCTCCTCTCCTACCAAAGGACAGAGGAGCTGAATCATTTCAGCAGGCAAATGGCTCAGAACTGTTAATGCAGCATCTGTCAGGAGCCTGGAGTTGACAACAAGGTGCAGAACAGCTTGGAAGGCCTGTTCCAAGTAAGGCCAAAAAACCCTGGGCTTGCAGCCACAGCCACACCATACCTCCATATTCCGGGGCAAAGAAGTGCAGGTTCTTCTGCTCCTCACGACAGGTCTTCACATGGTTGTTAATTGTGTCTGGTGCCACTAGAAGAAAACCAGGAATGCTTAGGATTCAGGAAACCATAGCCTATCCCTGATGAAATCCCAGGGAAGACCTGCAACTCCAGGCCCTTGGTGCCCAAAGGGGCAGAAYAGTGGAGTTAAGGCGACTCTTCAGAGCCTTCATCTCTTGTCACCTGCCCCGATACATTCCTGCATTGTTTCCTTGGCAGTTTAGCATCACTCTCCAAGGGCACACTGAAGACCACACTGCTGCCTAATGGGAAGACAAGCTGGGAATGACTCCCAGTTGAACTGCCTAATTTCAATCAGATCTACAGCATTTGTCGCAAGCAACTCATCCAGAACAGCAGTCTGAGGAACAGCCAGAGATGCCAGGTCACTGCAATCCGTCACCACCTCAGGGTTCTGGCAGGATGGACCTACCGGGTGACTCTTCTACATTAAAAGGAGGACAGTGGTGCCGAAGTGCTTCCAGACAAGAGCCAAGCCAAGCTGCTGAAGGCAGGAGGTGACCACCCTGACAGCAGAAGCCTCCCAGCAGCCAGCACCCCCACAAACCACTCCAAGCTATGGGAGGAAATAACTCACAGCCATAAGAACAGTGAGCAAAGCATAAGTATGGACCCCCATGAAAGACAAGCCTTTGGGACAGCCACCTCTGCAGAGACTGCCAACAACCCTCTGAAACTAAGCAGCTGTCTCTGCCAGGGAGGAACACTGAGGTGGGCAGGGAGCACAGATCCACCACCCATTTGAAGCTCTACTGTCACACCGGAACGTGCCCAGTCCCAGAGTCTCAGGCTCATGTCCCACCTGGTCACCCTCCTGGACCATCGCAGTCAGTCCTGATCTGTACTGGCACAATGTGGGCTGACACAGGACGCGCCAAACCACTTGTATTTTTCCACACCAAAGAGGATTCCCAGCTGAGGGACTAGTTACCAGTCTCAGAGGAAAGATGTTCTTTGGGCTCTAGTCAGACAAGAAGGATCTCCCTCAGTAACTCAGCTCAGCCTTGCTGCATGGCACACCAAATCATATTACTCAATCCTAGTGCTGGAAGCAGAGCTTGCTCCAATAGCCAGGGGCTTCTTTGCCAACCAACCATTCGCAATGAACTGCTTTTTGTTCCCTGTGTTAGCTCTGATCCTAGGAGTCCAGCAAGATGACTTCACTCCTAGTGCTCACCTGTTCCCAGACACCACCATATCCTCTCACCTTCACATAGCCCAGCAGCACAAGCTATGTTCTTTGTCTTTCTCCTAAGACCTGTTCTGTTTTCCCAGTGTCACCAACTGCTTTAGACAAGCTCTGGCCAGGGCTGTGCACCATCACACCAGTTCTCTCTACTGGGGACTCTGCCCCAAAGGATTTTAACGCTCCCCACATGACAAGCAGCTCAAAGCCTCCCTCGAGGAGCCAGCAAATGCCTGATCCTCCTCAGTACCCAAATTATGAGCTCTGGATTTCTATGCACCTTTGTATTTTGCATTCCTGAGTCAGTTACAACTGGAGTTTTTCGAGTCCTCTGCATTGGGCTGGATGTGTTCCTGTGCTGCTGGAGCCAACCCCTCCGCCCCCACCCTGCCACCACGCATCCATGCAGTGCTGGACTCGGCACACAGGGTAAAGCACCCACCGCTTGTCCAGCACACTGGGTTCTCATACCAGGCCTTCTAAAGAGCGTATTTAAGTCTTCAGAAACCCTTCTGTTCTAATCACATTCATATTGTTGTTTACGGGATCCTGGATGTCTCTGTGCTCAATGCAGTGTACAGGAACTATCACACAGATGTTTGTGATCCCTGTTAAACCTGCAGCTACTGCAAGCACGGCAGAAGGACTCCCGGTGGCGAACCAGACAATCTGAGGAGAAAAAATAACCTACTTTTTAAGTCTTCTATTTGTTCTGCCTTTCTTATCAGTACAACAGATCGTAAGAGGAAATAGGAACTCAAAACTCAACAACCCACTCCTGCCAGACACGGAGGAGAATCAGCCAAGGATAAAGTCACCTTCCATGAATATTGTGAGCAGCTTCATTTTCCAGTGTGTCTTTAAATCCTGTTATGACCACATGTTGGATGGCAAGGGCCAGTCCGCTATCCAGGCACTCTGTTCTTGGCTCCCGAGCCCATTTAAGGACAGGGATGAGGCAGTAATCAATCACAGAACAGGTTATCAACAGTAACCTCCGTGGTGATGGCTGGTGCACTCCCATATCAGACAGGCAGGTAGAGTGTAAGCCCAGCCCAGCCTCCATCTGTAATGTCCTTAATGAGGTCCTACAGACCTTCTGCAGTGGAACCAGCATTTCTGGAAACAATTAGGCTCRCACTGTCTGTGGGAACCTCCAACTCAGACACACAGAGCTGACACACAAGCAGCTCTGAATTTGCTGCTGTGGGTCAGCCAGGGACCTGTCCCCTCTAGTATTCCGGTCCTTGTGCATCCTAACCTGCTGAGTCCCATTGGAGTGTTTTTCCATCACTGCTGCAGAGACTGGCTCTGCAACTGGGTTTGATCAGCCATACTTGGCAGGGAATCTGCCTGTTCCAGCCATTTATATCCCGGCTCACATGCAGCTTGGCTGAGGTGACAGGCATCACCTCACTCTCTAATTGCAGAGCTGAGGCAGCACAGGGGCAGTGACATCAGACCCCCAGAATCTCCTGTGTGTCTCAGAACTAAGCAGGGACAGCCCTGCCAGACAGTCCTTCTCTACGCACCACTGACAGCACAACCTGCTTCTGAGCTCATCTCTGAAAAATTCCCTGCAGGAGTGTCCAACATGGCAGGCAGAAGTACTGTTACAACTGTGACTGGATTTAGATGCTGAGACAAGAAACTTTGGGTTTGGTCTGGTCACTGTTGCAGGTCATCTTGGTGCACGGGCCACTAAGCACTAACAGGGACTTGAGAGCTTCACCTGAGCCTACATTTTAAAYCAACTTGCTGATTGTAGGAGATAAGAACACACCCCTGCAGTTACCTCTGCCACAAGCTCTCCTGCACACACAGCTGCTGTGTGCCACCTGCTCCTGTACTCTCAAGCTGGCTCCAGCTGTGCGTGGTTGGATGGATGAAGGCTGAGCATGGCTATGTTAAGTGAGACAAATGATGAAGGTCACAAAGGAACAGATCACCAGCATTTACAATGAATGTGTCCTTCTCAGCCACAAGAAGGTGACTACAAGGGGCAGATTACAAGACACAGCCCCATGAGACTGACAAGTYTGGTTGGGAATTAGCAGAGAAGATTTTCAGCAGAAGGTTCAGCCAAACATGGTGTCTGAACAGGGCAGGTGGTAGGAAGAGATGTGAAGCACAGCAGAGGGTAGGACAAGCAACCTGCCTTAGACAAGCTGAACTCAATCTGACAACAAAAGCATAAAGAGAGATAATCAGCATTCCTACAGGAACACACTCAGACTTCTCAACCCCTCAAGGACATGCAAAGAGCTGGCCAGGGCAAGGGGACAGCTTGTGTGCCCACTGGTCATCAGCAGTGCCAGCCAAGGAGGCAGGGGTGGCATTCCTTCCCAGCTGTCCCCACCGCAGGTTCAGCAGAGGTGCCTGGGCACACAGCCCCTGCTCTGGAACACTCCATGCTGCAGAGGACACTTCCCTCGTGTGCAGTGTCCAACTCACACCTGCCTTTATTCTGCATCCAGAACTTCCTCCTTGCAGCCAGGGAAGGAAAGATAGTCTGTTCCACAGTCCTCCCCACAGCCTGTCCCAAGGCTCTGCCTCTCCTCCTGCACCTCCAGCACTGAGCTGCTTGGGTTCTTGAAGCAGTGAGCTTGCTGCAAAGCAGAAGAATATGACTCCACTGCTCAGCAACGAGCTCAGTGCCCTGTCTAGCAGAAAGCAGGGGAAAACCAGGTSACAGCAAGAAGGATCAAAAACTGATCTCTATGATTGTCCCAGGCTTGCTGTGCAATCCACCAACAGGACAATAAACCACTGTACCAGCACCACAGATCCAAAAATTATCAACTGAACCCAAGACCACCTCTGCAGCTATAAAGACCGCAGGGCCAGGAGAAGAATGAGGCCACATTATTATCTCCTGCACTCATATGCCCCATATGACACTCCTGCAAAAGGGTACAAGACTGCACAAATCCACAACATTACACAGCTTGCTTTCTCTGCACACAGCAATGACAAAAGCTTTTTTATTAGGGAGGGCAAGGTCTAGAAAATAAGGAACTAGGAAGCTATTTGGAACAAAAAGCAGCATACAGCCATTAAACACAAAGTCAAACAGGAAAAGCAGTGTCAGATTTATGCTGATCACAGAATACAAGCACCCCACAGCCCTCAGATCTGTATCAGGGATTGCAAACAGTGTTTGCAAAATATTTGCAACACTGAGTCACTAGAAACAACAGGATTTCATTGTTTTTAACAGTTGAGTATCATGAGCGGAAGGAGCAAATAGATTCAGTGTATGAAAACTTCATTACACACAGTTCCCAATGCCAGGTAAAGCCCCCCCCCATCTGCTTACACACACATTCACTCCTGCCACAGCTACTGACATTGCTTCCCAGCAGGAAACCAACCTCTGCTAAAACACTGCCCATGGTTCACTCCAGAGAAAACACTGCTGGAYCAGAATCAGTGGTATACTGGCAACAGAGAATTGATGTCACACAAGAGCTGGAGAAGGCTACCTCTCCACAGAAATTAATGCAGAACCATAACATCATGGCATGGCTCAGGTGGGAAGGACCTGTGGAGGTCACCTTGTCCAACCTCCCTGTTCCAGCAGGGACACCCAGAGCTGGTTGTCCAGGACCATGTCTAGATGGCTTTTGGGTAACTCCAACGACAGAGACTCCATCACTGCCTTGGGCAACCTGTGCTTGTGCCACCACCAAATTGAAGGGAATGTCCAGGGTCCAGAGGGACCCTCTGGGGTCCAGCCGGTGCTGTGGCCTCTGCTCCTGTCCCTGGGCACCCCGCGAGCGCCTGGGTCACCCACAGACCCCTCCCTGCAGTGTCACCRCCATGGAGCCCCTGAGCCCACCCTGCTCCGGGCTGAGCAGCCGCAGCTCCCTCAGCCTTTCCCCGGCAGAGATGCTCCAGCCCCGCAGCATCGCGGGGCGCCTGGGGGGCTCTCCCCAGCTTGTCCCTGTCCCTCGTGTCCTGGGGAGCCAGCATTGGGCCCAGAGCTACAGAGTGGCTTCACGAGCGCTAAGCAGAGGGCCAGGACCATTCCCTCTCTCCTCGGGCAAGGCTTTGCCTAATGCAGCCCAGGGCATCATCAGCCTTTGGGGCCAGGGCACTCTCACTCCTATCAGTGAGCCATGAAGGGACACGATCACACTGTGTCACACTTCTCATGAAGCAGTCGGTGGTATTTTTAYATCTAAAAGAACACTTAGAGTTTTAAGTTGACGTGTTTCACCACGTCCATTACAAGGAAGCAGAAAGTGGAAGTAAGCAGAGCAGGAAAAAGAACAGATAAAGGAGAGCTGTAAGATTAGTACTTGTCAATCCTGGCTGCATGCAGGCTCTTAAGCAGGGATTTAGGAGCTTATTGGCACTTTATCTGGAAGAGTTCATGATACAAACAACTTCATCCCACACAAAGTGCGTTGGGAGATCTGAAATCTGCGCCCAAAACCAAGTTCCATGTTCTAGACCAGAGGAATGAAGGTTCCACTGACCACACAAAGCCCTGCTTGGGCTACACTGTCTAACTGCAATGCAATATTGATATGACAAAGATATGAATCTTCACGTCACAGTGCAAGAACTACATGCAATCAGAAAAAACAAGAACAGACATTCACTGAAATGCTACAAACTGAGCTACTCTGGAGGAATCGTCTACTCCCAGGAGACAAATGTACACTAGAAAACAAACTCCTCAGAAACATGACTGTGAAAATGATCTTCTGTTGTGAGCAGCTCTGCTTAACAGAAATGGGGATTGAACCAGTATAAACACACATTCAACTAAAATGCCACAGCATGCCAAAGGGACCTTGGGAAATGTAACCCACTGCAAAGCTCACCCTTGGAAGCAGGAGCCAGAGTGCAAACACTGCTCGGCCCACAGAGTTCCAGGCCTAAACCACAAACCTGTCCGGATTGGGAGGGACCTCTTGAGAAGACAGCTCACCCCCTGCTCAGACAGTCAGCCACCACAGGCTGCCCTTGCTCAGTTTGWGTTTAAGTGATCTTTTCAGAACCGGCATGAAGGAGCCTCCTAAACTGCTGAGGTTCCCAAAACCTTCAATCAAAAGGGCCCTGAAAGGAGCAGACACCTGCAACTGCTGTGCTAATGCCAAAACGGGTGAATGAAGACCCGGATGACTGTAAGCCATGTTCCCTGACCCATCGGAAAAGTCACGTAAATGCAGAGAAAAAACAGAGCCCAGCAAAGCTGAGGCAGCAGTGCTTTCAATGCAAGACAGAAATAACAATGACCTCAGAAAAGGCATGTTCCATAACCTGGAGCACTAAACAGAGACATTTAAACCTTTTAGAATATCCTGTTTAACTGAAAACAACAACCAGTCTAGATGATCATCGTTTTCTGGTGTTCTCATGAACAAGACGAATCACAGCAGCACACAGAGGGTACACTGAGCAAGGGAGGTAAGTACATGGAGCAAGAGCCAGCTTTTAAACCTTCTGCAAAATAAAAATGAATTTATTACTATCACAGCATAGTARGAGGAAAATCTTTGCAACAGGGCCACCAAGGTCACCAGTTCTTACCAGTAAATCTGACTTTAAAATCCCACCACCTTCCCCAAACACACACACTGAACACGTGGTCAGACRGAGGCAGCTGCAACATCCAACATGGACAGAACCCACAGACTGTCACTCACCCATGGCTGCCCCTCCTACCCTGAACTCTGTGCTTACTCAGAAACCCAGGGCAGGTCTCTGGAACTGTTTCTGCCACTCCAGTATTCACAGCAGCAGCTACAGCTTTGTAGCATTACAATTAAAACCAACCTCATGYCATTCAACCCAGTTTGTTCAACAGTTTCTCAAGAACAACCCAAATGAGAAGCGTCTTCACTTGGTGACAGGCTTTTACATCAGGAGTCTCAAAGACAACACAGACTCACGGCACCTTTTTTAAAAAAAAATAGCCAGCCCCTCACCAAAAGCAGCCTGGATCCGATCTTGGACTTTCTGGAGCCTTTTGGGCAGTTCCGCTCAAAACTATTTACTTGCCCAATCTCATTCCCAGCAGCACCTGTAGTCACAGACAAACCTTAGGAGTACCTGCCTTAGATTTGCCAAGTTTCTAAGGAACTGAAAATGTTTGGCTTGGCAGAGAATGTGCTTGACTCACACAAAACTGTGCAGCTAGAAAAGCTAAACTACATCAATTCACATTAAATCTTCCGAAATCTATGCCAACATGAGTTTAAAAGTTTTCCATTTTTATGACAGATTTTTGTGTGTCTGATGACTTCAATTATCCATTATTTTCCCTTTAAAACCACACTTGCCATGGCTGAAAAAATAAAAAAGCCAGATCCAAGATATCCTACTAACCTCTTATTTCCACATCACCTTAGGTGTCTGTTAAGGATGTGGAAACCAGCATGACAAGTCTTTAAATATCAGGCAACAAAATCTAAGGGAGTGAAGTGATGACTAAAATAAGATTAGTTATGAAAGCATGTCACTCACAGCCTCATTAGCTCAATGCTCAAGCGAAACAGGAGCCTTATACCCTACATTTAGTGTTTTCAAACCCAAACTGCTGTTCAAGATCTAAGGCTTAAACAATTCCCAGCTCTCATATCAACAGTATCTCATGGTACAACAGACTGTTAAAACAAGTTCACGAGGAACCATCCAAGAAAGCTCAGTATTCCAAGGCCATCTGATGCTGTTCCAGCACAGGTAAGGTATCACAGCATTCCCTTACGCCTGCAGAGTGCTGGCTCAGGCTCCTCCTTCCCTTCTAGAACCAGGGCCTTTGTTTCTGCTCACAGGGGTGACTTGATTTTGGAGGAATGGCTGGCCAGCCTTAAGCCTTGCTCCCCTCGGTGGGGCTGAGCCCAGGCTCAGTCAGGTTTCCACTCTGTGGGCTTGTTCCTGGACCAGTCTGCTCACCGCCACTCTGTCATCCTGCCCAGCCAGCAGCCATCCCCAGGGATACCTGCCCTCCTCAGGACTCAAGCCCTGACCACATGACCATCCTCCTCAGCTACACCAGACCCCAGATGCAGCTTTCTGGGAGCCTCTGCTCCGCTGGGGATGCGGAGTGGCACAGCACGTCCTCCTGCCAACACCTGGAAGGCACAGAGCCCATCTGGTCAGGCCCTTCCCCTTTCCACCCCTTACAGCTGACAGGTGGTAGGTTCCCAACCCAGTAGAAACAAACTCTAACCATTGAGAACAACCCTGATGGCAAAAAATAAAATAAATAGTTACTTTAAACATAAACATGGTGTTCTATGCAATAGGATTACAAATTGCAGCACTCGAATCATTCTCTGGCCCCCACCAGCCCAACTCCCTCCTCATATGCACAGATCTCCCCAAAACCAGAGCGTTGTCTGAGGAAACATCAATAGCCAAGCTTACTTCAACCCAAGGACATGTTTGGGGCAGGAGGGCTCTGGCCATCAGGAACCAGACACATTCACTGAAACATTCATCTTAAAACCAACACATCTAAGGAATTCAAACTACAAGCAAGCAATTGGATAGCCAAGCACACAGTGGGGCTACTCCAGGGCTGGGGCCCAGCCAAAGGCATCACAGCAGCAGCAGGGAAGAGCCTAATGGACGCAAGAAGTTCAGCTGGGAAGAGCTCAGGATAAGGCATGGCTTGTTGACATGCAGGAGCCAGCATGCACAGGGCCCGTGGACTAGCACACGCTAAGAACATGGAGAGGGAGAAAACTGACAACCAGGAGACTTCACAAAGGGCAGTGCTCCCTCTCTGTAAGGCTCTGGCCAAGAGCACAAGGAACAGTTTGCATCCCAGCACAGAACATGAGCTCTCCAAGCAGGATGCACCTAAGCCAAACAGTTTTACACACAGCCTTATAGCAAGGGAACACTGTAAATAGATCAGTGTGTATGTTTGTGTGTTACAAATATAAATATACACACACATATATATATAAATATATATATATATACAGATACACACAGAGATAAAATCATGTACATGACATAAGTGGAGTCACATCACAGGAGCGGAGAAGTTTGCTCACCATTAGCAAATATCCTATGAAAGACTGTTGTAACAGAGCAGCCCGTGAGCGGGAAGTAAAACGAGATAAAGTCAATGAGTTGGTGAACAGCAAAGCACTTACATCCATAGAGACAGCTGGGTCAGAGTCAGGGCACACAGGGACAGGACTGAGCACTGGACCCTGCCTCCAGCCACCTTTTCAAAAGAAATTTACCTAAGGAACATCAGAGTTTCTACCTGAGAACCAGACCAGGCAGGGGAGACAAGGCACCTCTGACCAAGCAGAAGATTATGGCTGACTCTGAGACCAAGAAACTGGAAATTCTGTTCTTTTGTGAGTGTCCTACAGTCCCTCAGCCACCCCCATCCCACCCCTTCAGCAGAAAATTCCCTTTCTCTACACCCCAGCAGCTCCTCCTGGCCACGATCTCAGCATCAGAACCCACATGTACACATCTGGCCACGTGATGCCACAGCAGGGCTAACACCCAGTAAGAGTCSTGGCTCAGTGGCCTAGGATTGAGGGCAGACTCCAAGCAGACACAATTAAACACAGACTGAATCCAAGGTCAGGTGTGGTGCAGACAGGAGAGATGCACAGCAGCAATGCCTGCAGGCATAAGGGGGAAACCTGCACTGCCCCCCATGGAGCTTCCCCTGTGCTTCACCAAGGTCTCACTCAGCACATGCTGATACAYCGCCACATCTCGGGGGCACCAGAGCACACTGACACCCTCCAGCTTGAGGCCTCCCTTCTGCTGGGGCACTCCAAGAGCTGCCCAAAAGGATTTTTAACTCRAACACATCACTTCTTTCCACCTATGAACAGTTCTTACACTGCCAGTGAGACTTCCAGGAACAGCTCCCAACAATGCCAACACAAGCAGGCAGCAGCACCAGGCACCCTGTCCGTACACACTGTTCTCCCCACACCTGGAGCACCTGTAGCCTGTCTCAGGAACACACCTGGCAGCACATCCTCTTGTTAGACAGCTCAGACACCCACGCAGGCACCATCCTGTTGCACGTGGGTTCTGTGAAGAGTACACAGGACTTCTCACACAGCTTGGACTTCTCACAAGGAATGCTTTCATCTGACCACACCTCCACAAAGCAGGTGGAACATTCCAGTCACTGGGAACACCAGTGGCAAGTTTAAGAGCTCTAAATGTCTTTCCTATCCTCATCACAAGTTCTCCAAAGCTCCCCACTCATTTGACACTTCTTCTCCTTAAATCTATTAAGTCTGCACTTTATGGCACTGGTAAAAAAAGGTTAGTAAATGAATGGATTATGGATGGGTTTTGCATTTAAGCAGTATGCAAAATCCTCCCTCCTTCCCACTCCCTTTTTCTTCCACAGCTGATCCYCAGCACACAGGTTTACATACCGAACAGAGAAACAGTGGTCAGTCCAGCCAGTGCACATGCTCCTGCATCTGAGGGAGCAGCAAGGAGCAAAGGGCTGTTCCCACACCTGAACTGGTGTCACAGGAACCAGTACCAGTCATTTCCGCTGTGACACTGCTCTCCCGGCACTCCCACCCCCAGCAGACAGCAGGATGTCCTGCAGTGCACATCAGCAGCTCCCTTAGCCAGGTTTTTGCCCCACATTCAGCAAGTATTCTCTTTGCCAAAGCCATGGGGAGAGGAACTTTGGGAGCAGCACCCAGCACAGTGCTGGGGACAGAGACAGCACCAAAGCGCAGATCACAGCGCACTGAATCCTTGTTCCCCATAAAGCCACAGGAATTACTGCTCTGCTGCTTTTAAGTAAACACAGGGAAGTGCTCGGATACCAGCCAGCTGTATGGAACAAGGACAGGAAGCAGCAAACATGGGCCTGGCACTGTCAGTGATCCTGGAGCAACAGTCGCTCCAGGGCCCAAACTCAATCCCAGCCCATCTGGCACTGCTCAGGCAGCAGAGCCAGAGAGAAAGGCTCAAGCTCCAACACAACCAGCAGTCCTGGGGATGTAGCTTTCCTGGCTGCGTGGGCACTGCAGAAATAAGAATACATCCTGCAACATTGCCAACTCTAATTCCAGCCTCCACTGGAGCCACAGCTTTCCCATCTGGAGGATTCCTCTTCTGACCACAAGTCTACTTGCGCTCACTTCCTTTTTCATTTAGGCAAGGACCAGAATCTCACAGATAAATCATGTCACTTCGGAACATGAGGTGAGCCAGGCAGCCCACAGCTGTGGAGAGAGGCCTGCCCAGGAACAGCTGCACTTGAGCACTGCAGCTGAACAGTCACACTCCAGCACATCCCACAGCTGTGACAGCACAGGTACCCACCACTCCTGGCACAAGCACACATGTGACCGCCACGTTCCTTCCACTGCACCTGACAGAAGCCAAGCTTTGCGAAACTGGAGGGGCCAAAGGTTTAACTGTGCTGAGGCCACCATTTGTGCCCCACACCTGAAGAGCCACCTTCCTTCGAGACAGCCTCTGAACGGCACTGCTGGAGTCACACACTCCGGGAACGGCAGGCCTCACGACCTGCAGGACCTCCCTCTGGTGAAAGTCGTGGCTCCAGTGCCAGCTCCGTGGGTTTGGTTCTACAGATAGCACTGGCTGCCCTGCAGAATAATGGCAGCTGTACAATACCTTCAAACTAAACTAAAAATAGAACATTTCTGGAGTACTCAAGTCTACAGCAGACTTTCCATCAGTGGCCTGAACTGAACGCCAGGGAGTTTGCCAGCATACAGGTACAAGAAGTACATATTCTTGGAAATCTCTCCCCCCCAGACAGAGTCAGGAAAACACAATAAAGCAAACCCCATGATGACATCAGTCTGTGTGAAAAGCAAGTCCCCAAGTCTACAGGCAGGTTGGGAGCAGAGTGTTCCTTCTGCCATGACCCTGTCTCCCTGGTACAAGCACAAATCTGCTATGGAGAATAGAGACCCCAGTTCTGGAACAAAGGGACAACACAGGAGTTCTTTGATGGGAAGAAAAGCCACAGGTCTGATGGAGAGGCTATTTCTGCACGACAGGCGAAGCAGAGCATCTTCCCCTGTACGATGCCACATCAAAGCAGAACTCACACAGACAAAAGCTCCAGGACGGCAAAGACCCACTCGTCAGATTGAGAATACTTGCAGAAGTTGAACAACAGGTAGCAAAGCTGTCCCTTGAAAGGTCATGTCAAGGTGTGACATAATGCATCCTGACTGCAGACAGATTTTTAGAGACATGGGAATAGCAAAGGTAGAAAACCAGAGCATGCAAGGATGAACTGCGCTGCCAGGAACATCACTGCTCACTTAAGAAATAAACCATTTCAGCACAGGGTGGCTGCCCAAGCAGGGCACATCTGTGCCAACAAGGCCCAGGGCAGCCCAGCAGCCTGAAGCTATGCCCAAGGGAGGAATGCTGGATGAGGATGTCAGGACAAGCCGCTCACTGCAGTCAGAATCTGTCAGCTTTATTATAAATGTGGGCTGCTACAAGCAGCACTTGTGTGGCCCTTGTGGACACAGCTCCCCAGGCAGCTCCCAAAGCCCCACAGTGCCAGGAGGAGAACTCTGTGTGTATTAACATGAAAAATTGCAGAGCCTATGAACCCACAGATAATGTGCCTACAAAACTTCAAAGTTTCAGCATCATTTCCCGGGCCAGCCCCTTGAGACAAACAGTTAAGGAAGAAGCTAAAAGGCCAACAGTACCCAGTATCAGTCCTTCCTGCACCTGACAAAGGTCCAATCACCAGTGAATTCTGCTCCCAGTCTCTGGCGCACCCGATGTGGAGGTGGAGGAGCACATGTACACACATGCCTATCATGCCAGGGAACCTGGAAAGGGGTGGGTGCCTTTTTCTGTTTGGGCAGTTTGTCTGACAGGCAGGGGCACCCCCAGCAAGCCTTACCTGACCCGATTTTGATCAGTCCGTTGTGCTGGATGAAGATGGTGTCACAGGTCAGGTTGCCATGAATGATGGGGGGATCACAGGAGTGGAGGTAGCTGGAGACGCAGAACAGAGCACTGGTCAAGGCCTCGAATCCCTCCCTTCACCCCTTCCCATCTCAAGCAACATCAGAAGAGAACAGGACAGCAAAGGGCACATGCCAGGCATTTACAATAGCCAAGAGGTACAATTCAGTGACTGTACATCAACCTCTAGCTAGGACAGAATCAGGAATAAACAGGCATTGTCTCTCATGATCAATCTCCAGAACATGGCGGGAAAAAGAGAAAGTTTTCTCTGATCAGTTCCCAAGAAACTCAGGGTACCAGAGGTAAAGAAACAATTTCATCCGCTCTGGTGCTGCTGAGTGGGGTATAAAAGGGTTACAATTTTATACCAAAAATATTAGAGCCTTATTCTGCCCCTACTCAAAGGGGACAAAAGAGGCATTTAGTGCTATACACACATGACTGGGCATGTTTGCCAGCAGGCACAAATAAAGCTTTTCAGTGCTGAGTCCCAGGTACACTCTGCTTTTGCATCTCACTCTGCCTGGGCTTATGTTAGCAGCCAGCACAAATGAGGACAATCGTAGAAGCTTATTAGAACCCCAACTATTCACCAACAGCTGTAATTTAGCCAAATGGCACCACAGTTTTCTCTATGGAGTGTGAGCAATGCTCTGTCATCCAGGCTATTGTTTTTCCAAGGCTCTAATTAGCTACTCACCAACTCTAGCTCAGGTGGAGAAGAGTTTTTAAAACCCAAAACACATTCTACTCAGCTGTATTGCGCTGAGATGGCTGCAGAAGATCTGCATCATCAAGAAATGTACACACACATCTAACAACACCCCTCAGTATCCATGAATCCACTGCCTGCAACAGGACTGCAGCCTGCCAACACTATGGAAGTTTTTCTCAGTCCTCTCACATGGAACTTGATTGCTCTGTCATCTTTGCAACATCCTCACCGCCATGGTGAAACCCAGGTTATAAAGCTGGATACTCTGGAGAGCTCCCTCATACTCAACTGCCACACTCACTGCCACCTCAGTCACAATTGCTGGGATCTCAAGGTCAGTACCCCACGTACCTGAGAGCAGAGAGGATCTGGGTACACCACCGCTTCCAGGCCTGCAGACACAAGAGGAAAAGGACAAAAATCATCCACAAGGAGCTAATCTGTAGTTCTGTGATTCACAGCCCACTCACAGGAAGGATACACGCTCCAGCTTTTACAGGTGTAAAGGATCAGTACTCTTAAGCTCAGCTTGCTTCTACATATTCCCATGGGTCCAGAAACACACCTGTTCTCCTGAGTCCTCCCATGCACAGACACCTTCCCCCTTTCCTGCGAGGGCCCATGGAGAGGGACATACTTGTCATACCACACCTACGAAGCTGCAGAGCTGCTGGCAGTGAAGCAACCAGCACAGAACTGCTGTCCCAKAGAACCTGCAGCTGAACAAGGTTCCAGGGACACAGGGGAACTGCAGCCATGTGTCATCACCAGGTTCTCATTGGGATCCTCTGCTGAAAGAGCTTTCCAGGGGCTGATGGCTCTAAGGGAATATGGTCATACAGGAAAAGAGAGTTACCTTTTCATTCATAGTTTTGTGGTTTTTCTTTGTCTTCTTCAGGAACTGTTTCAAGCTCCCTGAAGACATGTACTCAGTGATGAAAATCACCTGTGGGACAGTATGAGACGTTACCCTGTGCCTTACTAATTACCTACCAACACACAATGAGAACCCAACAKCCTGATGGCTGCACTTACTCTGGCCTTGTTCTCCTTCACATCAGCCCAGTATTTGTGGAACTTCACAATGTTCAGATGATCCAGCTGAATTAAGTTGTCAAACACTGCTTTAACCTTTTCCTTAACATCAGAAAGACAAAGACATGTCACATGAGAGACCACACCAACCTATATCCTTCTTTCTTCTTGGATCTTGGTCCCCTTAAACACCACCGTACACATCAAGCTCCTATGCTAAAAACAGACACCATCCCATTTCCTTCTGCACTGCATCTCAGCGGAGCGTGGTTTCATTGCCAAGTCTAAACGAACACAAGAGCTCATGGAAATACCACAACAACAGTTTTCCAGCACATTTCCTGCACAGGCCAGGCTTAAGCTGAATTTGCTACATTTGGGCAGCACGGCACTCCAAACCCAAGCCAACAATCCACACAAAAGGTCCCCAGTATCCATAATCCCACCCTGGTGCAAGGTATGTTTCTCACATCCTGTTGGGAAACACATCAACTTACTTCCTGAAGCTTAAAGTTCTTCCGCTCAGAAAACTGAACTTCATTCCAAACAACTTCCACGCCTTCCTCTGTATCCATGGCCAGGTAGGCACTGTCAATCCCTGGGACATTGCGCTGGTTCACCTGGAGGGAAGGGTGGAGAGAGGTGTGAGTGCTAAGCCAGCAAAACCAGACCATTGCCACACAGCCCTCATTGGAGAATTATGAGCTCTGCTCATTAACTTTTAATTAAATGAACATTCCAGGACAGGATCTGCACATGTATCTTGGAATGGGGCATACCCAGAACATGAGTCACTGTAGGCTGTGTGAGCAGCCAGTCCTGAGCACACCGGTGGGAAAACCTCTTGTGCACAAACACTGTGTTGCAGCAAAGCTGCCTTCTGCCAACAATACGTTAGATTTTCATGTTTTAGGATACCTATGGTTCATTCCACCACAAAAAAACCACTCCAGCCATATAAAAGAGATACAGAAATGTCTCAACAACTCAGATACAACTTCGTGGAGGAATCTTCTGAAAGGTGATGATACACAGAAACTCAAAGCAGAGAGGAACAAGGGAAAAGCTGCAGGTTCAGATGCGGGAACTAACAACACAAGGGAAACCACTACTGATTTCTTTAGTTAATAATTGTAAACACTGACCCAGCACAAGTACATCCACACCAAATATTAAAGACACTATGAGCACTCAGAAAGCAGAAAGGTAACGGGAGGGGATTGAGAATTTAGAGCCCAGCACAAGAACAGCAAGGGCTGTGAGAGGACATAAAGCTGAAAGACTTGCAGACATCAGAGGTGAACCACGCTCCCAGCAGCAAAGTTTTCCATAACATTGTTTTTCTTCAGATATGTAGCAGCATTCAAAGATATACATGGGCTCCTTTGTACAACATCCCCGGCATTTACTGGAATGCCTTTGGCAGGCAATTTCACAGGCACACAGCAGTCACAGTCATGGTGAACATCCCACTGCACCACAATGTGCAGTGATAGAACTGGATTCCCATCTCAAAGCACTTAGAGAGCACAAGAGGGTACAATTCACCTTTTAATTGTCAACCAGCAACCATTACTGTTCCCATCACTGACCAGAATCACTTCATAGAATCGTAGGATATCCCGAGTTGGAAGAGACTCACAAGGATCACTGAAGTCCAGCTCTGCACAAGAAAACCCCAAGAATCCCACATGAGTCTGAGAGCATTGTCCAAACACTCCTTGAACTCAGACAGGGTTGGTGCTGATTACCAGGCTTGGCAGCTTTCAGCTGATCCAATTTTCCCCCTGAGGTAAAAGTTAACACAGATTTGCCTGGCAAATCCAGACTCATCTTCCACTTCTATCACCTGTAAAAC
Source organism: Amblyornis subalaris (assembly GCA_018881555.1). NCBI lineage: Eukaryota > Metazoa > Chordata > Aves > Passeriformes > Ptilonorhynchidae > Amblyornis > Amblyornis subalaris. The sequence goes on from JACAXG010000237.1 coordinate 149,629, forward strand.
CTGGCCATTTCACAGCTTCTTCTCATACTGTGTCACCTTCTCTTCCCTCACTAGGGACCCCACCAGCATTCTATTTGCTGGAAACTTCTAACCATATATAAGAGCTCCCTCAAAAATCTCTTCCCCCTTGGCAGCCACTTTCACATGATCAAATTTACCCGACTTCATCATTCCAGCTGAACTACTGTACCCCATTCTACTCCTTCAGTAGCCTGGTAACACAGAGTGACAGGCCACCAATATAGGTGGGATTCTTCATGATCTCCTAAGGGAATCTGAACAGGCCTGATGACATTCAATACTCTGACACCGCAGGTGACATACTGCAGCAACAAATGATGCCAAGCACAGTAAAACCAGACTGATACAGATTTCTCCAGCAACTCAGCAGTAAACCAGTGTGACACAACCAGCTGCAAGGCATGGCACAGGCAAGAATAAGGAATACAGGCCACAATTACATAAGGACAGCTTGAGCTACAGAGGATAACTATTGAAAACCATCACGGAAGGTGACAGCTGAGCATGAACCACCCCACTCCCTTCCGCCTGAGCTGCCTGTATAATTGAGGGGTGAAAGGACCGAGATTTGCTTTAAGATGTCCACATCGATCTTAAAAACTTGATTTTACACACATATATATATATATATAYACACTGATACCAACAGGCCAGGCCTGTTAAGTTTCATCATTAAAGAAAGTTGAAGGAATAAAGATAATTAAGGATAGAATATTTACGCCCTCAAATTTTAGAATAAGCAATATCTTAGGGATGACAGCAGTATAAAACCATCCAGTACAATTACTAAAGCTGAATGGCAAAAGGCTTTAACTTCAGGGAAGTGTAAAGAAGCCCCAGGCAGCAGAAAGGCAAGTGTGTGTGAGCAGTGCAGGGCCAAGGTAACAATCACCACTCCAACACCCAGTGCCCGTGCATCCCTTCGGATGCTTTTCCTTTGTCCCACTCGCTGCCTATTCACAGAAACATAACCGAGTCCAACAGTTAAAGGCCCTCTATTGAAAGGTCTCCAGCTTTACTGGGTTAAGTAAGTCCTCAAGTACTGGCAACTACTCGAAATCTGCCCCGATARCTCAGCCAGGGCTGTAGACTCGTCGTATCTCCCACTTTTGGCCAAGTTCCCCAAGCGTTAATTATTTCCATGACTCATAGGCAATATTCCAGAGAACCAGATATCACTCAAGACACCAAGCCCAGCTGACATCACCAATGGCAATTCTCAGTTTCTCAGGAGATTCGACAGCTTGGGCTGGGCAGAAGAGTTAAAGGGGAAAAGTGCAGACAGACAACTGAAAGGCAACAGCAGATTCCTCCTGGGTTCAGCTTGCCAAATCACTGTTCCACATCCCCCTCCATGCTCAGCAAAGCAGAATCCTAAACCCTCATGAAAGCATGGAGATAATGTATTACTCTGGTGTTTGTCTCAGACAGCCCACAGACTAGGCAGCTTTTACACTTTGAGGGAGGAAGTGACCTGAGCCCAACTTAGCCTGAATTTCTGCAGCACAGYAGAGGAAACAGCTCCACACCACAGAAGTACCAATACAGCTCTGTGTCCATGTAAGCAGGAGGCAAGGAAACTCAAGAAGAATTTCAAATGGATTTAATTACTTAAAGGGGCACGGGGGAAGTGGCACAACAGCTCTAAGGGGAAAAAAGTTTGGAAGTTAAATCTCCCTTTGGCAGGTTATTCCATTGTCCAACGCATATTTTTTCTATAGCTCTCAAACATCTGTGTATCTATCGCTGAAAGGACACAGCCTTTTGGATAGACATTTGCTAGTTCACACGATCTGTCAATTAAACAAAAAATAAATACAGTTTAAGTCACAAGTGACAGTGATGATTTAAAATCTAGGAAAAAAAAGGTATAAAAACTGGAAAAAAGTCCACAACAACTAGAATATCAGCACAGAATGGAACTGCACAATGAAGAGATGTGGAGTGGCAGCACACCCGGCCAGACCTTCACAAGAAGCCCCAGATTTGGTTCAGAGTAGCATGAATATGTTAACCAGTTTCCCTGGCCACTTTTTTAGGCCAGAGAAAGGGATCAAAACTCTGCCCAACCACCTGGCAAACACTTGGGACTAGAGATAAGAGAACCCCAGAGCCAGCAGCTGGGCCATGAGGAGCTCAGCTTCTCCTTGAGCTGTGGGGAAACAAAAAGCAGCAAATTTACCAATAGACACTGAAGAAAAGGGGCTCTCTGGAACGTGAGGCTAATCCAGAGTGTAACAATAAAGAATGCCAGTTCCACTGCAGCAAAGGAAAAAGAAATCCAACAAAGCAAAGAAGCAATCCTACTTTATGTTTTAATAAAACTGACACACTGGCCTCGGCAATTATAGTCATGGTAGTAAAATGCTTGAAAGGCTTTATTTCAACAAGAAAATTAAAATAACTAGTGTGATTTAACAGCGGCAAGGAAAGGAAAGTATTGATTATAACCACAGCTGTACAGAACACGTCATGCAGCAACTGAAGTGCAAGGAAAAGACAATCTGACCATCAGCAATATAATAATTGGTTCTTCCAGACATGCTGCAACAAGAAACAAGATCAAACACATCAGCAAGAAGTTGGTCTGCTAACCCAATGGACACATCTGGACCATTTAAAGATGGGGTTAAAAGTCCTCCACGTGTTGAAGTTCTCCCTCACTTGTAACTTCACTGCACCAGTTCAGGAAATGCCACACTGAGACCCAAGCCAGATGTCGGGGTGGGTCAGCAACACATCCTTCAGGCACAGGCAGTGAGTGTCCCTGTCACCTCCCATGGGTCCTACTCCATGCTGGCCCACACAGCTGGGAACCAGGACATCCTGCATGGAGCCCAGGCCTCTCCCAGCAGCCAGAGCTGCAGCTGCTCTGCAGGACAGGGGCGAGTTTGGAACCACAGCACTGCCACACTGCCCGTGTCATGCCACCATTCCACAGGCTGTCACAGGCCACCCAGCCTCTCTGAAAGCACTCTGACCATTCTGGCTGAACAACACACTGCAGGGCAGACCTCACCACAAATTCCTGCCAGGTAACTCCCCAGACAGTAGATCAGCAGCAGTTTAAAAAACCACAAAAGTACAACAGGAGTCAAGGTGCTTTGAACAGAAGCAGCACTCCTCTGGATACAGTCAGTGAGGTTAGAAAAGCCCTCTCAGATCAGTGAGTCCAGCTGCTCCCACAGCACTGTCAAGGCCACCACTAACCCATGTCCCCAAGTGCCCCATCCACATGCCTTCTAAACCTCTCCAGGGATGGGGACTCCACCCCTGCACTGGCCAGCCTGTGCCAGGGCTGGACAAATCTTTCAGGGAAGGAATTTTCCCCAATATCCAACCTGAATCTCCCCTCGCACAGCTTGAGGCCATTTTCTCTTGTCCTGTCCCTTGTTCCCTGGGAGCAGAGCCCGACCCCCCTGGCTGCCCCCTCCTGTTAGGGAGTTGTGGAGAGCCAGAAAGTCCCCCCTGAGCCTCCTTTTCTACAGGCTGAGCCCCCTCAGCTCCCTCAGCCACTCCTGATGCTCCAGTTCCTTCCCCACCTCCTTTCCCTTCCCTGGACACGCTCCAGCCTCTCAAGCTCCCTCTCGTCAGGGGGGGCCCAGAACAGACCCTAGGATTTGAGGTGTGGCCCCACCAGTGCTGAGTATCCTGGGAGACAGGCATCATTCCATCTATTTAATGGACACCAGAAATGAATATAAATTGCCTAATGCAAGACCAAAGGGACAAGTGCTCAGTTTCACTTGGTACTTCAAAACAAACAAGAAATCCAATGGCTCAATCATACTGAGCTGGTCTATGGAAGGAGGAAGAGGCAATAATTCTTCATCCTTAACTCCCAAAGGGAAGCAGAAACAGCACAGCAAAATAAATAAGGGAGTGTGGAAAAAACCCCAATATCCATAAATAAGCCCATTCCATCAGGAATAAGCCTTTCCATCAGGAAGGTTCTGGTAACTGCACCAGGGGCGGTAAGTTCAGGTGAGTGCCAGYGGTGTGAAACTCCATGGAGAGAGGGAAAACCGGACAGGATAAACTCCATGTGAGCTACTCCCAGTCTGCTATCACCCATCCTGTTCTTCTGTGATATTTTCACTTGGCAGAGAGATCTTCAAATCATTGCAGGTAACTCTGAACAACATCAATCACACAGGAGGAGTTGAAAGATCAGTACACTGAACAGAAAATGCCACAAAAATGGGTATATTGTGGAAGTACCAGTCTTGGAAAGGCTTGTAACAATCCCTGAGACCACATAAAACACTAACAGAAAGTGATTATTTCATGTCTTCTGATAATACCGGAGAAAGCAGGCAATGAAGTGAGCAAACATCTTATTTCAAAGAGGACGATGAGGAAGCACTTGATCTTGACACATATATATAAATTGCAAAGCTGACTGCCATAGGATGGATGTCAAAAGTAAAATTAGCTGCAAGGTGAGATTATGCGTAATTTTGAAATGGTATCAGAGTATTTGGGTACACTATTCATGGGATGTTTGAGGGAAGTGCCAAAAGTGTGGAAAAAGAATGATCAAGACGAGTCTCAAGCCAAGCCCTGAGCCTGGTCACCATCAACTGTACTTTTTGTTAAATTATTTTTCAAACTATTTTCTATGCCAATGTGCTTCTCAATCTCTGGGTATGTGCACAAGCAAGCACACATATCTGCAAGCAAACTTCATGCCACACTAGCCACAAAGTTGGGGCAAGAGGTTTTGCACAGACAGAGGGCCTGCGAGACAGGTACTGGAAACCTGAAATGGGATTTATCCTGAGCATTGATAAACAGAAACAGGATATAGCTATTCCTTACATCCATGTTACTATGGGATGCTTGAAAATCACCATGCTCCCATAGCTAACCTACATGTGGCTGTGTCTCTGTCCATCAGGATTTGCCGTGCAGCCTCCCCGCAGGCAGGATCTGGAGTCGGAGCCAGCACGTGGCATCTCCCCTCCACTGGCCCAGGAGGAAGCCTCTGCCCAAGCCTAAGCTCCACCAAACCTGTGGCAGCTGTCAGGATACCACAGTTGCTGCCTGGGCTTCCCAAGGCAGGGCTGAGAGGCAGAGGGCTGACAAGGGAAGGCTTTGGTGCTGCTGCACAGACCATGGTATTTTTAGAACAGCTCTGTAAGGAATGCAGAGAGAACTCCATCCCTCAGTCGCAGGCAGCCAGAGTATGGCCAGCACCTCAGCCTCCCAGGAGTGCTGGGAGAGCAGCAGCCAGCCACTCCTGCTCCTGCCACTGCCACACGGAGTGYGTGCCAGCTGTCCGTCACAGTCTGTGAGCAAGGACAGAATGGGGCTGTGACAAAGGCTCAGTCCCCTCTGCACCCTGAAGTGCCCCTCAGCTCATTCTGGCATATCCCAAGGGTTTATTTCTTCCAGGAAGCTCCTACATGAGCCAATAAAAATGTTAAAAGGCTTCACATACTCCCTTCTTCTTAATATCTTCCCTATGGTCAAGGAACACCATAAAAACTACAGCATGGCATTAGTTTTCTCCACCAACCGGAAAAAAAACAGATCCATTGTCAAAGCTTGTCAGGGAGCTGGCAGGCCTCTGAGCACCAGCTTGCTGGGAGGACTGGTGCTTATCTTTTACTACCTCAGCAAGTTTCTTTCCAGTCACAACAGAGGCTGAGAAAATCAGGCTCCAGCATCCCAGAATCCAAACACTCAGTCTGTTATYGTTTTCTCTCCAAGAATCCTGCACTCTGTCTCCTTGAAGAAATTTAAATCCAGAGGTACAGAGGTCACTAGCTGCCTCTAGACAAAAAATGATTCAAGAAACTGAGACTCCCACTAGAAGTGGGAAGACAACAAAGAGATAAAGATGCAGCAAACCCAGTGTTTCACTTCCTGTCTCTCTGGGTTCAGGTCCTCAAGAATCACAGCTCTTTACTTAACATCGGATAGTTCCAGCATGGATCAAGAGCATCCGTAAGCCCAAGCACTGAAATCCAACTGTAACGTCCAGCCATCAACAGCCGGGAAGTGCCAATTCAAATGACAGCCCGATCTTTCATAGAAAAAAGAGAACCAAACTAATGGCAGTGGTGCTGCCTAAATTAATTTTCTGAACTTCCAGCAACAGTATCCAATGAAGAACAGCAAGACTGGACTCACATACATAGGTGCATACTGTCCCAAACTCTGCCTGAGTTCTGCTCCTGACCTGACACCCGGGGTCACATGGAACTCCATCCATCACCCTGCCACAGTCCACACACCACTGTAAGGGAAGCTGTGAAGGACTGCAGCTTTCATCTAGCTACGTGACAGTGAAAAAATCGCAGAGACAGAAAAACAAGAATTATTCAACATGGCAACCACTGCATGCACAGCCACACTGACACACGAGGTGCGTGCCCAGAGATGAGGCAGAAATGAACCTCTTGATCTCAGCAGTCACTGAAGTGGGGTAGAACACAGAAAATGCTCCAGCAGCTGAGTTGCAAATGAGTCAGTAACACATCAGCCACAGAACAAGTCACAAAGTCACTGATGACTATCAAGAACCGAAACACCACCTTCAGCCATCCCCAAAATCCCCCTCAACACTTCAGAATCCATAGGACAGATGCACAATCCCTGTGCCTGCCCTCGGTGCAGAACAGCATGATCAGCACTGGGGTGAGTTTCCAGTCGAGGAAGGGGATACAAGCAGGGCTGCAAGAACAGCACAAGGTTCTCCCACTGCTCTTGAGCAGTCTGGCATATTCTCTGGGAAAGGGCAAAGGTATTTAAGCAGACCAGTGCTCATTCTCCCATTTTCTCCCTCTTGTGCTCTAAGTGCCAGGCTTCACGTTCTGGCCAAGCCTCCTGCGTCGAGAGCGCAGCAGCCCTTCATGAGAGAGGCACCACCCCAGGCTGTGCCTCAGGAGAAGCCTGCAGAAGAGGCAGCCAGGCCCACCGAGGCCTGTCGGGCCTTTGCCCTCTTCACCACGAGACATGCTCACACATACCCTCAAAAGGGCACCCACTTGTGCCCGCACTGACAGCATTGCACAGATCGCCTCTTACTAAAGTATACTACACAGATGTCAACAAAGTACTTCTAAGGTCTTGGCTTACACAGTCACACAGTGTTTTCCTCCCCAGAAAAGGTACAGAAAGAAATTTGGTCAATAGACAGCTATCACACACATGGCAAACTCAAGGACATCTCCATCTAGGAAGGGTTGAGCCTCTCCTGCTCGCATGAGCTTGCCAAGCCAACCACCATTAACACCAGGCTGAAAATAAAGATGCTGCTGCAGCAGAGCACAACTTTCCTACAGTTATGTTATGTGTGATCCATGTAGCTCCCAGGGACAACAGGCACGAGGCTCTCAGTTTCAGGTTCACCACTAGCCAGCTGCGGGAGGCTAAACCTGACCTGCTAATGTGGTGCTGCAATCCGGCTCCATTAGGAAGTTTCTATTCCTAGGACGCACAGCAGATAATTCTTAAGATACTTGGACAACCCAAGAAAAGTAAGATATGCATGCACGCTGCCTGCAAGAAGGACATGGGGTGTCACAGTAGGACATTAGAAACAGAGGGCTTGGTTTGTCAGGGAGAGCAGTCAGAGGGGAGCCAGGCAAGCACAGACTGGGAGACCCTGTCAGCCCTGCAACAGCCCTGCCCTCATGCTGTGGGGCTTTGCCCTGTGCCTCAGACATGGGACAAGATACCCCGTAAAGCCTCAGCTGTGTGTTTGTCGGGAGAGCAACCAGGGTCGTGAATGCCGGAGCAGGATTCAGCTCTGAGAGGAAAGCAGCACAGTCTGCAACACCCCAGAAACCACAGATACTGCTCAATATTCCACAAAAAATGGAATTTGGGGAACATAAGCATTTTCTATCTTGTTAAAACAGGTTCTCAGTTAAAAATATCACAGCAGCACTTAATTTTAATAAAAATACTCTGATCTTTCACAGGAACTATACACTTTGCCCAACAGAAGTTCCCTGTTCCTAGGAAGAATTACAATCAATGAACTCAACACTCAATCCTTTCTTACATCTGAAGTTTAAGCAGGAATAGAATACAGAACAGCCAATTAGAAGGGACCTCCACGGATTCCCCGGTTCCACTGCTTGACCCCGTCAGGGCTGGCCCATGTCACAGCACTGTCCAAACACCCCATTATGGGCACTGTCCAAACACCTCAAATACAGACAGGCCTGGGGCACCGACCTCCTCTCCAGGAAGCCTGGGACAGGTGTGACCCTCTCAGTATGGAAATGCTCCCTCATGTCCAGCCTGAGCCTCCCCCAACACAGCTTGGAGCTGTTCCCTGGTGTCCTGGCCCTGGATCCCAGGGAGAAGACCTACAGCGGGACCATCCCCTCTCATGACCATCTGGTTCTGCTGTGTGTGATTGCCCCAGGATGGGGTTCAGTACCTTCTCCTCCCGCTCCCCCCAGATGGGGTTTGTCTTCTTGATGCCAAGGCACATGCTCGCTCCGGCCGAGCGGCTGTCGACCAGCACCTGCGTCCCTTAGGTCCTTTTCTGCAGGGCTGTGCTCCACCTGCTCCTCTCCCTATTCAGACTTGTGCCCAGCACCGTTTCCCTCTGTGAACCTATGTATTTTCAGGTTYATTAGTGGATATAGTTCAGCCCGGGCGGCTGACGCTAAAATATGACCATATCTTGCGTTCAGCAGCCACYGTTTGGCGGCTTGGCCAAGACGGCGCTTCCCACGGCCCTTCCCGGGTCCCTTCTCCGACCCTGACACAGCTCCGAGGGTGTGGCCGCCTCAGGGCGCGGCCAGAGCGGGCCACAGCCAATGGGAGCCGCCGGCGGTGATGTAACGCTCGCCACCGCCAATCATAGGCCCCGCTCTGGCCGTCCGGCCCCGCCCCGCGGTGCCCCGGGACTGGTCCCGGTTCTTGTCCCGGTCCCTGTCCCGGTCCCGGACGGGCCGCGGTGCGCTAGGGAGAACCTGCGGCCGTTTCCCTCGAATCAGGAGAACGCGGCCAGGACGCGCGGGGACGACACGGCCAGCGCAGGCCGTCCTGCCGCCTCACGACCGTTCCGTGCCCGGGACCGGCGGCGCGGGCACCCTCCCGCCGAAATCTGCTCGTTTCGGTAAATAGGCACAGACATCCCCAGCTCACAGCCAGCCCGCTCCTCCCTGCTCATGGGCCCTCTCTGCACTGTCTGCAAAGCCCTACCTCTGCTGCAGCGACTTCAGTTCATGGCTGCTAAAACAATCTTTTTTTTAAAAAAAGCGAGGCCATTAAATTTCAAACACCCGAGCACGGCACTCCGAGCAAGCAGGAAAGAATGCCACACCCAGGAGTACCAGAGCACAGGCAGAACATACTGTCTCACTCCGCAACCATGTGCGCCCACTTGTCTCCAGATTATCATGTCTCATTGCTTCCATGGTGCCACCTAATCTGGCATCCAGGAGATACTGCCATGATAAAAGATCGGGACTGCATCATCAGGGAAAGGTCGGCAAATCCTTTTTCCACAGAGCAACACCACCTCTCTGCGAGGGGTAGCGAGTAAGAGCCCGTTCACTCACTGTGCTGACAGGAATAACCAGTGTAGACTGAGCTGTCACACCTCCCTGGGAAAAGGGGCACTCTGCTCCGGGATGCTCAGAAATTAAATCTGTTATTCCAAATAAATTTTATGCGAGTACATCTGCAGTGGGAGAGTTTACTCTGGAGAGCAGATCAGCCCAAATGCTGAAGACAGCAAAGAGAGTCTGATGTCATGCGGTTCAGGGAACAAAAGCTTCTCCACAAGCTCGGGGGCTAATTGAGCCACAAATTCACAACTGAAATCCAGAAACACACCAGGATTTCACTGCAGGATCACAGCTGCAGCTGAGGCCACTCCCAGTCAGACACGAATCTGTGCAGCCTTGATGGGTGAAGGCTTCAGCAGCAGCAGCCCCGAGCTCACCCAGACCAGTCAGTATGTTCTGTGGCCCCAATGCCCATCCCTCAACCTGCGGGGGTAGAGAGGAGCTGCGATCTCTATGGAGGTGGCCTGAAGCCACAAGCCAATCATTTAGCCAGGCCGAAATGTCAATGAATTTCTTGTGTCTGGGCCTTAATTTATCTGCAGAGGGGGAACTGAAATCCAAAGAAAGCACTAGAGGCTATCAAATCTTACTTGTCATGTAGGAGAGCATAGAAAACTCTGGGAGGAAATTTCTCTGTGTCAAAATGATCATACTAAATAAAACACATTGAAAAGACAACACAAACAAACCAGCTTTGTTCTCTGGCACGTGCCAGTTCAGCGTAGAGCAAGCAATAAAGCACTTCAGGTAAGAAATATATCGTGGAGGACAGAACCAGAGCTTCAAACTTTTTTTAAAAAGGGAAAAAAAGGAACTTCTTTTTTAAAGGTCAAAGCTACATTTGTAACTAATCTGCAGAGCCTCACCAGGAAAGGCACATTCTGACCACACCATGTCAGGGTTCGGCTCACATTAAACCAAACCATGACAGCTCTCGTCAACAAAAGGTGAAGAACTGCAGGGAATCCCTGACCTTACTGTGACCTCCAAATTTACATCAGAACAAATTACTCTCTCACCACCATTGGGGTTTGCACTGCCCTTTCTGCAGTAGTGGACAGAGCAGACAAACCCCTGTGCTCAGCCCTGACTCGGCTGAGAAAAGCCCCATCAGCACTTGTCCTGCAGCACTGAAGCAAGCACGTTGTCTGTCAGCACCTGCCAGGGCTGCACAGCCTGCCCAGCTAGGGCAGGGGCACTGTGCCAGCACAGAGCAGAAACCAGTTTGTGCAGACAGCCCCCAGGAAGAAAACCAGAGCCCAGCAACTAGTAGAAAAAGGAATACATCCCAAACAACACGATCTAATCCCCTTGTGCCTTCACAGAGCACACTGGCAGCACAGGCACTGAGCAGTGGGTGCAGGTAGGACAGGCCAAGAAACAAGCCTGTGTCAGCTGATTGTGCTTTATCCTGATTGCAGACGCCAAGGCAAACCAAAAGCAAGGATTCAAAAGCTGATGAGCCTAGGTAACTGGACCAAGTAACTGGCCACCTCGGCAGCACGTACCATCCACACTCCCCAGTGAGCACCAAGAACTACCSAGTCATTGCTCTTCACCATTCCCAGAGAGAAAGGTCCATGAAACGCGACGCACACTAGGAGTGCCGGAGCCACTCCCTACTCCACAGCAGCAACAGCTAGCCGTGACACCGGCCTGCGGCAGGGAAGACAGCACCGGCTGTGCTCCTGCCGAGGCGCTCCGGGCCCGAGGAACGGCAGCCCTACGGCTGGCGAAGGGCCACCCATCTCCGTGCCTCCCGGGAGCGTGACGGACCCTCCCTCTGGTTGTCCCGGGGACAAGTGGCAGGAGGACCCGGCGGGGCGGGACAAGCGGCCGCCCGGGCCCCGCCCGCGCTCCCCCGCAGTCCAGCCCCGGGAACCGGCCCCTGGCACTGACCTCCTCGCGCCGCTTCTGCCAGCGGCCGCACGGCGACTCCTCCAGGATCTCGGACTCGTCCTCGCTCTCCTCCTCCTCCTCCTCCGGGGGCGCCGCGGAAGTCACCGGCGCAGACACCGAGGTCATCCCCGGGCCAGACGACGCGGGCTCCGGCTTGGGGTCGGAGCCGCTGCTCGGCACCTGCTTGGACTCGCCCTCCGACATGCTGCGGTCGTACACCCTACGGGAGAGGCGCGGTCCGTGAGGCGCTGGGGGGCGCCAGGCCGGGYCGGGCCCGCCGGGCCGGACCGGGCCGCGCCTGCCCGGCCTGTCAGCCGGGGCCGCGCCCCGGGCCTGCCGGCGACGCCTGACCTAGCCGATCCCGGGGCGCGGCGGGGGGCGAGGGGCGGGGGCCACGCACTTACCGGGTCCGCGGCACCTCCCGGTCCCGAGCACGTCCCCGCCGCAACCGCCGCGCTGCGTAACGCGCCGTGCGGGGTGGGGCCTCAGTCGCAGCCAATCAGCGCCGCCGGCGGCGCGTCAGCGCCCGCCAATGGCTGGCGGGCGGAGCTCCGCGGTGCGTCACACGACAGGGGGCGCCCTGCGAAAAAGGCCGTGAGGGATCGTGGAAGGGGCGGGGCAGGCCCGTGCAATAGCCAATGAGAGTGCGAGAGGGGGTCGCTGATTTGCCGGTGGGCGTGGCTGAGCTGATTTAAGGCGCTGGTTGCGGGAGGGCCGCTCATGTAGTGGGGCAGGGGGATAGCGTCGGTAGCTGTGAGCGTGCGCAGCTTTAGCCGTAYGAGCGGGCGCCTGCGGCACCGGCCGGCGGCGGCAGCATCGCTGGTCTCGAGTCCGCTGTTCCCCCGGAGGAGCCTCCGGGCAGCTCGAAGTCACCGGCGGGCGGTGTGGGTAGTCCCAGGGCGGGGCGGAGCGGGCCGCGGTGCCGCTCTGGCCGCGTCTCTATGGTCGGCGCTTCCGGCCGCCGCGTTTCCGGCCGCGCGACTTCCGGTCGCCGCCCGCCGGTGCGAGGTCCTGCCGACCCCGCACTCCGCCCGCGCCCCCCGGTCCGGTCCGGTCGCCGCCGACCGAGGCCGCCGCGGCCGCAATGGGCGCCTACTTGTCGCAGCCCAACACGGTGAAGAGCTCCGGGGACGGCGCCGGGCTCGGGCCGCGCCCGCTGCACTTCGGGTTCAGCGCCATGCAGGGATGGCGCGTCTCCATGGAGGTGAGGGGGTGAGGCGGTCGGGGCTAGCGAGGCGGCGGCATTCACCCCCGGCACTCCTCGGGGTCCTGCGCCGACAGTCYCCGACGGCGCCGAACAGCGAGGAAGTCCGGGGGCTCTCGGTCAACCTCTCCCTGCCGAGGCCGGGAGGGGCATTCTGCCTCTCCCGGGGCCGCCCCAGCCTTCACCGAATGCCCCACGGCAACCGCGTGTTTCGGCTCCTACGGGGAGAGTCCCCGCGGTTCATGGGGAACACGTGCGGCAGGATAAATCCCGCGAGGAATGAGGAATTCCGGGTAAAAAGCAGAGGGGGGGAACATTCCGTGCTTGGGGCAAAGTGCTGAGTGAAAGCAAGTGGGAAATCTTCAGGGAAAATGCCTGGTTTTCTCATCTGAAATGAAGTGTTGGTGTCTTGCTGTGCTCGCTCCCTGTTTTTATTTATTTCTAGGAAAATTTTTAGGAAGAATTCTCATGGCTACTCTCAGTCGCCTCAAGCCAGTCCTGGCTTTGCTGGGCTCGGTGTGGGCAGGTGAGTTACCACCAGACCCACGCCTGGCTGAGGATCCAGGTGTTTGCCCAGATTCCCCCAGTGCAGGAGACTGCAGGAATTGCTCTTAAAGCTGCTGCTTGGGGTGAGGGCTGACCTTGTGATTCTGTGAACTTCAGATCCTGTATGAGTACCAGTAATGTGCTGGTTTGTTTTCCCTTCTGGGCTGCCAGCAAACAGCTGAATTCAGTAAGGATTAATCCTGGTCCCTGCAGCCACCCCAGGTACATCTGTGCCTGGTTCGTAGCTTATTTGGAGAGGATGTCCTGTTCAGGCTGTTGGGCATTGAATTTTTGCTGATCTGTTCATAAGCCGTGTTGTCAGACACTTCACTGCTGCTAGAGTGGGACAGCAGTCATACAGGTGACAAAACAGTGACCAGAGGTGTTTCCTTCTTCCTGTGTGTGAAACCCTGGGCTCTGGTTCTCAAGACAGAAGAGGCAGAATTGGTGCTTGTGCTTTTGAGATATTCAGAGTATGTGTAGGCTGAGCTGACTGACATTGTCTGAGCTGATCCTTCCCAGTGACCCCTGGAGGGAGGAACTGATGGCACAGGGAGATTCCTGGAGCACTGAGTGTAATCTGAAAGGTGATTAACRTGTGTGTAAGCAGCTAAGTGCAGGCATGGCTCTGGCATCCCTGTGCAAGAGCTGGGATGTGTTATGGAGCTAGGCTGGGATGAGGGAGAGCAGAGTGGCCCTGATTTATAGTGCTGGTGGACTCATGCAGCCCTCCCACAGGTGGGACGTGGCTCTAACCTCACTCACTTGAGGGCTGTCGCTGGTACCTTTGCAGAGGCCCTGAGCTGCAGATGTGGGTTCTGCGCTACCCAACATCCCTGGCTTATCCCTGCTGCCAGAGGCAGCACTGAGGCCATCAGCGTGGACGTGGTTTAGTTGAGTTATCCCAAGAAACAAGCGGATGGCAGGAGCTGAACCTGCTGCAGATTGCTTCTGAGCTTGATGGGAGAGAAATGAGTGTTTTGCACACAGCTGAGCAGTCCATTTTCTTGCACTCCAGTACTGTGTTCTGCTCTGTGTCTTGTCTTTGTTTCTTTTTTCCTTTTCTTCATGTTCAATTACACTTTTGCTCTTCTGCAAGGCTTGGAGAAAGTTCTGAGCAATTGTTTATGCTTAAGGCTCTGCTTCTGTGTGTGTTGGTGAAGCCAACCAGAGTGTGCACATGGTAGGACACAGGTATTTTGGGTGTAAAGGCACTTTTTGTTACCTTGTACTTGGGTTTTAGGAGCCTCCAAGTGAGGTGGGTGTACAGGGCTCTGAAGAAATACTGTAACTTAGTCCAGAGAAGTTGCTTTGGGAGTAAGGAAATGTTTGGGGCAGATGAGGGACCTAAAGGATAAGGATACAAAAAAGAACAACTGTGCTAGGTACTAGAAGCAACAAAGAAAAGGGCTGAAGCTTTATGGTCTGGAGGAGTGCTCTGGGATATGGCGGGAGGTGCAGGATGCAGTTGGATGGGGCCTCTCCAAACTCCTTGCTCCTGTTTTGGCTGTACCCCCACAGTGCAGCTTCATTCCTCTCCCAAGCTCAGAACAAAAAGCTTGCTTCAAAAACTGCAAGAGTGTGGTTCAAAATATGGAGGTATGTCAAATTAACTCTCAGGTTTAACTTGCTTGCTCCTTTTCAGCTGAATTGGATGTTGGATGTTTTTCACCACTGTTACAGTAGCCACTCAGGTGACTGGGGACAGCGAGGGATCCCAGAAGGCTGGATAGCAGGGAGCGGACTTTTGGAACTTTTGTGAACTCTAGCAGTGCACAAGATCACAGTCAATCAGAGGACAATAACTGCAACTCACTGACCAGGGCTGTGGGCTGGGCTGGAGGCTGGTAACTGGCAGCACACGGTGGTCTTGGCGCTGTGTTCATGGCATTGGCAGTGCCAGGACCTGGCTGTGTCCTGTGTGTGGGGCCACCAGCTCTGGCGCTTGCAGCAGGGCAGAGCGAGCCCCGTGTGCAGTGTGGGAGCTGAGCCCTCCTGCCTGCACATGCCAGCTGGGCCCATCGGGGCCGGGGCTCACTGAGGGGACAGGCCAGGCCAGGCTGTAGGGGGGGCTCAGCAAGGGCAGCATGGACCATTTTTGATGCCAGTGCTGGGTTTCCTCCACAGCGGCATTTGCATCTCTAATTACACTGCTGTTTGATCACCTGGGACTTATCCCAGTTACTGTGTTGGGGGTTTGCTATCTCACTGGCTTCTGTGAAGGCTCAGAAAAGTGAGCAGGAAAATGCTGCTTCTTGGTTTATTTGTGTTTTCATTCGCTCTCTCCAATGAGCTCTGGGGAAATTTCCTGCGTTCCCGTTTAGTCATTACTCATTTTGAACTCAGATTGTCACTTGCCTGTTCAGAAGCTCTTTTCGTCCCAGTGCCAGCAGCTCCATTGCAATGAGTGCTGCATACACCCAGAACCTCCCTGTTCCTGTTTTCCTGAGCAAGGAATAAAGTTATCTTTTTACAGGACTGTGGGACTCTGGAGAGCAAAGAGCACTTATCCAAGGAGTCATACATAAAAAAGCAGTTGAGCTCAGTGGCTAGGCTGTGATCTAGTTCTCTGTGTGTCGAAATGTTGGAATATTGCTGGCAGTATGGACACATCCAGGTATTTGAACCAGCTGTCTTGGAGTAAGCACAGTGTTTTGGGGCAACTATAGCACATTTAAGGTGATGAACCACAGCAAAGATCACACTGTTGAACATATCACAGGATACGTGTTCTTCCTGAACACGAGCGTGTGGGATGTGTTGGGTGGGAGGTGGTGGGTGAGGGCTGGACTTGAAGGAATGTCAGGACATTAGCTGGGCAGGGGAAGGGCTTACGACAGAGGTTCAGCCCGACTGTCTGTTCCAGGCTCTGCGTTGCATTAGCCCAAGTGGGTTTGCTTACCTATAGGGAAAGGAGTTCAGGCACCTGGCTGTGAAACCAGGGGAGTGCCTTCCTCAAAGCCAGCTGTTCTACAGAGACCTTGTGGAGAGAAGGGCTGCGCAGTGTATGTAGCTTATGTGCTGTGGACCCTTGTGCTTTGTCCAGAGATGGGAATGGAGCTGGGGAAGGGTCTGGAGCACAGGTCTGATGAGGAGTGGCTAAGGGAGTTCGGGGGGCTCAGCCTGGAGAAAAGGAGGCTCAGGGGGGACCTTCTGGCTCTCCACAACTCCCTGACAGGAGGGGGCAGCCAAGGCAGTCACACTCATCTCCCAGGGAACAGGAGAGAACAAGAGGAAACGGCCTCAAGCTATGCGAGAGGAGGTTCAGGTTGACTATTGTGAGCAATTGCTTCATGGAAAGGTTTGTCCAGCCCTGGCACAGGCTGGCCAGTGCAGGGGTGGAGTCCCCATCCCTGGAGAGATTTAAAAGCTGTGTGCATGTGGCACTTGGGGACATGTGACAGCACTTTGGCCTTGGCACTGCTGGGGGAGTGGTTGGACTCAGTGGTCTCAGAGGGCTTTTCCAACCCGAACGAATCTGTGGTTCTATGATTTCTGCTCTAATGCAATTCCTGTCATTCCAGACCTTTGCTTTGTCTTTCAGGATGCCCACAACTGCATTCCTGAGCTGGACAGTGAAACAGCCATGTTCTCTGTCTACGATGGACACGGAGGTAACTGCGTCCACTTTTCTCTCTCCTGTTCTTCAGTGTGACACTTCCGGGCTGTCTGTGGCTGCTGGGGCATCCATCTATTGTTGRGAATTCTGCTCCTTGATGGGAAGCATTTTCTTTGAAAGATACCATCAATGAAGGTTCTGAACCTCTTAGGGATCCCAGAAGAAAGATCAGGGTTTGATCTGAAATTGAAATCAGATTTGCATTCCATCTTTTATACCTTTTGAGGATGGCTGCTTTTGTGGTGGATAAGCTGGGCAGGAGAGTCACAGAAGAAAAAGTGGTAGGAAAAATCACCTGAGATTGACTCTAGGCAGTGTGTTGTGGTGGTTGCCCAAGGAAAGAGAACAGGCAGATGAATTCCCCAGGTAAGGGTTCCCTAAACTGGAGATTGAAGTCATTTCATCCTGGAGTCATACTGGAGTCTTCTGCATGAACTGACTCTTCAGAAATTTGTCTAATTGCATTTTAAGCAGGTTTCTATGATTGGTGATTGTTTGCTCTGTGCATTTTGTATAGGATCATTATTTGAAAAAGATATGGTTAAATCTGCTGCCTGGTAATTTCACTGCAGTATCCATAACACTTATGAGGAATGAGTGAATAGTCACTGTGGTAGCACTTTTCATTTTTACCGTTTTGGACTTCATGTCCTTTTTTCCAGTCAGAGGAACCCTAGGCTTCTCTGCTTGTATGACTGAATATTGCTACTAAATATTATTACTAATATTATTACAGAATTTCGTCTGCCAAAAAGCTCAAGATCCTGCTGTTAAGTCTTGCAAATTATTKTAGTTTTTATCATCCTGAATGATCCATCATGTTTTACTGACGTCTTTTCCTGATAATTTATGTAGATGTTGAACAACATAGCTTTTCAAGGAGCTCTCCCAGTGGCCATTCTGCATTCTGAAAATTGCTGCTGTCCAACCTCCCTGCTTTTCTCATGGCAGCTTAGTATGGAAAACATGTGATGATTTATTTGAAAGCTTTTTGAAAATCTTGGTGGAATAGATGAACTAAACTGCCTGTTTCCTCCTGTTCATTGGCTCTCTAACACAGTGGCCAGTTTCTGACTGTCACTGCTGTGTATGTGGCAAGTAGCTCTCCCAAAGATGTCATCTGAGTCAGGAGAATGTATTTCATGTTCTGAAATTATTTTTTTCCTGAGCTTCATCTTCGAGTGTGCAGCAACCCAGGTGGAGCAGTCACTGATATCCTAAAGGGTATGTTTGAGAACATGGGGATGATGGGTTGGTTCTGAGAGGCAGAGAATGACAAGGAAAAGGCAGGTAGGGATCAGGAGCTACTCAGTGCAAAAGCTCAGGAACTGTGTGAGTGTTCGGCAAAAATAGAAGATGATAAGGAGCATCTACCAAAACCAGGTCAAGAATGAATAGTATCAAACCATCTGTTCTCCTCTGAGCTCAGTGTGTTGGTTTCTCAGCTGCCAACAAGGTTACTCCATGTGTTGGGTTTTAGAGAGGCTGGACACTCATGACATTCCTGCTAGTGTAGGACATGAAGTATTGTGTTTGGGGTTCTTAAATACAATAGGGAAGATTAAAGATAGATATTAGGGAAAGGCATGGAATGGCAACACACTGGCATGGGTTTCTAACTTGTATTTTAGATTTCTAGTGGTTGAATCTCTACAATCTTCTTAGACAGACCACATCAGGAAGGACATGGATATAGTTGAACCTGACTCTGAAGAACAGCTTTTGCCCATCCCTACTATTGTGTGATTTTATTGATGCGTTAGTTCTTTAGTTTTAAACAATTTCTCAGGTCTCTCCCATGTAAGAGTAAGCTTTTGGGTGGGAACCTCGCTAAGCTTTATTRGCTGCCAGTGCAAAAACTGAATTTAGCTTCTCTTGTATACCTTGCTCATCTCTCAGCCTGAAACTCTCTGGTAAGCTTCCTGCTCCAGATAGGTTGGGAAAAGTTTGTATTACTATGTTGTTTGAAAAAAGGGCAAGTTTGGTTGGTTTTTTTCATATTAGCTTTTTCCACTTCACTCATCAGTTTTTCTCTTACCTTTTTCCCCTGTGGACAAGCCTTCCAGTGTTTGAAAGATGCTGCTGGGCCAGTTTTTTGCCTTCCGCAGCTTCCTTTTATGTGTCATGGCCTCCTTGCCCCCAGATTCTGGAAAATGATAATTGGGCACTCTGCCTCTTGAGTGGGGGGTTTTTGATCAGTCTCTGTTGCTGTCTACTTGTGCTTTAGCCTTTGTTTTGATAACTGCCTTCATTGACACGGATCTTGCATTGCTCGTCCATCTTGGGTTTTATTTCTCTCTCTTTGCTATTTTCCTCTTCACTATTTTGTAATTATTATTACTGTTACTGTTTTAAAATTCTCTCAGCTCAAGAGTTTCCTCCCTTTTACCTTTCCAATCCATTCCCTGTCCCACAAGCAGAGGTGGGTGAGTGGCTGGGTGGTGCTTAGTTGCCACCTGAGGTTAAACCACAGCAGTCCTTTCTTGGCACACACCTAGGGTCTGGAAGGGTTGGAGCTGGTAATGGATAGACCAGAGCATGTTAGATGGGATTTGTAGCTGTTAATAGCTGCGGGTCACAGTGGCAGTTCAGGTGTTCTCAAGATCAGTTTGCCTGACACACCATGCTCTTTTTATCTGCTGTGCCTGTTAAAGGCTGGTGTTGGGTCCTGCCGTTTGCTGGACGCTGCAGTGATTAGTGGTTTATTCCAACACTGACCCTGGGCCTCATCTGGCGTTTGGGCTCTGCACTGAGGCCATCGCTGTCCTTCGGGTTCCATCTTGTGGAGACAGTTAGCAATTTTTCACCTTCCTCCAAGAGGTTTTTGTGGAGGAAACAGAGAATGGCCAGGGCCTCACCACCCTCACAGGCAAGACTTTCTTCATAATATCTCATCTACCCCTGTCCTCTGTCAGTGTGGAGCCGTTCCTGCTTGTCTTGTCACTCTAGGCCCTTGTCACAGGTCCTCTCCAGCATTCGCAGGTCAGACCCAGTCTATTTTCCTCCCTGGATCTGTACCATGGAATGCTTTGCAGCACCGTGTAGCAGCAGCCATTTTGCTGTTTCTGTTCTCTGTCAGTGGCAACTTGATCCCTTCTCTGCAGGCACATTGGAAAAGTCCCTTGTCTGCTCCCCCTTTCCCCCCTGTGAAAAACCCTCTGTGTGAAAACCATCCTGTAGCCTGAAGGAAAGGAGCCCGCGTGGCTCTGTTTGTGCCTACAGCCACAGGAAAGCCCCATGTGCAGGTAGGCTCTGGAGTACTGTGCCCAGCCACCCACACTGCTCCTTTGCCCTGTGACAGGGAATGGCTGGTCCAGCACAGCCTCAAGGTGTTCCTGGACCCTGCAGCAGGACCCTCCAGCTGCCTGCAGCCTGCCCTGCTCCCCTCCCTCCTTCTGTGTGGTCATTTTGTTTGTTTCTCGGTTTCTACTTCTTAATTTTTCTTTTTTGTGAGGTGCTCGCCAGGTTCCTGTGTTCTACACTGTTCTTTGCTCATGTAAAAACCTCAAGGACTAGTCTGATCTCTTACAACTCACGCTACTCTTTCTGGCCCTGTTCAAGATAAACTACAGAAATTCATGATCCCTCACTGTTTACTCTTCCTTCTCTCTTAATAGAACCTTCAGGATCACGACAAATGCCTCCTATATGCGCTTTTCCATACCTGACACCATTACTTACCAAGCTGGGGAAGATCCTGGCTTTTAAAAATCTCTCAGCTGCTCTAGGATGGGCACTTGAGTTGAGTTGTTTCTCAGTCCCAGTTATCTCCTGTGCTCTTGGCACAGTGTTCTGGCTGCTGTTTATCTTGCTGTGCACACACACACCCTCTTTCCTGTACCCAAGTGACTGCTCTATCTCCTGAAAGGTTCATCTCAATCTCTGGGATCCCGTTTCCGTTGGACTGGAACACACAGTAGAACAGAACACTTTTTATGTGCTCACTGCACATTGGTAACGCTCTGAGAGAGCCTGCAGTGACCAAAAGCTTCCCTTTCCTTCTGCTTGCACTGACATGTGAAAATAGAGGTTTCCAGGTGGGCTGGGCCTAAAGAGTCTGCCTAAATGTCACTGCGGGCCTAAGCTCCCTCTTGCGAAGCTCACAGCATCAGCCAAACCTGGTGGTTTGGAGCTCACTGAAGTTTGCCAGGGCCATCAGCATATCCTGCTGGGAAGGTGCAAGTGGGATCCCCAGACTCAGCTGCTGTGTSACCACTCTTGTGTCTGAGGCAGCTCTGGTTTGTGTCCTGGGATTTACCTCAGGAACTCAGTTGCTTAAGAGCATATTCTGTCTGGGAGGATCAGCCTCTTTAAATGGTTTGTGCTCCCTTTCAGGAGAAGAAGTTGCCCTGTACTGTGCCAAGTACCTCCCCGAGATCATCAAAGACCAGAAGGCCTACAAGGAAGGCAAATTGCAAAAGGTAAGGAGCCAGCTCTGCCCTGGACTGAGGAAGCACCAACATGGGAGAAAGCCCTTGTGTCACTGTGTGGGTTGTCCAGGGAGGTGATGGAGTCTCCATCCTTGGAGCTGTTCAGAATCTGTCTGGGCATAGTCCTGGGCAACTGACTCTGGGTGTCCCTGCTGGAGCAGGGGGTTGGATCAGGAGAACCCCAGAGGTCCCTGCCAGCTACAGCTGTGCTGTGATTCGTTATGGTGTGTGTGCTGAAAGAGACTGGATTGCACAGCATGGCAGGCAGGCATCCCATAGGGAAGGGGGAGCTGCCCACTCATGTCTGTGTTCACACACAGGCCCTGGAAGATGCATTCTTGGCCATCGATGCCAAGCTCACCACAGAGGAGGTGATTAAGGAGCTCTCTCAAATGGCTGGGCGGCCACAGGATGATGAAGATGAGAAGGAAAAGGTTGCTGATGAAGATGATGGTAAGTCAGATGCCACTGAACAGACAAGGCTGCAGCTCCAGGACAGGGACAGAGAGCAGCAGGGTCTCTTAGGCTTAGAGACCTAGGCTTAGACAGAAAACCTTAGGCACAAGGTTTTCTGTCCCAATTTCTCAGTTAAATTTTGACTGAGTTGAGCTATGACCCCTCAGCATTGTCCATGGCTTTGAGCTGGTGCTAGGGGAGCCGTGATCCATTTGGGAGCTTAATGCTATGGATAACAAACCAGCCTGTCATAATTTTCCATAGGGCTTCCTCCATGGGGTCCAGGGTTCCAGAATGTGTCAGGAGCTCTGAGCTGGGCTCAGTTGTGGAAGGGAAATGATATGGTGTGCAGCACTCAAGCTCTCCCAGGCTGGTGGCAGCCACTATCTGCAGGTAGAACTGAAGCAGATTCTGATCTCTCAGCAATGCTTCTTCCCACAAAGCAGCAACTGTTCCATCAGCAAGTGGTTGCCCAGGAGGTGTTTCCTGGGGTGAAATCCTGTGCTGCTCTCGCTGACTACCTTGTGACCAGTCTTGAGGCAGATGCAAGGTCRTCCTGTCATCTTGAATGCTGTCTCAGTCTGGAAACACTGAATTTGTTGGTCCTTGTTCTCCAGCTGACAGGGGTGAAGTGGGTGGTTGGTTGGGTTTTCTTTGGTTTTTTTCTGTATTTTCAGGAGCATTTGGGATATGGGTATTTGTTTTCCTTTAGGGATTAAATAGCAAAGCAAAATATAAACAAGGGGATGTTAGCAGGGAAGCAGTGGTCATTGGCTCATGGTTTAGGGAAAGTCATCCCACTTTCTGTGTAGTCCCACTTGGGAGATGCTGTGGTCACTGCCCAGAGCTGTGCTCTCCTCTGTTGTACCTGTTCAGGTGACAGCTGGTGGGGATCCCTGTGCTGTTTCAATTCCATGGAGCAGCTGCTCTCTTCTTGTTCCCAGCTGCAGCATTAATGACCAAACCTGCACATGGAAGTGGCGACTGCTTCCCTGTGCCTCCCAGGGAGCCTGTGCTTGGGAAAGTGAGGCTCTACCCCCCAGCCACATGCCTGATGTGAATACTGTGCTACCCCCAGCCCTTACACCTGATGTAAGCACTCTGTGGTGCTGTCACTTGGCCAGGGAGCACTGGGTCTGGGGCTCTGGGGACACTGCCAGGCTGTGCCATGGCCAGAACTGTGTCCTTGCTGTTCCCATCCTGCTCACCTGCAGCACCTGGGAGCTGTGGGAGGGCACAGGCCTGGCTGTGTGCTCAGAGTCAGCCTGGGGAGCACTGCTGGAACTCTGCCAGCAGCAGCCTCAGCCGGGGCAGCTCACCACAGGACCCAGCCTGGTGGGTATCCTGCTCTCTGACCCTCTCTATCCTTGCCCCCTCACTTTTCCGTTTGCAGTGGATAATGAGGAAGCTGCTCTTCTGCACGAAGAAGCCACAATGACCATCGAGGAGCTTCTTACACGTTATGGACAAAACTGCACCAAGAACCTCAAAGCCAAGCCTGTAGCTGCAGCTGGGGATAACGCTGCGGAGGGGACAGGCAAGCAGCATGATGGGGAGTCAAATATGAATGGAGAGGCTGACCCAGGGGAGCTTCCTGACCACAAGGAGAGGAAGAACGGGAAGCCAGCCGAAGAAATCACGGGTATTTCCTCCACCTCAGACAAAGCCAGCGCTGGAGGCAACAGCCCTGCTCTGCAGAAGCCTGAACTAGGCAAAGGTGACGAGGCCGTCACCTCTTCTACTGGGGAGGCCGGGCCCTCCTGCTCCTCCACGGGAAAGCCCCAGCGCACAACCAAATCCAAATTTTTTGAGGACAGTGAGGATGAGTCAGATGAGGTTGAGGAAGAGGAGGAAGACAGTGAGGTAGGAAACAGCACTGGGACAGAGTGGCCTTCTGACTGGGCAGAATGCATTGCTTATGGTCGTACTTGAGACAAGCCTCTGGCTCACCCTAGGTGTGTCCTAGGAGCAGGTGTTTCAGGCTGATCCTCTGAGGCCATCCCATGGGGAATGTTTGGGATTGTTGAACTAACCCTGAAGGACACACCCTCATCCTGCAGCGGCCATAGCCGATAGCCCTCGGTCCTGCTGCATGCACCATCCCTTCATCCACTGCTGCAGTGATACCAGCTGCTCTGGTTGTAGCCATCAGGTGTGGGGGACACGTGCCAGGTCACCTCACACCTCTGGGGGAGCTGACCATTGGTCCCCAGAATGGAGGGATCAGTGGGGAGACAGCACCAAGCGTCCTGTGTGACTCCTGTGGTATCCCTCCTTTCTTGTAGGAATGCAGTGAGGATGAGGATGGTTACAGCAGCGAAGAGGCAGAGAATGAAGATGATGAAGATGACACTGAAGAAGCAGAGGAGGATGAGGATGAAGAGGAGGAAATGTTGTTACCAGGCATGGAGGGGAAAGAGGAGGTGCACACCCTGTTTTTGTGTTCTACAGCTTAGCATGGAGCCAGGGGCACTTGGGAGACTCAGCTAGGGGTTGTTCCTGTTCAGGTGGGGATAGAACACCCTGTGTGCTCTCTTGGGGTTGAGGGAGCTGCTGACAGGCTGGGTGTGTGCAAAAGCTGAGGGATGGACCTGGATCTGGGCAGCAGGTTGAGATCTAAGAGGCTGATCCTGCTGCTGGGTGTGGGGTGCCTGGAAAGCAGTGTAGGGGGAGAGCATGAGGCAGGAGCAAGAGGGCTCTGCTGGTACTGCTGACCCAGAGTGCAGCATCACTCCTCACCAGGGCAGGGCTGTGGCTCTTCAGCCCATGGCAGCACTAGCAGGTGGGCCAGGGACCCAGGATGTGAGGCAAAGGGGACATGGCTTCCAAGGTGCCAATTTCTCCCTCTGGGGAGATGTTCTGGCTTGCAGCAAGGATGTGCTCAAGCTGGGCTGGAGCTGGAATTAGCACGTTAGAGCAGGGGGTACAGACATGTGGAACACCAGAGAACCCTGACCCGCTGAGCTGCGTGAGGCTGGGAAGGAGGTGTTGCCTGACCCTGCCCCTCAGTGACCACACTCCTGGTGTTCTCCACTTCCCTTGGACTTCCTCCATTGTTCCACATATGATTGTGGGGTGAGATGCAGCACCCTGGGGTCTGGGACACTGCTGGGGCCGTGGCAGCTGGTGAGGTTCCCTTAGTGACCTGACACGGAGCCAGAGAAAGGAACGTCACCAGAATCCTGTGTCCCTTGCAGCCTGGCTCGGACAGCGGGACCACAGCTGTCGTGGCRCTGATCCGGGGCAAGCAGCTGATCGTGGCCAACGCCGGGGACTCGCGCTGYGTCGTGTCCGAGGGCGGCAAGGCTGTGGACATGTCCTATGACCACAAACCAGAGGACGAGGTGGAGCTGGCCAGGATAAAGAATGCTGGCGGCAAGGTCACCATGGACGGGAGGGTGAACGGCGGCCTCAACCTCTCCAGGGCCATCGGTAAGCAGGAGGGGGGATGCTGGCAGGCCTGGCCTCAGGGCACCGGCTCAGGACAGCCATGCTTCCAGCACTGCCAGCCACTGAGCTTGTGGAACAGTTTTTAATGAGTAAAACCTCTTCAATATTTGATGGGAGATTTCAGTCTTAACTGGAGAAAATGGCCATGAGACAGTTGGACATCAGTGGAAAGCAGCATCCAACACCTCCTAGGCTGTTGTGCCAGCAGCTGGGTTATCAGAAACCACCTCATGTAAACTGTCCCAAAATCAGACTGCTGCCTTTGGAACAGGACTTTCCCTGCTTACTGGCTATTGAGGAACCTTGGCATGTTGCTTCCTGGGTACCTGGCTTCATGGCAGTTTGAGCCCATTTGTTCATCTGTATGTGTGCAGAAGGACCCAAACCACTGAAACCATTATTCTTGTGTAAAGATATAAAAATACCTCTAGGATGGAAATGAGGAGTTTGTTTATTTAGGGAAACACTGACATTTCCACCTGCTATTYTGCAGTGGCCCTGGAAGTTCCCTCCTAGGATGTGATTCCTGATAAGCTGCTAGCCAGAGCTGAGGGTCTGTTTTCTCGAGTGAGCTTTGAATCCTAAAATGAACCCTGGAGTGGTTTGGGTAGGAAGGGACCTTAAAGCTCAACCAGTTCCACCCCCTGCCATGGGCAGGGACACCTTCCACTACACCAGGTTGCTCCAAGCCCCATCCCACCTGGCGTTGGACACTTTACAGAGATGGGGCAGCCACAGCCTCTTCAGAGGTGACAGGTGCTCTGTGCTGTTGGCCTGGCATTGCCCCAGGAGGTGGGAAGGGGCACTTGGTTTGGAGCCAAGAGAGGCTGAGCTGGCCAAGGTCTCTCTTCCCTGGGCTCACCGGAGTTTATACCTGGAACCTGCAATGGTTCCTCTGCCCCATGGCCCACAGTCTGATCCCAGGTTATGAGAGTACTCACTGATGCCGCTGGGAATGCCTTGTGGCAGGGCAGTGCTGCTCACTGTCCAGGGCAGGCAGCACTGCCTGTGCCCAGACATCTTCCTCCCCACTGCAGGGGATCACTTCTACAAGCGGAACAAGAACCTCCCTCCGGAAGAGCAGATGATCTCTGCCTTGCCTGACATCAAAGTGCTGACAATAAATGATGACCACGACTTCATGGTCATTGCCTGTGATGGAATCTGGTGAGTGCTGAGGGAGCCGTTGTGCCTCTGAGGCATCACTGCTCCAGCCTTTCTCCAGAGCTGGGCCTGAGGAAGGCCTGTTGGACACTATGGCATGTTTGCTCCCTTTGCCTGCCCTTCTGACCTCTCTCTTCTGCAGGAATGTGATGAGCAGCCAGGAAGTGGTGGATTTTATCCAGTCGAAGATCACCCAAAAGGATGAGAATGGAGTCCTGCGGCCACTCTCCTCCATTGTAGAAGAGGTAAGATCTGGAGCTCTGCTGTCCCTCCAGCAACATGGTGTTCCTGCTCAGTGCCTGGCTCTGCCCTCCCACTCCCTCAGATGGGTTCCCTGGGCACTCCAGCCAGCCTGACCTCAGGGGTGCTGTCCAGCTAAAGGAGTTTCTACCTACATTCAGAAACCTGAGGCTTCCAAGGCCATTTCTGTCCCTTGTCTGGTGGGGACAGCATTTGACTCATCCCACACAGGTCTAGCCTGGCAGCCCCTGAACCACTGTCAGGTGCTGCAGTGGGCCCAGTGCCCCCGGGCAGTCCCAGTGTGTGTCTGTGCTCTCTGCTGACCTGCCCTGTCCCTCCCCAGCTGCTGGATCAGTGCTTGGCTCCAGACACCTCAGGGGATGGCACCGGCTGCGATAACATGACCTGCATCATTATCAGCTTCAAACCCCGTAACACACACCCACCTGCCGAGAGTGGGAAGCGGAAACTGGGGGAGGCGGCGGCACCAGCGGAGGAGAACGGTGGGGACAGCACCAAGAAAGCCAAGCTGGAGTAGCAGGGCCCGCCCGGAGACTGGGCTGTGCTCACCAGACTCTCGTTTCTTACCCATGCTGAACTCAAGACCCCGAGTCTTGTCCTTTTTTTAGCCTTAGCAGAGGCCTTGTTTGTCCGTGTCCTGGTCGGGGGGTGGGGCGGGTGTGGTTAGCGAGGGCATGTCGCACTGTTCATCCGTAACCATTCCAAAGAGGGAGCGAGGATGGAGCTGCGCCTGGAAGCGCTGCAGCGCAGAGCCCGTGGTGAGGAAGAGGAGGAGGATGTCCCCCCATTGTCTCCATGTGGTTGTTGCCATTTCTGTGCCTGTGAATTTCTGTTCAGAGGGAAGAACTTTTTCACTGTTGAGGTTTTTTTAATCTGCACCCGATTATTTAAGGCCCTTTCTGTTTTTATTTGTGAAACAATCTGGCGGTGGTGCTGTGGCCACGCCGTGTTCGGTTGTACACTTTCAATCAATACTTTTTTCAAACTAAAAGACCAGAAAACGCAGCTGTGGTCTTGGTCCTTGGTTCTTTCCTGGAGGGGGCAGTGAAGAAGGTGGGGTGGGGAGGAGAACATTTGTCCCTGGGGTCTCGGATCCCTGCAGTGCTTTGGCCTGTAGCTCCTGGTCCCCCCAGGATGGCTCTTCTGAGGAGTCTTACAGAGTAGACACGAGTCTCTGGAGACAGTCTGTGTCTGCTGAAGGGATGGGGTGTGCCCCTGAGCTCACCTGCCCCCCACAGACAGCACCCGGTGAGCTGCACCTTCTGTCAAGGCGCCTCCAGGGGCAGCTCCTCCCTGATGCACAGCTCATACAAGGTGTGTTAATACCTGTGGCTGCTCCTGCAGGAGTGAGTCCCTGGGCTGTAAAACACTGGTGGAAAAGTGGGCTCTCCCTGTGCAGCAGAAAGAGCCCACACACCTGGCAAACGGCTGGAAAAAAGAGCACTCTGGGGTGATTCATTATTTCCTTTTTTTACACACAACTGGCCCCTTTTATGTCCATTTCCTGCATTTGTTCTTCCCCCCAGTCTCCTCTCACAGCCTGGAGCAGTCCCACCTGCCCTAGGATCCCATGGGAGCCACAAGCCCTGTGGGCAGCAGCCCCCATTGCTGCTGGGGCGGTCTCCCACTGCCCCCCTGGCTCTGACCATCCTGGGGGGCCTGTGGCAGCCAGGCCTGTGGCAGCCAGGCCGGAGCCTCCACTGGCTCTGCAGAGGTGACTGGGATGTCTCTCTGTACAGCCTCCAGGATCCTGCGCTCCTCTGCGTTCCTGGGGAGCTGCCATCCCTGAACCTGCCAGGCAGCTGTAGCAGAACCCCTGGGTCTGTTCCCTGAGCAGCAGCACTGAGTTAAGGCAAACACCTGCAGCTCTAAGGGCCTTTGATGTGGCACAGGACCCACCACAGAACATTTTGAGTAAAAATCAGCATGATAAAACGTCAATATAGCACACGGAAAATGGTCTAAACCCAGTTACAGCTCAATACAAGTTATTAACGTGAGATCACTGCTAATGAGAGCCATTTTGGGGTCTCCACAGAGACTGGGGGAACTCCTGCATCAGAAACCTTAATGACCAGGAACAAAGTTTAAAATCAAACCCTCTGGAGATGGATGCCTGGCAGCAGAAAGGGGATGGCAGCACAGGGCAATGGAGACAAACTGTTTTTAATGCCACTGAGCAAAGCTGCCTCAGCTCAGCCTCCCAGGGACTGCAGAAATAACTAATATTTTAGGACTGCTTGTCCCTGTTACTGTTCATTCTGTTTATTTAAAAGCTGGAGTCACCTTGGCCAAGACAATGATAGCAGGGAGGAAGCAACAGGTACTGAGCAGCCCCTTGCCAGAATGATCCTGAGATAAACCTGCCCGGCAGCAAGTGGAAGATGCTCTGAGAACAAACCCACTTTTGCAAAGGGGAAAAAATCCTCTTCCTGGGAGGTCTCCTCAGGCAGCCCCATTCCAGGGGAACACACCAGCTCATCTAGAGTTCCTAAGTATGGAAACAGCCCAAGCAGCGAATCCAACTGCAGCGCCTGGGGGTGTTTGTGGCTCTGAAGCACCAGACCTGCACAGGGCCACAGGAGCCCAGCCTGGACAATCCAAAGACCAAACCAGTTCAGGACCAGGCAYCTCACTGCAGAGGCACCGGACAGGGCGGGGAGCTGAAGGCTGGGACTGCCAGGGAAGAGGGTCAAAGGCACTGCCTGGGCTGATGAGGGACGGACTGAACTGCAGAAGCTGAGACAACAGCCCAGGACCAGAAGGGTGGAGTTCATCTTCAGAAAGGGAAGATCTGCAGTGCAAGGCATTGCCAAGGGCACAACCCTATCACATGGGAACCCCAGAGCAGCTGGAGGAAGCTGTGCAGGTGAGCCAACCCACAAACCTAATGTCCTGTGGAGCCAGGCTGGGAGAGCTGGGGATGTTCAGCCTGGAGAAGGCTCCAGGGAGACCGTACAGTCCCTTCCAGTGCCTAAAGGGGCTCCAAGAAAACTGKACGGACTTTGGACAAGGGCCTAGAGAGACAGGACAAGGGGGAATGGCTTCCCACTGCCAGAGGGTAGGATTAGATGGGATATTGGGAAGGAATTCTTCCCTGTGAGGGTGATGTGGCCCTGGCACAGGTTGCCCAGAGAAGCAATGGCTGCCCCATCCCTGGAAGTGTCCAAGGCCAGGTTGGACAAGGCCTGGGGCAACCTGGTGTAGTGGAAGGTGTCCCTGCCCACGGCAAGGGACAGAGATTAACTTTAAGCTCCCTTCCAACCCAAACCCTTCTGTCATTGTGTGACTGCCCAACTCTGAGCAGCAAAACATCCAAAAGCAGCTTTTTCTCCCCAGGATGCTGCAGCGGAGTCAGAGTGGCCAGGATCCCACTGCCCGAGACTACATATCCCATCTGGCAAGGGGTCCCCACCCACAGCCCATGCCATTCCCTCGTGGTCCCTCCACACTGGCCTGGCTGCAGGATGGATCCCTGTGGGGATCTGCACCACAGCTCGGAGCAGGGGGCCGCTGCCCTCCCCCAGTCCTGCAGCCTTCACTCGGGGCAGCCCAGCTCATACAGGCAGGACAGAGGCCACGAGCACTCCTGCAGCACCCAGGTGGCCTTGTCCTCATCCAGGTGCAGATGTGGTGCCCRCCATCTGCACCAGGGGGCTGCCAGGGGGCTGCACCCTCAGGGGAGCTGTGCCACAGGAGACAGATCGACCCTCAGAAAGCAGCTTTATTTCCCAGTGGTGCCTCTGGGGAAGGGGCGGACAGGGCTGGTGAAGGGCACAGCAGTGCTGGGTGCAGTTGGCACCCACCCAGGACCCAGCTCCCGGGGCTGGGGGTACTGGCAGAGGGGGACGGGCTCTGCCACAGGAGGGCACGGGGCCTGTGTGTGGATCGAGGTTTTCCCCCTCAGCCCCTCATCACTCCACGGGGACACCGACGGAGCTGGCCCTGTCACTGGTGGCTCCCAGGGAGTCCCCAGAGAGACTCTGCCCAGACAGGGCACTGCTGAGGCTCTGCTGCCGGGCAGGACGTGGCACCGCTTCGACTGACACCTCCACCTCGATGGTGACACCTTCCCTGCAGACAGACACCAGCCTGAGGGCAGCAGCCAGAGGGGGGACATCACCCGTCCCTGCCCAGCACAGCAGGAGCAGGGGACACTGTTTGGAAGGGATGTGCCACCCCCTCGGCCCTCCCAGTACAGCCACCACACTGACCTGTCAGAGGTGTCCTGGCCCTCACTCAGCATGCTCCCCGCGAGGGCCACCGTGCTGGCTGACTGGCTGTCCCACGTGGGGCCGGGGCGCGGGCTGCGGCCGCTGCTGGGCAGGGAGGCGGCAGGGTCCGGAGCTCCGTCCTCACCTGGCCTGGGGCTGGGCAGCACCGACCACAGCTCATTCACTGGGGAGAGAGAGCACCCTGCTCCCAGGCACCGCTCCCCACTGGGGCAGGGAGGGCACGGGCCGGGGCCCACCAGCTGCGTGGGACTCACGCTTGGCCAGGTTGTCCAGCTCCACCACGCCAAGGTCTCCCGGCGTGCGGCCACCCCCACAGCCCCAGCGGCTCCGGCACAGCGACAACACCACCGTCCCATACACATAGGTGAGCATCAGGGGCACGCCGACACCTGCGGGCGGACAGGTGGTCACCACCTGGCCCCAGCCCTGGTGCCTCTGGTCCCAGACATTCCCCGGAGCCGCTCCACAGCCACAGCCCTGTTCCCCAGCGTGGGCAGTGCCCTCGGCACTCACCCACAGTGACAGCTGTTATGATGGGGGACACAAAAAGAGAGAGGAGGACACTGCTGGTGACAGAGAGGCACTGCTGGCACCCCGACAGGCTGCTTCGCCGACTCTGGCCCAGCACCTCAAGGAAAAGACAGAAAGGTGAAGGGCTCTTGAAGGGCTCCTCAGGCACAGCCCCGGGGATGCAGTCTCTTCCCAGCCTGGCAGAGCTCCAGCCACAGCCACCCTGACACCTCTCCCTGTCCTCAAAGACAAGCAGCCACAGCACTGCCACCACAGCTCAGGCATTCCTGGAAAGCCTCTCCTGGACTCTTGGAACCATTCCTCTTTTTGCCCACCCTGACCCCACTCCCCAGGCTGAGCACACTTGCACTGGCGGGGGCTGCTGGGGGGGCAGCAGAAGGTCCAAGAAACGAGGGACTGTGAGCTGTCAGGGGTGGCACAGGGACAGGCTGTGGGCAGCAGGGAGCACTGCGGGTCTGTCCAAGCCAAGGGCCATGGGCAGTCAGGGATGTGCTGTGGGCAGCAAGGAGCACTGCAGGTCTGTCCAGGCTAAGGGCCATGGGCAGCCAGGCTCAGCGGGGAACAGGACCACAGGGACTCCAGGACTTCCTGCCAGTACCTTCCTACCCATGTAGATGGGGATCCCAATGGTAATAACAGGGACAGCAACACCCGCAGCAAGGGAGATGACCATGGGCGCTCCCAGCACCATGCCCAGCTGCCACAGGATCCTCCGGGTCCGTGACCATGGCCTCTTCCCCCAGAAAGTGCAACCAGAGGGGCTGTGGGGACAGAGCAGGGCTGAGTCAAGGCTCCTGCGAGGGGAAGGCAGAGACCAGCACAGCCTGGCCCCATGCCAGGGGACACCCACGGGCCCACCAGGGAGCAGGCAGCCAGATTCCCCCAACTCTGAGCTCCAGCTGCCTCCTAAGGGGTGCCAACAGCCAGCCCCAGCCCTGCCAGACCCAGTGGCACAGACCACCCTGCTCCCCCTGGCTAGCCCCAAACCTGGGGCAGGGCCTGGCTGCCCCCATCCCAGCCCCCCAACACCCATCAGGGCCCCCACCCAGGGCATCCCCACAGCCCCACAGCTCCTGTCAGGGCCTCCAGCCTTGGCCCAGTGGAGCCTCCAAGCCCCACGGCCCCACACTGACCTCAGGAAGTGCACATCAGAGATCTCGCGCAGGCAGAGCCAGCAGAAGAGGCACCCGCAGACTGTGCAGTTCATGCGGTTGCAGCTCCCGTCATTGATCTTCATGATGAAGGCGCTGCAGCGAGGACAGACCTTGATGTCCTCGGCCTCAGCTGGGGGAGAGATGAGACGGGATGGGGGAGCAGGACAGGACAGTCCAGCCCCACATCCTGTCCCAGGCTTCTCCCATCCCACAGGTGTCACGGGGGGAGCCAAGGTCCCTCTACACACCCCAGCCCAACTGGCACAGGGGCTACAAGCCTGCAGGCAGAGGCAGGGAGAGGGAACTCTGGGTCCTGGCTCTGGCAGCCCCGCAGGCAGGAGGCACAGAAGGACACAGCTGTGCCAAACCCCAGCCCTGCTGCTCCCACCCTGGGCCAGGGCCTCACCATGGGCCAGCTCCTCTGGTGGGGCCAGCTGTGCTGGGAGGGTGGCCAAGCTCGGGGCTGGTGGCACCGGCACACAGGGCCCGTCAGGGTGCCAGGGCTGCCGGCAGTGGTAGCAGAACTCGGTGCCACAGCCCTCACGCCCGCAGGTGAGGCGGGGACACTCGGCACAGCCATGGGCAAGGACAGCGTAGCTGTGGGGAGAAGGTGGTTGGAGCTGAGGTACAGCAGGCTGTCCCCTGGAAGTCCCAGCGCCGTGCTGAGCTGGAGCCAGGATACACCCTCGCCAGCCCACCCTGCCCAGCGCCCACAGCCCCAGGGCTCACAGGCTAGCCAGCACAGCCAAGGGCACCAGCCCTGGCAGACAGAGCTGCACAGGACTGGACACCTCCCTGGGCAGGCCCAGCCCCACATGGAACCAAGAGATGACTGACCTAGCCCGGGAAGGGCGCACAGGACACAAGCATGCGCTGCTGCCGTGGGGAGGGGGGCCCACACCAAACCCCCGTTCCCAGCTCTGTGCCAGGGCCGGTGGTACCTGCAGTCAGGGGCGGGGCACCAGCGGGTGCTGGGATCGGCCACCAGCAGCCGCCGCAGCAGGAACTCCTCGTACTTGTCACGGAGGGCAGGCTCGGGCAGGAGCCGGTGGACGTCAGCGGGCTGAAGCGTGGCGGGGCAGTGCGGGCAGGACACCGGCACGCGGCTCTCACTGACAGCCAGGCGCAGGTACTGCTCCAGGCAGGCCCAGCACGAGCGGTGTGTGCAGCAGGCCAGCGTGGGAAAGGCCTCGGGGGGCTGGGGCAGCAGGCACAGGGGACACTCCTCCAGTGCCTGGCCCTTGCCCAGGGGTAGCACCACACATGTCTCCTCGAGTTCCTCCGGCTCTGGCTCCAGCTCTGGTGGTGTCTCCCTGCCAACGGCCTGTGGCTTCCGTCCGAAGCAGCCCAGGAGCATGCGGGGCCCAGGCACGCGTGCGGGCTGGTCCATGGTGGCCCGTCAGGGTGGCCACCGGCTGCTATTGGGCTATGGAGGGCAGCGGGAAGGTGCTGGCCCTGGCGCAGCCGCCATGGCCCGGCTCCTACCTGGGCCTCCCCACAGGTAACAGTGGAACCATCCCCAGCTGCAGTTGGTGCTGCTCATCCTGCAGAGGAATAGCTCCTGAGAGCGAGCCCCTGCTCCAGGAACAGGCCCTTGGCACCCATGGAAGCCTGACAGCGCCCTGCTGACAGGCCCCAAACCTGTCCTGCCCCATCCTGTCTGCTTCAGCTCAGCATCACAGTCCAGAACCACAGAACTCCCAAACCCCCAGGGTGGGGAAGGCAGCAGCGACACTGCGACAACCAGCCTGTGCACAGGGCACTGTGACACTCACACCCCTCGCCACCCCAGAGCTTCAGGCTTCTCCTCTCCAGTGTGAGACACAGCTAAAGCACTGACTTTCCACTGGAGTTCAATTGCCAAGGGACCCAAGACCCAGTTCATTCAGTGACCAGGAGCCAGGGGATTCCAGCAGAGGTAAGTCTGTCCGTTTTCCTTAGAGCTCGTGAATCTATGGTCACATCACATTCCCTCCCCATGCTCCATCCCTCTATACACCCCAAAGTTGCCTCCTGCCCTCCCCACCTCAACAGCACTGCCACATCCCACCGCCTCCGCAGCATTCTCCATGCAGAAGCGCTGGCAGGGGAAGAGGCAGGAACCAGTGACACCCAGGTGAGACCAAGAAGTCCGACCACACCTGCTCTGCTGGGCCCAGCACAGCGCAGCTCTGCATCCCCCCGGGGGATATAGCACTTCCCAGGGGATACAGCACTTCCCAGGGAGGGAGCAACTGCACAACTTCCCTGAGATCGGGCAGAGACGAGATTTATGTGGTGATCCGAGAGCAAGAGGTGGCCGGGGCTGTACCTGTCAGCGGGGAATCATCGCTGGCAGCACGGCACGGCCACGGCTCCCCCAGGACGGCCACAGCCCAACACATCCAGCGCCCTTGGGACCTGCAAAGGGACAGCAGCGATCCGTGAAGAGGCCGAGCCGCGGCTCACACAGCCAGAGCCGCCTGGACGTGTCCCGCAGACCGGAGCCACCGGGAGAGCACCGCGAGTGATGCGGGCGGGGATCGGGCATAGCCCCGGGGTGCGGCTGGGCTGCACCCCCGCACAGACCGCCCTCGGGACCGGCCAGACCGGGGCCGGCGTGACCGGGCAGCCAGGGGCCCTTCGGTCCAGCGGGCGGGGCGCAGAGCCCCAGTGTCCCCGGGCTGACGGCGCGGGGACACCGGCACAGGACTCACCGGGCTCTGCCCTCGGCGCCGGCGCTCGGCGGGGCCGGGCTCGGCAGGCACCGAGGGAGGAGCCGCAGCCGTCCCTGAAGGGGTAGAGAGACCGTCAGCGTCCGGTAGCGGTGCCGGTCCCGGTCCCCCCGGTGCCACCGCCTCCCGCCGTCCGGAAGAGGCGGAGCCGCCGCTGTCCCGCCCCGCCCCGAGACCCGCTCGAGCCCCCGAGCTCCGCTCGCCCCTCCCGTGAGCCGCCTCGGCCCAGCCCTGCGCCCCCGCCGGTGCCGGTCCCGCTCATGCCGCGGCCGCCGGGGCGGGCGGGGTCGTGAGGCAGCGGTGGCCCCCGCGCACGCGCCGGCTCCGCTTCCGGGTCGCGCAGCAGCTTCCGGCACAGCCCCCGCGCGCCCGGGGGAAGCGGAAGCGGAAGTGTCCGGTCGAGGCGGGGCGGCGGCGGCCGCCCCGGGCTGGCGGGGGCGGCTGGCGGGCCGCGGGCGGGCGGGCGGCGGGGCCGGGCCGGCGCCGGGGCCCGCCACGATGCCCCGGCGGAAGCAGAGCCACCCGCAGCCGGTGAAGGGTGAGTGCGCGGCGGGCCCGGGGGGCGGCGGCGGCCCGGCGGGGACCCGCGGCGCTCGGGGCGCTGCAGCGAACGCCGAGGACGGCACCGAGGAGACGGCAGGAACGGCGGTGGTGTTGCCCGGGGACCTGCTGCTGGGCCGCGGCCCGGCCTCCGAGAAGGGACCGCCAGGTGCGTGCGGCCCCCGCGGGGACGCCGCCCCGCTCCGGCTGCCCTGCCGGCGGGGACGCGGCCCGGCCGGGCCGCACCGGCCCCGCGCTCGGCGCATCGGGCAGCGCCCGCCCCGGCACGGGCCCGCCTGGTGCGTGCTCCGGCCGCGCTTCCCCTCAYGGCGGGAGAGGCCCGGCCCCCGACGGTGCCCCCGGGTGGGTTCTGCCCGGCCGGCATCGAGCTCCGGCACCGATCCCCGAATGCCCCCTCCCGGCAAGGGTCTCGGGCACGACGTGTTCCCGCGGTAGGTTTGGGGCCGCGCCCCGGAGCCGCCGCACCGCTCAGCCCCGGCTCTGCTGCCCACCCGGGAGCCGGGCCCGGCCGGGGTCTTGCTCCGCCACTCTCCTCGACACTGCGAGGTGCGTGGGGCGCTCTAAGCCCCTGGACCCCCGGCCTGGTGCGGCCGGGCAGCGCCTGTCCAGCCGGTGCCCCCGAGCTTGGGTCAGCCCCTGCCGAGACAGCCGGAGGAGCGAGCGCTGCTCAGCTCCATGTAACTGCCTCACAGGAACTAGTGGGAGTCACTCCCCGCCCCGGGCAGAAAGCAGCGTGGGGACAGAACGGCGAGAGAAGGGGTCATGGACTGTCCAGCCCCGTGTCTCTATCCCCTCACGGTTCTGAAGGGCCGTGCCCGGGGTCCATGTGCTTGGCAGCTGCGCTGGGCTGTGCCGAGCTCCTGCTCTGGTACTGAGGCTTAGTCCCAGCTGCCTGGCAGATGGGGCTGCACTGAGGACTACGCTTCCCTGTGCTGGGACAGCTGCTCAGTAGCTCCAGGAGCCTGCCAGGGATTTGGTGACAAAGCTATCAGGAATACCTGTCCTCCCATTCAGCCCCAGCCAGGGAGCAGGACCAGGACCTCAGCCCACTGAAGAGGTCAGGACGGACAGGCTGTCCCATCTGGGCAGCACTGACACGGCCACTCGGGACAGTGCTCTGGGGATGCTGTGGCACTGCTTGGCTGAGAGGACAGGGGGTTCCCTCAGTGTGAGGCTGGGCTGAGGGGACAGGTGGGTCCCTTGGTGTGGGTTAGGCTGACCTGAGGGGAAAGGGGGTCCCTCAGTGAAGGGCGTGAGTCAGGRTCAAGGGTTCCTCAGCAATAACCAGGCCATGGCAGGATGCCCTTTTCTGGTGTCTGCACTTCAGGGAGTACTTGTGGAAGGGGCCTGGAGGCTGGAGGGGCTGCCCTGTCCCACAGTGTGGGTCAGCCTCACCCCTGTGCCTGTCTGGGGCTCTGGGAGCTGGACTCAGCCAGGGGAGCAGCAGCAAGGGGACAGTCTAGGCTGCTTCCCAGGGTGCTGGGCAGCTGCTGGGTCTAACAGGCCCTAGGGCTGCAAGTCAGGCAGAGCACGGGGCCAGCAGGGCATGGCTCGCAGCTGGTAATGGTGAGGCTTGGGCTGCACAGCACTGCCCCTCCAGCCCCAAGCACCAGCCTGGGGGTACATCTGGGCACAGGGGCTGCAGAAGGATGAGTCTGTGCCCAGCTAAGAAGTGCTGTCTGAGAGCCTGCCATGGGACAGTGGCACTGAGTGGGGCTGGGGAATGTTTCCTCCAGGATGGAGGGGGCTGGTGTTGGAGCTCCCTGGTGCCGGCCATGCAAGTGTGACCGGCTGCCAACCCCTGGGCTGGGGCAGTGGCACAGTGAGGTGGAGCACAAAGCAGCTTTATGGGCACCCACTTCTGCCTGGGCTGGGCTGCACCCACCACCTTCCCCACCCATYAGGCTCAGCATTGGCGGTGGGTGCTGGATCCACCTCTGTCCCCTCACCCTTCCCGGTGCCAGGGTCTTGGCCAGCCATGCAAAAGTTTTCCAAGGGTTTCCCGAGGCACCCAGGACGGGCCCGCAGCAGGGTGTTGGGGCAGGCCGTGGCTGTGGGGTTCCTCACTGCAGTGCACAGTGCAGTGGGCTCCTACTTGGTGCCACCGGGTGGGTATAGCTGTCTGGACCCTTCTGGGACTGGGGGCACAGGCAGAAGGGCTGTGCCCAGGCCAGCCAGGCTGACACCGCCCCATCCCTCCGGTGTTCTCAGCAGACACGCTGGTGGGGAAGATCGCTATCCCGGCGTACACCCTGAGTGACGACGACTGCTCCTCCGGGTACCAGCAGCTGAGTGTGGAGAGTGACCCCGAGGAGGGGGGTGAGCCTGGCCCCGCTGCCCTGCCCTGCCGCCAGTGCGGGCTGCAGCTGGCTGCCAGCCTGGGCCAGAGCTGCCTGCAGTGCACCGGCACCGAGAGCGGCCGCAGCCAGCGCATCGTCTACTCCTGCCAGCTCTGCCCCTTCGCCTCCCACTACTCCAGCCACCTCAAGCGCCACATGAAGACACACAACGGGGAGAAGCCTTTCGCCTGCCCGCAGTGTGCCTACGCCTCTGCCCAGCTGGTGAACCTGACGCGGCACCTGCGCACGCACACTGGGGAGAAGCCGTACCGCTGCACATGCTGCAGCTTCGCCTGCAGCAGCCTGGGCAACCTCAAACGCCACGAGCGGGTCCACAGCCAGGACAAACCCTTCCAGTGTGCTGCCTGCGACTACCGCTGCAACCAGAGCCGCAACCTGAAGCGGCACATGCTCAGCCACCGCCTGCCCGAGGGCGAGGGGCCACACCGGCGGGACAAGGACCCAGGTAAAGGCAGGAGGGTGTGGGGATGTGAGGAGAGCTGCCGTGGGGGCCCTGGGGCTGGGGCAGGGCACAGGTCCTGCTATTGACCTGATGTCCTGTACTGCCAGGCTCACCAGGGCACCGTGGTTCCTCGCAGAGCCAATCCTCGCTGGCGCTGCGCTGCCCTGCTCACAATCTCGTCTGTTTGTCCCGCAGAGCCCCTGCTGCCGGAGCTGAGCTTGCACGTGGGCAGCGGCAGCGGCCCCTTCCTGCCTGGCTGCGCGCGGCTGCGGGGCGAGGAGGCGGCCGCGCTGCCCGAGCTGCTCTTCCCCTTCACGTGCCGYATGTGCGGGCTGGTGCTGGACGACGGGTTCGCACAGGACGAGGGCCTGGCCGAGCAGGTCTGCGGGCGCTGCAGCCTGGCGGTGCTGGGCACCGAGCCGGGTGCCAGCCCCCGCAAGGGCACCGGGGACAAGGGCTTTGCCTGCAGCCTCTGCCCCTTCGTCACCCACTACCCCAACCACTTGGCGCGGCACATGAAGACGCACAGCGGGGAGAAGCCCTTCGCCTGCCCGCTCTGCCCCTACGCCTCTGCCCACCTGGATAACCTGAAGCGGCACCAGCGTGTGCACACAGGCGAGAAGCCCTACAAGTGCCAGCTCTGCGACTACGCCTGCGGCAACCTGGCCAACCTCAAGCGTCATGGGCGCATCCACTCAGGCGACAAGCCCTTCCAGTGCAGCCTCTGCAGCTACAGCTGCAACCAGAGCATGAACCTGAAGCGGCACATGCTGCGGCACACGGGCGAGAAGCCCTTCCAGTGCCGGGACTGCTCCTACACCACTGGCCACTGGGACAACTACAAGCGCCACCAGAAGATCCACGGCCATACAGCTGAGAGCTGGGTGAACCCACGCAATGCCAAAGCCCTCCTGGCCCCCCCAGCCGTGGGCACGGCCCTGCCCTGAGACAGCACTTAGCCCAGCAGTGGGCCTGGGGTGCCTCGGTGCCTGCCCTCCCTGGGGGAGGGAGGATGGGCAGGCAACTTCACGGGGGCTTGGAGCTGCCTTATGCTAGGCCCACAAGCACACTGGGGCCTCCAGCTGCCCTGTACTGCCTGGGCAGGGCAAAGTCACGACCAGCGGCTCCGGCCCCTGCCCCCACAGCGGCACTGCCGTGCCCCCAGCCACCCCACCTGCCTGTTTTCTGCCTGCCAGAGCCTTCCTCTGCTGGGGTTTGGGGAAAAGGGGGGAGGGGGGGACAGGACTGGTTCCATGGCTGCTGCCGTGCTGGTCGGTGTAATTTATATTGTGTATAAAAGCATTAAACAGTCAGTTTTGTTATCTGGTCTTCTCCCTGGGGGCCTTGTTCTGTTGCAGAGGACAGAACAGGGCTGGCATGGGGAGGGGAGGGACAGCGGCCGCCCCCCAACAGACAGTGTGGTACCAATCAGGATCCGTTTTAATCATCGTTGCAGTGTGTAAACATCAGTTACTGTCCATTAATGCTCTGTCGGGCTGAGCAGCAGGAGATACGTGGTTACAAGCCTAGATTACGCTGGCGTCTATGAGCGGGTTAGAGGGGACTCGGTGTGGAGCCCCCTGAGACAGCTTACTGCACTCTGTCTCAGAGCACAAACCTAAACACTAATTTGGCATTATGGAGCCTGCCTGGGGCCGCCCGGGGCAGCTGGCCCCGTGCTGGGCCAGGCCCTTCCAGCCGGGGCAGGAGCAGCTCCACACCGTGCTGGGCCAGGCCCTGCACTGCTGCTCCAGGGCTCGGCCCGGCTGTGCTGCTCGGGTCGAACAAGCTCTCTCCCAGCTGGAGCCAGCAGCGGGAGGAGTTCAGCTGCCCCCACCCCGAAGGCAATGGGGGGCTGGGGGTGAGCTCCCAGCCCTGGGGAGCAGGAGAAGGTGGATGTAGCAGGTGAGAGGCACGTTGATTGCAACCTGGCTGCAGGTCGTACATTCCTCAGCGAAGGCCCTCACTCAGGCCGGAGCTGTCCTGGTAAGGGGGGCACTACAGATCCTCATCGCCAATGCCCTCAAAGGCGTAATTGCCGTGGAAGTCATTAGCACCCACATCGTTAGCAGAGCTGGAGTGGCTGATCCCACGCAGGCTGACGGAAGTTAGCTTGCTCTGTGGAGAGGGGAGATATTAAGGAGGACACCCTTAGCTCCCCTACTTGCTCAGCCCAAGGGCTCTGGTGCAGCTGCACACAACTCACCGAGAGTTTGGCTATGGGCTCCCGGGAGGCATCGGGCGAGTCCTGTGAGTACAATACAGTTGGGCAGTGCAGGGTCGTGGGACACCTGTCCCACTACCTGCCCTCCCTCCTTCCCCAGGGAGTCTAGCTCACTGAGATAGTCCAGGACCTCTTTCCCTTCCCAGGTCTCTGGAAGCAGGGCACCACAGTCCTGCTGTCCCCTGGGCTTGCCCCAGCCCTGCCRAGGGGACAGTGGCTCCTCTGGGGGCAGTGAGTTCTGGTACACAAAACACAACAGAGCCCGTGATCACATGCATCCCCATGTGCAGGGCTGCAGGGTAGCACTCACCAGCAGTGGGGGTGACTTCACAGCTTGCTGGCTGTCCGAGCGCCGCAGGGCTCCGTTCACCCGCCGTCGAAACATCTGCAGGGAGGAGCTCAGCTTAGTCACAGAGTCCCTGGGATCAGCTCTGAGGCTTATAACTGGCCCTGGGGATCTGTCTGCTGGCCTCATCCTGAGGGGAGCACTCAGGGCCCAGCCCAGACCCCAGAAGTCACAGGGGCAGGTTTGGGATCCCACCCCGGAGACATCATCTAGCCCCAACCCTCACCTTGCGGATGCTGCCTCCAGATTTTTTCACCATCAGCTCATCGACCATGGACTGCAAGCAGATGCTCAGCATGATGGCCTGCAAGGGAGAAGTGTCATGGGGCTCTATGCATCCCACGGCCTTCCCACACCCCACGCTGGGGCCAGCCCAGCCCTTCTCCTCACAGCCACTACCAGCCCACCACACAGGCAG
This sequence comes from Amblyornis subalaris, assembly GCA_018881555.1. Classification (NCBI taxonomy): domain Eukaryota; kingdom Metazoa; phylum Chordata; class Aves; order Passeriformes; family Ptilonorhynchidae; genus Amblyornis; species Amblyornis subalaris. The sequence continues at coordinate 191,206 of JACAXG010000237.1, forward strand.
CCCTACCTGTGGGCTGGTGATGGTGACCCACTGCAGCCGATCCTTGCTCATCAGGTACTCGAAAGCCAACTCCAGCTTCACCTCGGACTTCCCCGGGCTGCTCCCCGAGGGGCCATTGCTCATCGGCACCTGCAAGGAGACACACCGAGGCTGGGAGCCTCCAGAGGGGAAATAGCAGCTCCCCAGGCACCAGTGCAGATTGAGGGCAGCACCCAGCCAGGAGTGGGACACCTGCCAACYGTCCACCAGCCTTCTGCCACTGTCAGGTCCCCTCAGATGTCCTCACACCAATGATCCCCTCAGCCCCAAGGCACGACTCAGACTCTTTCCAAGCCTACTGGGCTGGAAGCTGGCATCAGAGCCAGCACCTTTCCCAGGGAGAGGTACTAGCCCAGCCTAGCACAGCCAGGTCTCTCCAGCCCGCCAGAGCCCTCCCTGCTCTCCAGGCGACACTCACCGAGGATGTGACCCGCCAGCACCGCATGCGCGTGACCTTGAAGCTGCCCTCCTTGATCTGCTCGTTCGGCAGCCGCACCTGGAAGTTGAGCTCGTTGTTGCCAGCACTAACGACGACGTGGCAGCCCTTCTCAGGGAAGTCGGTGACGCAGGGGTCAAACTTGAGATAGCCGTAGTACTTGAGGGTCTGTGCCAGGCGGATGAACTGCGGGCAGAGCCGGGGACGCTCAGCACCGCCAGCCACCTGCCCGGGCCAGCAACAGGTGACCAACCTGGTACCACGCGCCACGTGGAGAGGGGCTGGTGCAGCGCCAGGGCTGCCCATTCACAGCGTCGCATCTCCCCTACCTCCTTCTTGGAGACCTTTTCTTGCAGGGACTTCAGCTGCCGGTGCTGTTCTTTGTTGACAAGGATCCATCCATGCTCAATGTCTGACACCGTCTACAAGCAGCAGAGGCTGGTGGGACCACAGCCACCCAAGCCCCTGCACAGCTGCGGCCGAGGGGTGCAATGCCCCTCCTCACCTGGCTATGCCACACCAACCCTCACCTGCGCATACAGCAAGTTCAACCCCACACGATGYTCCATCACATCATCATCATAGGCCGAGTCCCAGTAGCTGGAAGGGAACCACATGGGTCAGCCCATTTCCCAGCTCCTAACAGTGATGAAGAAAAAATCACCYTCCTGTGCGCTGGCTCTTTGGCTAGCTCCCCTGTAACTGTTGGCCACTGTGCCCTGCTCCCCCTCTAAACCAATTGTCATGGGAAGGCAGAAATGGGCTGAGCACAGCAGGCAGCCCATGCCCCAGTGTCATGGCCAGGGATGCCCAGGTGTGTGCCTGGGGCCCAAGCACCTGTGGGCAGCAATGGCAGGAGAGGAGGGTCCCCCTGCAGAGCAGGGAGCCCTGGACAGCACCCCACTGCTGCCCCCAGCCCCTCACTGACCTCTTGCGCAGGATGATCCGGAACTCAGGGTTGTGCAGGCTGGTGACTGACACGTACGGCAGCTCAAACTCCTGCAGCTTTCGCACGACTGCGGGGAAACAGCAGCTCAGCAGCAGCTCAGGGCAGCAGGAGCCCCCATAAGCCTCAGTCAGGGCACCCCAGGGAAACCAGTTGAGCCCCCCATGCAGGGCAGGGCCCAAGCACACAGGACTTGCTCCGGGCGGGGGGCAGGGCAGACATCCCACAGCAGTGGGCTGTACTCACAGGAGAAAGCTCCATCCTTGGTCTCTCTCACTAAGAAGAGGCTGAAGTAGCCAACCAGGTCATCTGGCAGATCCAGCTTGGAGGCCACAGCCTGGGAGGGAGAGCAGGARGTCACCACTTCCCAAGGAGTCCCAGCTCTGTGGCAAGACCCAGCCTGTGTGTGTTCTGGGGCCTCCCAACAGCAGGAAGGCAGCACCTCTGCTGCCCTGGGGTCAGGCCTGGGGGTCATGGCAAGCAGGAAACAGCTAGGGGCCCCCCCAACATCAATCCAGGCCCAGAGACACCCATCGGCACACCCATCCCAGCTCCCAGCTTTTCAGCCCCACCAAGTCAACCCTGCTCCAAGGTGGGGAGATGGCAGGGAGGGTGGGGGAGGATACCAGGCTGAGACACCCCCACACATGTGGGAAACCACAGAACTCAGCAGGAGGGGCTGGTCCCACCCAGCACGAGAGCTCTTGTCACCTCAAGGACATCCTCTGTCTGGTCCGAGGTGAGGATGGTGACCTTGACCTTCTGCCCATTGGAGAGCAGCACTTCCAGCACCACCTCCTCTGTGGGGATCTGCTGCGTCTCCTGGAGACAGAAATAGGACTGGCACCCCAGCCCCTCGCCACAGCCTGAGGTCCCCACAGCCCCACAGCTCTGCCCCCTCACCTGCTGGGCCTTGCGCAGGAAGCTGTTGAAGGTCTCGCTGCCTCCCAGTGTTGGGTCCTGCCGCACTGCGGGAAGAGGCACGAGGAGTCAGGAGTCCCAATGGGAAGGGGCAGGGACCCACACCAGTGCCCAGCCCTTCTGCAGCCCCTCAGTCTGTACTCAGACTGTGTGCTGGGGCAGCCAGGAACCGCCTACACATCCCCACTCCGTCAGTGCAGAGCAGGGGCTGGGACAGGAGCCAGCATCCAGGGGACAAGGCCAGCAAATGCCAGTACTACACTGGGAGTTGCAAGATAGGCCACGGCAAATGGAGCAGTGCAGGGAGGAAGCCACGGGCAGTGCGCTGGTGCCCTGCACAACCGGGCCGGGGCAGGCCCAGCTTACCAGCCTGCATGTACTTCTCCAGCTGCTCCCGTCGCTGCTCCACCTCTGCCGGCGTCAGCGTGAAGATCTTCTTTGGGGGAAAGGCTGGGACCACGTTGGCACCATACTCCTTCCTTAACTGGGATAAGAGCAGAGTGTTGCAAGAGCCTCCAGGAAGATGGTGGCTGCCCTGATCCCCCACCCTAGCTGATCCCCAGGGACCTAGCAAGGGCAGCAGAGCGCTTGCCAGCATCCCTCATCCATGTGGGCAGCCAGCAGCATGCAAGAACCCAGATGGAACATCAGAGACCATGAGCAGGCACCATGGCTTCCGCCACCCTCCCTACCTGCTCGTGCAGGCCCAGGAGCTGGCTGTAGCGCACCCGGCAGTGCAACACCCCGTTCACGTGGATGTTGTAGGCCTGCAGGGAGAGATGCCGGTCAGATCCCAGCACCCGTCAGACGGAGAGATCCCAGGGCCTGCCCAGCTCAGGGCATGCAGAACACCCCAAGGAGCACCCAGGAAAAGGCGATACTCCTGAGGACCCCACCGAGGGGCAGATGGTTAAAATTGTTCAGGAAGTATGAGCATATCCAAGAGATGTGTCCGCTGGACACCAGGAAGGCCTAACCCTGTGGCTGCCCAGCCAGGGGGAGTACAGAGCCACACTGCAGCCCCACAGACATATGGGTGTCTCCGTGCCAGCAGACAAGGACACCCTTCCCCTCTCTCAGGGGTTCCCATGGAGCTGGTCCATGGCTGTGCCCCCCCTGCTCTGGCTCAGCTCCTGCTGACACCGCAGGCAGAGCACAGCTATGACTGCAGAGCACACGGTGCCCAGCAACTACATGGCCCAGCTCCTGCCACCTCACCACAGGCAGGGGACAGAACTGTCCTCTCAGGTCCTGCCCTCCCCAGAGCAATGTTTGGGAGGGTGACAGGATGGACAGGAGCCTGCAGACGGCCATGACAGCCCAGCCTCCTGTGGACATCCCCAGTGCCCTCCTGCCCCTGAGTGCTGGGACTGCCCAGGCTCAGCAGAGGTAGCGGCCCAGCCATGCTGGAGCTCACACTGGCTCCTCCCAACCCAAAGGCACCATCCCGGCAGCTCAGCGCTGCTGCAGAGGAACCAGAAGGGACGCGAGAGGCACGGGCAGCACCCACGCCTGCCTCCATCAGGGCTCTCCATGGGGTCACAGCTCCTGCCCAGCTCCTGGGCTACCCAAGGTCTCCCCCAGGCCTGAGGAGCTTCTGCGACAGCCGAGGGCAAAGTGCAGGGGGCTCACGGGACCGAAATGCCTCGGGGGCTGCCTGCTCCTCTGGCCCTGGAGCAACTGCACCTCCTGCGGATCGCCGGGTCCCTCCATCACCGCTCACCGCCGCGCCCGTGCCCCAGCCCGGGCTCCCGAGGGGCATCGCCCACAGAGGGATCTCGGCACTCGGGGCAGGCGGGGGCGTCTCCGCGGGGCCATGGAGCCCAGGGCTGCCCACCCTCGCCCCGAGAGCACCGATCCGGGCCCTCCGCCTGGGGGCTCTGCCAGCCCCGGGAAAGGGGCTCTGGGCACTCGGTGGCAGCCGCCACCCGGCAGCAGCGGCCCCCGGCCCCGCTCCGGAGGCGCTCACGGCGCAGGGAGCAAAACAGGAAACCAGAACGAAGGGACGGACGGACGGGCGGGCCAGGATGAGCTGGGGCTGGGGATGGGGATGGGACCGGACGGGGCCCCTGCGGCTGCCCACCCCCGCCCGCGGCGCCCCGGGCAGGGCAAGGTCCGGACATCCCCGGGGCTATGACAGGGACCTCCCGCGCCCGATCCCGAGGCGCGGGGGCGGCGGGGCTCGATCCCTGCCCGGCCCTGGCACAGGGCGCCGGCCGGGGATGGCGGTGGCCTGGGAGCTGCCCGCTTCGCCCGGTCCCGATCCCGGTTCCGGTCCTGATCCCGACCCGCCACCGCGCCGGGGCTAAGGGCCCGCACGGCCCCACAGGGGCCACACCGCACCCGGGCCGCGGGGCCGCGCCACCCACTCCACTCCGCGGGACGGGTCCGCTCCCTCAGCCCCGCTCACCACGTAGGCGGCGGCGCCGCCGTCCCCGGCGCGGGTCTCGGTCTCGGGAATAGAGAAGTGCATGGCCGGGCCGAACGCGCCCCCGCTACCCGCCTCCCGCCGCCGCCATCTCGGGCCAGCGCTCCCCGCGATGGCGCGGCCGGCGGCACCGCCCGCCCCAGGGCCGCCCCGCTCCGCCCCGCCCGGGGCCGTCGCTCACTGCCCGCCCCGCTCCGCCCGCCCCGGGGACGCCCCGCCCGCCCCGCCCCGGAGCGCTCCCGCCGCGCCCGGGGCTGCACGCGCGCCCGGCCGCGAGGAGCGCGGGGCGGGGCAGGGCAGGGCCGGGAAGGCGGGGCCACGGGGAGGGACCCCGGGAACGGACCGACCCTGCACCGGCGGGTGACGTCACAGCGCGTCACGCGGAGGGGCCATGACGTCACGACGGGTCACGCGGAGCGCCGTCTGGCCGGCAGGGGGCGCTGAAGGCCGGCGGGCGGGCGCCATGGCGGAGCGGGCGGGTGAGTGCGGGACGGGACACCGGGACCGGGGCCGGGACAGGACCCGGCCCCGCTCACGCTCCCATCGTTCCAGGTACGAACCCCGAGGGAGCTGCGCCAGTGCCGGCGGGACCGCAGGTGAGCGGGACCGGGGCTGGTTATGAGGCCGGGGCTGGGGACCGGGGCCGGGGCCGCCTGACGGTGTGTGCCCACAGGCCCCGGAGCTCTCCCGGGAGGAGAAGCTGCAGCTGCGGAAAGAGAAGAAGCAACAGAAGAAGAAGAAGAGGAGCGAGAAAGGGACGTCGGCCGAGCCCGCTGAGCCGGCTGCGCCCCTCGAGCCGGGGCAGCCACGGGGTGAGCGCCGCCGTCCCCCCAGAGCCCCGCTGGGCCGGACCCGCGGGTGTCCCGGGCTGGCAACACCCTGGGCCGGGAACGTCTTCCAGCAGGACCCCCGGGGCGTACCCCCACTCCGCGCCCCAGTCCCTCGGCCGCCCGTGTTCCCGCAGGAACTGCAGTGCAGAGAACCCGGTCCCCTCCCCACAGGAGCGCGGGGCTGCCCCGTGGTCCCCTGTCGGCTGCGCGGTTCCGAGGGCGTGGGGCCTCTCCCACGGCACAGCGGGCTCTCCCTGCCGCGAGCTGCCTCTCGCACTGGGCTGCATCTCCCGGCCGCGGAGGCTGGGCACAGACTCCCCCTTCCCTCCCCCAGCAGCAGCTGGTCAGCCCACGTCCCCCCCGGCCTCGGCTGATGGCCCCAGCGATGGCGAGAAGCCCGCGGGGGGCAAGAGCAAAGCGGAGCTGCGAGCAGAGCGCCGGGCCAAGCAGGAGGCAGAGCGGGCCCAGAAGCAGGCCAGGAAGGCAGAGCTGAGCCAGGCAGCCACGGCGGCCAAGCCCCGGCAGAGCCCCACTGAGCCCCAGTCCAGTAAGGCTGTCGTCACCACGGGGTGCAGAGGGTGGGTGAGAAGGAGGGGAGGGTCTGGGGTGGGCGCAGGCAGGGGATGCCCATGTGATCCGTCCATGGTCTGAGTCTTGCCTATCCCTGGGTGCTGCCCTGCCTTCCCTGAATTTGAGGGTRCACCAGAGCAGCTTGGCCTCACTCCAGCTGTCCTTGCAGTGGTGAAGCGGCTGCCAGAGCACGTGCAGGTGGATGACCCCGCTGCCCAGAGGAAACTGGCCAAGAAGCTGGAGAGGCAGCAGGTGGGAGGAGGGCTGTGTGATAGGCTGCACACCAGGGAAGGGCCTGGGGGGGCACATGGTGGGACCAGGGCCTGCTCTCTGAAGGCAAAGTCATGATGGTCTGAGCAAGTGCTGGATGTGATTGGTGGCCCTGACATAAGCAGAGCCCTAGGTGAGCCATCACAACACTTGGCTGCAGGTACCTCTGAGGCAGGACTATGGCACCAAGGTCAACCTGTTCTCCCACCTCCACCAGTACAGCCGGAAGAAGCCGCTGACACAGCAGATGAGGTACAAGGCCTCCCCAGCCTAGGCCTCTGGCGATGCCGGGCTCTGCTTTGGCTGGCCTGGCTGCAGAATGGCTCTGGAGGAGGGGTGTCCTGGTCCTGCATGTGGAATACGCCTGATGGAGTGGTGGGGGACCCTTTTGCTTGCTTTGGGAGTGGCAGTAGGGGCAGCCCAATATCTTTCCTGTGGGGTGAGTGCAGGGCCACAGGAGAAGGGGCTGTGGGGTGAGCCTGGCTCCTCAGCTTACTGCCAGCTCCCTTCCTGGTCCATCCCTTGGGTTGTCGGGCTGGGGCCCATCAATGGGTTGGGTGTTTTGGGCTGCAGAGGTGCTGACAGCTCCCTCATGCTGGTCCCTGCAGCATCCCCTCCACAGTGATCCACCCGGCAGTGGTGCGCCTCGGCCTCCAGTACTCCCAGGGCATCATCAATGGCTCCAACGCCCGTTGCATCGCACTGCTGGAAGTCTTCAAACAGGTACCTGAGCATCTGCCTGGCAGCAGGGGCGTTGTGCTGGCACAGGTGCGTGTTCCTGTTCCCTGACTGCTGAGACTGTATCTGTGCTCAGTCATCATCAGCCTCCTCCTTCAGATTGTGGACAGGATCCTGTTCTGGCACTGCCACTGCTGTTTTGAGTCCCTGCAGCACCCTTTGCCCCTCCAAGCGGTGTGTCAGGCGGTGCAGAACGTGTGCATGGGCTGCAGCCCTTTGGGGAGGGTAGTCGCATGCCCTACCCCGAGGTGCCCTGAGCTCGTGCTCCCTTTCTACTTAGCTCATCCAGGATTACTCCACTCCCCCCAATGAGGAGCTGTCGCGGGACTTGGTGGCCAAGCTGAAGCCACACATCAGGTGAGGGCTCCCAGCGCCAGAGCAGAGGGACCGAAGCTCCACAGAATGTGGTCCTTCATTCACGTCTCTGGGTTGGTGTCCACCCAAACTTGGGCTGACTTTCCCAGGGTTCTGCCTTCCTGCCCACCCTCCCTCTTCCGGTCTTGGCCCTCCAGGCTGCTTTGGAGCTAAGTCCATTTCTTCTGCAGTTTCCTGAACCAGTGCCGGCCACTCTCAGCCAGCATGGGCAACGCCATCAAGTTCCTCAAGAAGGAGATTTCATGCCTGCCTGATACCCTGAGAGAGGAGGAGGCGAGTGGCCTCACTGAGTGGCAAGCTCCAGGCCCTGAGTGGAGTGGCTGAGGGGGGAGCAGGGATGGGATGCAGACTGGGAACGGTGCTGCAGTGGAGTTGGAAGCTTGTTTCCTGGGAAAAGAGCCTGACCCCCACCTGGTGAGAAGGTTTGTATGTGATGTCTGTCTCCAGGCAAAGGAGAAGCTCCAGGACACCATCGACAAATACCTGCGGGAGAAGATTGTCCTGGCAGCTGAAGCCATCTCAAGGTCTGCCTTTGAGAAGATCAATGACCATGACGTGATCCTGGTGTACGGATGGTGAGCGCAGAGCGCAGGCAGCAGATCTGGTGGGCAGGAGGAGGGAATCGAACAGCATGGGAAGTGAGGCTGTGATGGTCCTGCACAGGGCTCAGCACTGTCCTACCTGGTGTGTGTGGAGTTGGGTTCCAAGAACACAAGTCACGGGTCCCTCCACCCAGGGCACTTGCAGAACAGCCAGGGCTGTTCACTGGATTTTAAACAAACTTCAGCAAAGTCAAATGTCGGGAAGCAAAAATACAGAAGCTTGTGTCCCTCTTGGGCTGCCAAGAGCTTCCACCTCTTGGAAGTAGAGGTGGGGAAAGGAGCCAGAAACTGCTGCAGCAAGAGTCCAGGTGTGGTGTGTCCTGGGCAGGAGGCCAGTGCAGGCCTGGAGTGCTGTGAGAGGGAAATGGGGAGAGGGTGTGGAGTTAGGGCAGAGTCCTTTGTGGTGGTCACAGATGGGGAGGTCAGTGCTGCTTCCAGGGAGGGCTGAGACATCACCTTTCTCAGGGATGGTTCCTGGTGCAGAGACAGGGAGAGGGCCTCAGGAGCCATGACGGCAGGAGGGTTCTGGAAGGGGCAGCCCTCATGACAATGAGGGTGGACATTGTGGCCGGGTGGGAGCCTGGCCTGACAGGACGGGGCAGCTCCTGACCAGCACCCATCAGCTCCTCCCTGGTGAACCGGACACTGTGTGATGCCCATGTGAAGAAGGGCCGCGCGTTCCGCGTGATCGTGGTGGACAGCCGGCCACGCCTGGAGGGGCGGGAGACGCTGCGCCGCCTGGTACGGAAAGGCATCCACTGCACCTACGTGATGATCAACGCCATCTCCTATGTGTTGCCTGAGGTGAGGGGCTGTGCTGAGGACGGGGGAGGCTGTGGTGTGATCAAAGGTGCTGACAGATCCCCATGCTTCCCTGACAGGTGTCCAAAGTGCTGCTGGGAGCCCACGCACTCCTGGCCAACGGCTCTGTCATGTCCCGGGTGGGGACGTCGCAGATCGCACTGGTCTCCAAGGCCTACAATGTGCCCGTCCTGGTCTGCTGCGAGACCTACAAGTTCTGCGAGAGGGTGCAGACAGATTCTTTTGTCTCCAACGAACTGGGTATGGGTTCTGTCCCCTTCCTCTCACCTGGGACCTTCTACTCCATGCTGTGGACCACGACAGGCGAGGGGCCACCACTTGCATGCAGGGGGGCCTGGCAGGCAGTTACAGTGTGTGCTGCTCCAGGGGCAGGATGGAGAAGCACTGTCCCTCTCCCTGATCCTGCTGGCTGCTCCTCTCTCTGCAGATGACCCTGATGACCTGATCGTGCTCCGGAAGGGCCAGGCTCAGCTTGGGGGCTGGTCAGAGAACAAGTCCCTGCGCCTTCTCAACCTGGTCTATGATGTGACGCCTCCAGACCTGGTGGATTTGGTCATCACGGACTTGGGCATGATCCCCTGCACCTCAGTGCCTGTGGTCCTGCGTGTTAAGAATGTGGATCAGTAGTTGGGGCAGCTGCACGGACACTAATAAACCAGGCCCCCAGTACCTTGCTGCGTGTGCCGTCTGTGGTGTGGCAGAGCCCTGGCATCTGTGTCATCCATGTCACCACTGGCACAGCTGTGTACCTTCCTGTGGGCCTGCTGGTCCCAGTCCCTCTCCTCCCACTCCAGAGTGCAGCAGGGAAGGGTCTTCCCTGTCCCCAGGTCCCTGCTCTGGCACCTGGAGAAACACTACAGTGTGGTGATGGCCCCTGGCTCACCCTCCTGGCAGATTTGGTGACACTCAGGCTGTGCTTCTAGCAGGCCCCCGAGCTGGAGTGGTGGGAGAGACCCCGGGCCCCTCTGGCCGTGCCATCTGGCGCCAGCCTCGGAGAGGGCGCTTCCCGCGGGCGGGCGGCGGGTGATGCCCGGGGCGTGGGGGCCGCGGGGAAGCGCGGCCGGGGGTGCCCCACGGCCCCGGAGCGCCTGGGGCGGGGCCTGCCGTGAGGGGGCGTGGTCATGTAAATAGCGCCGCTGGCTTCAGCGGCTCTCCCAACCGGCAGGGCGGGGTCTCAGCAGAGGTGTGGTCCATGCAAATGAGACACCACCGCGCGGCCTCACGGGACACAGCCCGCCCGCACACGCCGCCCGCCACGCGCGTCCGCGGGCGCTGCGCGGGGCAGAACGGGAGGGCCGGGCCGCAGCGCGGGGCCGGGTCCGTGCGGGGCTGGGCGCGGGGTGAGCGTGTGTTGCAGAGCGGGGCGGCGGGCGGGGGTGCGGGGCGCGGGAGGAGGTGACTCATACTTACCTGGCAGGGGAGACACCATGATCAGGCAGGTGGTTTTCCCAGGGCRAGGCTCATCCCTTGCACTCCGGGTGTGCTGACCCCTGCGATTTCCCCAAATGCGGGAAACTCGACTGCATAATTTGTGGTAGTGGGGGACTGCGTTCGGGCTCTGCCCTGTGTTTCACTGTTGAAAATAAGATTTCTCGTCACACGCGGCGGACAAYGGTTCGTGTTGTTAATCACGACCCCATCGCGGGGCGGTGTTCCTAAAACCGTTACTTTCCACTCTTTTTTGTCACTAGCGTGCCGCCGCTCGCCRGGGTCGCTGGCAGGCGCGGCAGCAGTGAGTGGGTCTAGCCCGGCCTACGGGGGCTCCAGCACCCGGTGCCTGTGTAGTCTCCGTCCGAGCCGGAGCGGCCCGGCCTCGTCTCTACCGGCTCTCGCCTGCGRGCCCAGCAGCGCCCGAGGGCGGTCCTGGCCCGACACTGCCGCCAAGAAGCGGCTCCGGCCCGACTCCACGCTCAGGTTGCGGCGGACGGCGAGACTCGGGTTTGCGTCCCGCCCCGCACACCGATTTCGCGGGTGGAAAGAGGGGAGAGACTTCGGACAACTCAAGATGAGTAAATTCTCACCCTCTGAAAGTGCGGCTGCACTCACGGACTCGATCGGATGTGACCCAGTGCTCACCCCGGTGCTCACCGAGCGGGACCGGCATCTCCACGCCCCTTCCCCAGCGGGGACCCGTTTCACCGGGGTTTCACTGGGCCTGCAGACACGGGGTGGGACAGGCCGGGGTCATCCCGGCTCCAAACGCAGCACTCCAGAGGCCCGTTTTAGGGATCCGCTGGCCAATTCCTGCAGGGAACGGTGATATGTCTCTCGGGCACGGGCAGCTTCTGTTCTGCGACGGCGCCCCGGGATGCCTTTGAACCCCCGGCTCTTTTCGAACCGCGCACCGGGAGCACGACCRGGCTGCCCTCACTGCTTTCCTGGCCTTCCGGAGGGTCCCGGACCCCTCGAGGATCCCAGACAGATCGCACTGCTCCGGTGTCCCTCGCCCCCTCCCGACCCAGCGCCAGGCTCTCCGTTGTTCTCTAATCATTACCGGCGGGCGGTGCTTCCGACCGTGAGACGRTCCCGGGCCGGCTCCGCTGGAGACTTTGTTGCAATCACTAATTTCCACTAAAMAACGCTGTTTGTAACTACATGCGAATTTGTTACATACAATCTGTCGTTAACCACAAAAACCAGGGGAGAGCGCGAACGCAGTCCCCCACTACCACAAATTATGCAGTCGAGTTTCCCGCATTTGGGGAAATCGCAGGGGTCAGCACACCCGGAGTGCAAGGGATGAGCCTCGCCCTGGGAAAACCACCTGCCTGATCATGGTGTCTCCCCTGCCAGGTAAGTATGAGTCACCTCCTCCCGCGCCCCGCACCCCCGCCCGCCGCCCCGCTCTGCAACACACGCTCACCCCGCGCCCAGCCCCGCACGGACCCGGCCCCGCGCTGCGGCCCGGCCCTCCCGTTCTGCCCCGCGCAGCGCCCGCGGACGCGCGTGGCGGGCGGCGTGTGCGGGCGGGCTGTGTCCCGTGAGGCCGCGCGGTGGTGTCTCATTTGCATGGACCGCCCTTCTGCCGAGCCCCAGCTCATGGCCTACCCCACGCTCGTCGCGGTTTTGTGACGTCATCACATCGCGCCACCCCCCGGTTCCGGTTCGGTGCTCGTAGCGCGGCCCGTAGCGGGGCGGCGGCTCCAGGACACCCCGATGGCGTCAAGCGCTGCCCGTGGGTCGCCGTGCCGGGAGCGGAGTCTCCGGGAGCGGCCGGGACGACCATCGGGTTCCGCCGGCCGCAGCCGGAGCCGTAGTGAGGAGCGGGAGGGTGAACAGAGAGTGCTCCGTATGTACCGGGGGTGGACGGGGCGAGGCGGGGGCGCTCCCTGCGGTACGAGGCGGTGCCACCGTGCCTGGTGCTGCGGGACACCGAGACGTGCCAAAGGATCTTGCTGCGTTTTGGTGCTAATTCCGGTATTTTGGGGCAGGGGAAGAGCTGCCGGCGGGAGATCTGGACTGTGAACATGGAGGAGAAGCTGCCAAATCCCCGAAAAACCCTGTGCGGCCCCAAGTCGGTCCCAAAGGGGCGGCAGAGGGGCGCGGTGAGAGCTCCGCGAMCGGGGCGGTGCCGCCCCCGGGGGCTCCTGGGAAGCGCGGCAGGAAGGGCAAGGCCGAGGTGCTGCTGCTGGAGCTGTCCCAGGCCCCGGAGCCCATCCAAATGCAAAAGGTGCTGGAGAGCAGCGAGGAGGGGGATGGCCTGGAGGCCCCTCGGGGCAGGCGGCCCAAGAGGAGGGCAGCCAAAGTGTAAGTGATGGTCGCAATGGGGGCCTGGGGGTGCCTGTGCTGTAGAGACAGCTGGGAGAGCTGGGGATGTTCAACCTGGAGAAGAGAACGCTGCAGGGAGATCTTAGAGCCCCTTCCAGTGCCCAAGGGGGCACCAAAAATGCTGGAGAGGGACTTTGGACAAGGGCCTGGAGGGACAGGACAAGAGGGAATGGCTTCCCACTGCCAGGGTTAGATGGGATATTGGGAAGGAATTCCTCTTTGTGAGGGTGCTGAGGCCCTGGCACAGGTTGCCCAGAGAAGCTGTGGCTGCCCCATCCCTGGATGTATTCAAGGCCAGGTTGGATGGGCCTGGGGCGACTTGGTCTAGTGGAAGGTGTCCCTGCCCACGGCGGGGAGTTGGAACTGGATGATCTTTAAGATCCCTTTCAACCCAAACCATTCCCTGATTCCATGATTCAATGACCTCGGTCTCCCCAGAGGGTCTTGGTGTCTTCCCTGTAGGACTTTGTCCCATGTTGGTGGGATGTACTGATTCCTCACAGACCAATCCTTTCCCACTTTAGGGAATGTGTTTGGATCCAGGAGCCCCGGGCAGGGGGCAGCAGCTGCTTGTGGCAGGAGGAAATTTCCTTGGTTTCTGACAGAGCAGGAGGAGCTTGTCGGTGGGAGCAGGGCAAGCTCCAGGGCGTTCAGGGGAGGAGGCCATGTGCTCAGGGCCTCTGGCACAGCTGGAGCAGATCGATTGCCCGGACCATGGGCTGGAGGGTGCATCCACTGGGTCCTGTGGGGAGGGAGACAGGGCTGGCCCACCCCTGTGTTGTCCTGCTGCTTACCTCTGGCACTGCCCTGGTGTCCCAGGGCTCTGCTGTACCTGCAAGAGCTGGCAGAGGAGCTGATGTCCGTGTGCCAGCCCCCCGCTCCAGCCGAGGGGGCCCCAGAGCCGGAGCCCGAGCATGTCCATAGGAAGCGCCGGAGGCGGAGGAGGAAGGAGGAGGACACAGACAGCGATGACCCCACACAAGATGCTGACTTCGTGCCCTCGCAGGAGGTGTTGCGGGCAGAGGAGGAGGAGGAGGAGGGCAGTGACGCACTGTTCAGTGAGGCATCGGAGCCGGAGTCGGAGGCGCCTCGAGGGCACAGTGGGAGGACAGCGGCCTCAGGGGTGAGGGCAGGGGCAGGAGTTCTGCCTGGGTCCCTTCTTGCCTGTGTCCCAGTACCAACAGCTCCAGGTGCCTGCGCTGTCCCACAGTGTCCCTGCCACCAGGGCAAGACAGCCGGGACAGGGGTGGCACATGGGGGTAGCACAGGGCCAGACGCAGCTCCGGGCAAGGGGCATTGGGGACGGGGAGAGGGACAGGTCCTCTGGGAGAGGGAGCAGGGCCTGGGCTCCTGCTGGAGCAGTGGGAGGTGGAGGCTGGTCCTGAAGGGGTCCTGACCCCCTTGAAATTCCTATAGTGGGACTCTATGTCTTTAGCCCCCAGCGTGGCATGTTGACAGTGGCTGGAGAGAGCTCTGTGCTTGGGGACTCTGCAGTTCTCTTTGGGATAGGTGGGTCCCCCTAGAGCAGCCCAGGGCCTGCTCTGAGTCTGCTCTTGTGCCCAGAGATCCAAGCCCCAGTGCCGAGGCCTCGCTCCCAATGGCTTCCCCAACTCCGTCATGGCCCCAGTGGAGAAGAGCTCCAGCCTCACCTGCAGCCTGTGAGCAGGGGCTCGTGGTGCTGGGAAGCTGGGGGGGGCTGCGAGGAGCAGTGGTTGTGTGTGCTCTGGTGCCATTGTTGGCACTGACATGTGGGGGAAGGAGTGCGTGCCGTTGGGAATGTTGGTGTTCTGCTGGGATGGGGCACAGCTGGGCTGGGGGAGGTGGGAAAGGGCAGGGGCTGTGCTGCAGAAGGGGAAGGCTGTGCCGCAGGCAGGATGCTGGTAGAGGATGCTGCTTGTGCTGTGGGGAGAGGATGTGAAGAACGGGTGCTGGCCATGCCAGGCACAGGGCCATGGCTGAGGTCTGGTGTGCACTGCAGGCGGGAGCAGAAGCACTCGCAGTGGGAGTTCCCCGACTGGATCCCGGTGGCACACAGGTGGACATGTCTCTCTGACAGGTACTGTCGGAGCAGGGAGGGAGCAGGGCCAGAGGGGACGTGGGGCAGGTTCCAGCAGTGTCTGGGCTGAGCAAGGGGATGGCCAGGCTCTGCTCCTACACCCCTGTGTCTTGTCTGTTTTGGGCTTTGGGGGTCTCTTGGGTTTGGCTGTGGAGCCATGTGGCTGGTGGCAGGGCCTCTTGGGCCATACGGAGGCTGGGATGGTGCTGGGGCACGGTGCTGTGATGGGGTGAGGGGTGGGGAGGCCTCCTCTCACCTTCTGCCTGCACAGCGAGGCGGCCCCGTACCTGCCAGCAGAGGAGAAGTCTCCCCTCTTCTCTGTTCAGCGTGAGGGCATTGAGGACGATGATGCCTTGTACAGGTTGAACAGGTGTGTGATGGAGTGTCTGCAGGCCGGGCGGGTGTTGGCTGTCAGGGTGTCCCCCTGCCTCGCGTGGCAGTGGCTGCCAGGGTGTCCCTAGGCCTGCCTGGGACCAGTGGTGACCCCCAGGGCTGCACCCATGGGTTGGGCAGCCGGCCCGTACCACACCCTGAGGCCCCACCAGCCCCTGCCCTGGTTCCGCAGCAGCCCTCACCCCTCTGCTCCAACAGGTTCAGCTCTCTACAGCCGCACCCAGAGCGCCTGGATGTCTCCTTCTTTGTGGGCGGCCCAGTGTGGGCCATGGAGTGGTGCCCGACCCCAGAGGGCTCCGCAGCCCCGCAGTATGTGGCTGTGTCCTGCCACCGGAGCATGGAGGAGACGCACTGCGTGGCTGGGCTGCACTCGGGCCCTGCGCTCCTACAGCTCTGGGGCCTGGGCATGCTGCAGACGGAGCAGGGGTGAGTGGCCGGGCCTGGGGATGGGGCTGGGAGCTGCCCAGGAATGGGGCAGGGCCCAGACCTTGTGTCCCTCCGTGGCTGGGGAGGTGGTGAGGCTGGTCCTCTCCCAGAGCCACCAGCCACAAACAGCCCGAACCCCAAGGAGGCTGTGCTGGCAGCCAGCTCTGCTGTTGGTATACACTGGTGTGTGTTGGAGCTGCGGGGCACCAGCTGCCATGTTCCTCATGGCCCAACTCATGCCCACAGCTCTGCCAACAAAGCCAGGCTGGCCTATGCTATTGCTGCTGACTACGGCTGTGTGTGGGACATGAAGTTCTGCCCCAGTGGTGCCTGGGAGCCACCCACCACGGCCCGAACGGTGAGTGTTGCCCAAGGGCTGCCTGTGGCTTCCCCAGGGGTCCTGAAGGGTGACCCCCTGTCTGAGCCTATCTGTCCATCCCCAGCAGCCACAGATGAGCCGGCTGGGCCTGCTGGCTGCTGCCTTCTCGGACGGCAGGGTGGTGGTGTATGCCCTGCCACACCCCAGCGCCCTGCGCCATGCCAAGACAACCCAGGTAAAAGGTAGGAAGAGCCACACCGCCGAGCAGGGCATCCTGGCCCTCCTCCCACTGTGCCAGGGTGGGGCTGCCAGCCCTGGGCTGGGCACCTTTGCCCATAGGAGCCTGCTGTGCTGGGTAGCTGCCGGTGGGACTGTGGCCCAGACTGGGAGCTGCATGGTGGGACAGTGAGCCCACCTGATCCTCGAAACTGGGACCCTGCTGCCCCCAGCCTGGCATCTGTCACAGGCATAGTGTGGGATCTGAGGCTGCTTTTTGGTATCGGGGATCTGTTCTGAATCTGCTCTTGTGCCCAGAGATCCAAGCCCCAGTTCTGGGGCCTCACTCCCAATGGCTTCCACAACTCCATCATGGCTGTGGTGGAGAAGAGCTCCAGCCTTACCTGCAGCCTGTGAGCAGAGGCTGTGCACAAAGTGCCGCTTTGGTTCAGACTCGGGGACACTGCAGCTGGGAGCTGGGACGTGGCTCCAGGGCAGCCCCCCAAAGCTGGGCACTGGGAGGGGACTCAGCCTCTCAGCAGCGTCACTGTGGTCATAGCAGGGTGCAGGGTGTGGTGCAGCCACACAGTGTGTCCCCAGCCATTCCTCATYTCCCTGCTGGCCACTGGGAGCATATCCTGCTGCCAGAGCTGCTGCCTCCAGCCTGGCCGAGCCATGTGTCAGAGCAGCGGCAGCAGCGCTGGGCCGACTSAGGCTAATGGTGCCTGTAATAGACTGTGCCGGAGCTGGGCGGGATTGATGGCCGGCGCATGCTGGCGGTGGTCACTCAGCCGTGGCCGACAGCCGGCACGTCCAGTCTGACAGTGGGAAATGGGCTCCCCATGCCCAGGCACGGCTCCTGGCCCCCCCACACGGTGGCCATGCCTGCACCGGCCGCGGGTGGCTGGGCCCTGCCGCAGCCCCCACGTGGCACCTTGTGAGCTCCTGCCAGCTCCTGGAGCCCGGCACGTCGTCGGCTGCAGCTGCACACGTGGTCATGGTACCTCCCGGCTGGGCTGGAGCGCTGGTTCCAGCCACAGGATCGGTGCTAGGCTGTGGTGCTGGGCCCTGCTGGGAGCTCCTGAGCCGGCCTGGCTGCGCTGGCTGTCTCTGGGGCACTGGGAACCCGTACCCCTGCCTTCCTGTCTGGCAGAGCCGGAGCTGGTCTCCATACCACGTCCCTGCTGTAACAGACGTGCCGGGGAAGATACACAGCTCCTCCATACCCCCGCCCACGGCTGCCATGCAGCAGGCTGTGATGTGCCAGAGGGCAGCCCCACAGTGGGCGACAGGGACTTCAGGCTCAAGGGATGTGGGACGGGGTCCCCACAGCACTGGGGTTGGGTTGCTGCTGGTGGGGGGGATTCTCTGGTAGACAGAGCTGGTGTGTGGCCCTGTGGGCACATTGCCTTGAGCTGTTTCGTGCAGGGTCTCTGCAGCCTGCCCTCCCTGGGAGTGCTGCCTGGCTGCTCCAGCCCTGTCAGCCCGTGGAGCAGATGTCCTGCACAGCTGCTCTGTCCCTTCTTGGAGTGGTCATGGTCAGATKTGGCCCCTGTGTGTCACTGCACCACCTTGACTTTGGTGCTGGTCATGGTGGTGTGGGGGCACATCATCTCTGCCTGTGGCACATTTTGGGGGCTGCTTCCTCCAGCACAGGCAGCCCTGGCTCCTGCGGTCCTGCTGCTCCCGGTGCTTCAGTTTGCTGTTCCGTGTGCTTCGGTTCCTGCTGCGCTGGACACTGCTCTGGGGGGGTGGCAGGACAGGGTTCAGAAGGCCTGGCCAGGGCCACAAGGAGCTGCAATCCAGGCTCCAGGCAGGGAGCTCCCAGGAGAGCCAATGCCTGCCCTGACCCCCTTCTGCTCTTTTCTAGATGGGTCCCTCCACAAGCACCTTATCTGCAAGGTCAGTGTTCCCTGCCATGGCGATCCCTGTCGGGGCTGGCACCCAGTGAACCCCCCACTGGTGCAGGTGGCAGAGCTCGGGGAGCTGAGGCACCTGCAGAGTGTTGGAGGGGCAGAGCAGAGCTGTGCTCCCACCCAAGGCATACCGGCTCTTGGGGCACAGATGGCACCAGTGTGTGGCTGTGACCCAGGGCTCTCCCTTGGCCCCCAGGTGCAGTGCATTGCCACGCTCCGGGTGGGCTCCATCCAGGCAGGTAATGCCTCAGAGTGCGGGCAGTGCTTCAGCCTCTCCTGGATGCCCTCCAAGCCCCACCATCACCTGGCAGCGGGGTTTTATGACGGTGAGTCTCTTCCCCTGCCCTGCGGCAGTGCTCAGGAAGCAGCCCTCACCCTGGCAGAGATACTGGAGCCTAGTGCTCCCTCAGCATCGCCTGGGGCAGGGAATGGGGAGCCCAGGGGTGAGGGATGGAGGGAGCAGCAGCCAGCAGTGAGCACCGTGCTGGAACCTCTGCCCATCCCTGGGCTGGGGGAAGGCTTCTCTGGGCTGGCTGTTGTTGCTCTCCTGTACCTCCAGGCTGGTGGCCGATGGTCCCTGTTTGTGGCTCTGGCCTTATCCACATGGGTTCAACATGCCTGGATGGAATTTTCTGCCAGGCTTCCAGTGATCCACAGCTCTGTGCTGTGTTGCTGGGACCTGCTGCCATACTGTCCTGCTTGGCATCCCAGCTCCAGCCTGGCCACCATGTTCCATGGCCCTGCTTGTGCTGCTGCCAGGTCCTTCTGCCATCCTGTCCTGCTCTCAGCCCCAGCTCCAGCCTCAGCTCCAGCCTGGACACTGTGTTCCGCAGCTCCCATAGGCCTGCCTGTGCTGCTGCCAGTCCCCCACTGAAGCAGCTGTGCCATCGTCAGTGCTTCATGGACACAGGTCTCTCCACAGGCACCGTGGCAGTGTGGAACCTGCTCACCAAATCCCTGCTGCAGTGTGTGCGCCAGCCTGACGCCTCCCTCAAGCTCTACCCTTTCCGGTGCTTTCTAGCCCATGACCACGCTGTCCGGAGCATTGAGTGGTGCAAGGCTGACAGGTGAGGGCAGGAGTGGGCACAGCTGCTGCCAGGAGAGGGACTCCCTCCTGCAGAAGGAGCTCCTTTTTCGAGGAGGGCATGGGAGGCCATGGTGCCAGTGGCCCTCTGCAGCTCCAGAAGGATTGGGTTGGGCTTTCCAGGGTGAGAGGGCGGTTGAGTCACTGCAGGACTGGGGCCACCCGGTCCCCATGGCAGGACAGGGCATGACTCTGTGCTGGCCTCTCAGTGCTGCCTTCCTCCTGGTTCTCAGCAACTTCCTGGTCACGGTTGGCAGCGATCGCAAGATCAAGTTCTGGGACCTGCGGCGGCTCTATGAGCCCATCAACAGCATCAAGCGGTTCCTGAGCACCGAGGTGGCCTGGCTGCTGCCCTACAATGGCATCACTGTGGCCCAGGACAACTGCTATGCCTCGTGAGTGCTGGGGGCCAGCCCTGCTGCTGGGGTGTGGTCTGACTTCCCAGGGGCCCCTTGGGCTTCCCTCTCCCTGGGACTGTCCAGCTGTGGACAGGCATGGGCAGGCTCTGCTTGTTTTGGGTTGCACCACAGTGGCAAGTGTGACAGTGTGACATCACCTCTCCCATGCCATCCTAGGGCAGAGGCAGGGTTGGCCAGGGGATGGCCCACCCCTGGACTGGGCAACAGGGCTCTTGCTGAAGGGGTCTGGGGTCTCGGTGAGTTCTTGGCCTCCGGGAGCTGCCTTGAGCTGCCTCTTGACTCTGTGACATGCTGCTAGAGCAAGGACAGCCCCCTTACCACCCGGTTCTGGGGAAACTGGGCTGTGCCTAGCTCTCACAATCCTGGTGACAGCACAGAGCCAGGCATCCCACCCCTCATCCCATCTCTTTACCACAGGTACGGGCTCTGCGGGATCCACTACATCGATGCTGGGTACCTGGGCTTCAAGGCCTATTTTGTGGCCCCTCGCAAGGGCACTGTGTGGGTAAGGGCTGGGGCAGGGCCGTTCTGTCCCGGGGGCCAGGTCAGCACCAACTGGGGCCCAGGGCTCACAGGTGGGGTGATGCTGCCCGGCTAGGGGTGGTGGGGACCCCGTTCTCTCCAGCCCTCTGTCACTGCAGAGCATCTCTGGCTCGGACTGGCTGAACACAGTAGCTGCGGGTGACATCACCGGCGAGCTGGTGGCAGCGGTGCTGCCCGACCTGGCCATTAACCCCCTCTACGTCAAGCGCTCCTCAGACCGCAGATTCGTAAGAGGCCGATGTGCTCGGGGGGCCCAGCCTAGTGCGTGGAGCCAGGCGGGGGGGGGGCTGTGGGAAGAGTGTCCTGGGCCCCCCATCCCTCTGGTCCCTGGTGGTCCCTGTCTGCAGACGAGCAGCAGGACCCCTGTCCCACCATACCCTGAGCCCCCTCTCACCCACAGCCGGTGTACAAAGCCGACCTGCTGCCCTGCAGCCCCACCGGGCCCGAGAGCACCGAGCAGGCGCTGCCCAGGACCCATTGCTACAGCGAGATGGTAGCCAGGAGCTACATCCGATTCCAGGACACAGACCTGGTAGGAGAGGGCAGGGGGCAGGCGGGGGTCTGACTCATGAGCAGGACTTGGGGGGCTGTGGCTGGGCGGTGAGGGTGGCAGATGCTGCTGGGGCATTGCAGCAGCCCCTGACCTTGGGCAGAGCTGGGATCATGGTGCATGCGATGCTCCTGCCCGGGCCTACAGCCCAAGGTGGTACCACCACTTTCCAGCGCAGCTTCCAGAACTTCCCCAGCCGGGAGCCAATGCGCCGGATGCACACGCAAGAGGTGAAGGCGGAGCTGAGCCTTGACCGCCTGCAGCTGGAGGCCCTGCACAAGGTGAGGGGGCCAGGGGGCCAGGCTGAGCCCCAGCCCCGCGTGCAGATGGCTCCGCTCTGGGGGCCAGGGTCTCAGCACCTCGGCCTCCTCCCTCACGATCTGCCCTCTGCCCACAGGTGCGCTTCAGCCCCAACCTGGACTCGCAGGGCTGGCTGGTGTCAGGCGGGCAGGCGGGCATCGTGCGGGCACACTGCCTGGCAGGGCTGGCTTCCACCGTGGGCCACCAGCTGCTCCCAGAGTGCCGGGCCCGCTTCAGCTCCCTCCATGGGCACACGCCCAGCAGCCCCGGCCCCCCTGAGCGCTCCCTGCTGCCAGTGGAGTAGAGGGGTCAGTCCTTCGTGCTGCTACCATGTGCTCACCCGGGGCAGGGGTTGGGGCTGGGGCCGGCTCTGCTGGCCAGGGGGTGCGGCCCCTCTCGGTGCTGCTTTCCCGCTGGGTGCCTGCTGCGGGAGGATCGGCTGCTCCCAGCCACTCCCTGGGATGCTCTGGGCACTTCCTCATCCTCTTGGTCGGGAAGGATCTGTCTGCAGTTTGGTCTGAGCTGGGCCAGGGTGGTGGGACTGGCGCATGTCCTGGGGTTGAGCTGTGGGTCAGACCCTGTGGAAGCACTTGTGGGCCCCACCAGTGTGGGGCTGTGCTTGCACTTGCCTCCGTCCCCACTCCAAAGGACGGGGAGGGGTCCGGGAGCTGTGGAGTCGCTCACATTGAGCTTGTGTTCAGCTGTGCAGTAAACGTGGTTGGTTTTGTATGGCTGTGGTAGTGCCAGCACTGAGGCGGCTGTGGCTGGTAGCTGTGGCTGTAGGGGCCCACCCCCAACCCCACCATATCTCCCCATGCCCGTCTGTCTCCTGCACTGCAATTGCTGCTCCAACACATTTATTGGCAGCGCTGGCACCGCTGCTGGCACAGACGGACAGATGGACACCAGGGGCACAGACACAACTCAGCAGAGGGGATGGATCAGGCCCAGGCACAGCAGGATCCAGGGGTAGTCCGGGTGGTGGCGCAGGGAGCTGAGCCCCAGGCTTTGGCTGCCCCAGCCCCCTGCACCCAGGGATGCAGCGGTTCCCCCTGCCCCCCAAGCCTGGGCAACAGTAATGGGGGCAGTGGCGACACAAGAGCGTCTGGGGCCAAGGCCAGGTTTGAGGTCCCCCATGGGAGTTGTCCCTTCTTGCCAGGACAGACGGACTCCCTGGGGATGGGGTGGTGGGGCAGGATTCCCCCTCCTTGCGAGCTGTGGCACAGAAGGGAGTGGAAGATCTCAGGGAGCCCCTCTGCTCTGTGGGCCAGGCCATGTGTTCATCCACCCCTGGGACCCCACACTGGGGGCACTGTCCCACCCCAGGGCTCTGCAGCAGTGGAGTGGGTAGAGGGGGGAACAGGATCTCAAGTGCTGTCCTGCTCTAGGGCAAGGGGCTGGGGTCGGGGCCAGGCCTGACTCAGCGTGGCAGTGAGCAGGGGTCTCAGGTGCAGGGGTCCTGGCAGTGGGGACAGGCTGCTGTCCCCTCCTGGTGCCGCTCCACCTGTACCGTGCACGAGACGAAGCCAAACCTGCTCTGGAGCCGGGCAGTGACCTCCTGCAGCACCACCTCAGGGTCAGCGCTGGCATCTGGGAGCAGCAGGGCAGGGGCTCGTTCCTGGCATGGCCAGCGGGATCCCCCCGCCATCCCTGCACAGTCACTCACCCACGGTCACGTGCACCGACACAGCAGGATGGCTCAACGTCAGCGCCCAGAGCCGCAGGTTGTGCACGCCCCGCACCCCACTGGCGCCCAGCAGCACCTCCTTCACAGCATCAAACTCGAGGCCCCGCGGTGACCCTGCCAGCACCACCTGGTCACAGGGGGCCACCCTTGGCCCCCAGCCATAGCCCCCGCCTGGGTGAGGGTTCCCGGTGGGAGCCACTGGGGCTGGGGTCTTCCCAAGGGGGACCAGGCTGGGCACAGTGGCTCTGGGGTGAGGCAGCCTCATCTTGGGGCCAATGCACCTGGCTGGGGTGGAGAGTGAATCCACTGGGAGGATTCAGGTGGGGCAAGGGAAGGACACTGGTGCGGAGACATGAGACATGGGGAAGGGGCGGCGGGGGGGACTGGGGGAGCAGAGGAGGTGAGCTGCCTCATGGACAGAGTGCTGTGGCAGCTGCAGTTCTAGGAGCTCCTGTGCTCACCTTGCACCTGTGGTCTCACACTCCTCTCACCCACTGCTCACCTTCCATGAGTACCCTGAAGACATCTCTGAGGATGGTGATGGTGGAGCCGAGGACGAAGACTGAGAAGAAGAGGGTGCTGATGGGGTCTGCGATCTTGCACTGGGGCTGCAGAGAGCAGGGTCTCTGTGAGGCTGGGGGGCAGAGCCAAGCTGGGACCCTGGGGGTCGGGGTGCCAGGGCCCCTGTGGCACCCTGCATGTGGCTGGGAGAGCTGTTCCCACAGGCAGTGCTGGCAGAGTCCAGCCAGGGCACCTTGAAGTAGATGATGGTGGCAGCCACGAGGACACTGACGCTCTGCAGCAGATCACCCACCACGTGGACGAAGGCTGCCCGCACACTGGTGCTTCCGGGTAGGGGGCCATGGCTGGGCTGGCAGCCCCCAGAGCTCTCCAGCTGCTCGTAGCCCCCTGCGCCATGGCCATGGCCAGCAGGGGACTGGTGCAGGATGTAGGCCATGCTGGGGAGAGCAGGGCTGGCTCAGTGTCACACTGGCAGGGCACAGGGGCCTTGCTGGCCCTACCTGGCCCTGCTTGGGCAAAGGGGGCACAGGCAGGCACACCTGTGTCCCAGGACGGTGGAGGGGAGTGGGGCTGGAGGTGCAGCAGGGCTGGGAGGTGTGCAGGGACAGGGCAGGGATTCGGTCCTGGGGCTCGTGACAGGGCTCAGGAGGTGCTGCTTGGGGGACCGGGGGATGTGGGGCATGGGGATGTAGGCACACTGGAAGCCCCAAGCATATGGGGGACAGGGCAGTAGGGAAGGCACTGTCTGGGCACACAGGGCTGGTGTACRGGGACAGAAGGTGACCTGGGGGCACATTTGGGGTTCCAGGGGCACACATGGGGCGGGACCCAGGCTGGCGGTGCGCGGCCTCACGTGGGACATACACCAGGTTGACGCCGACAGCGCAGGCAGACGTGGCCAGCATGGCTCGCGCCTCAATCTCGTAGTCATTGCTGATGATGCGGGCGGCCGCCAGGTAGACGAGGGCTGCAGTCACAACCCAGATAGAGAGGACAGAGGCCAGCGCACCCAGCGTCTCTGCAGGATGGGATCCATCAGCACCCATCCCGTAGGGGTCCCGTGGAGCCGTGCCCCCTGTGGAGCTGTGCGCCCTGCAGGGCTGTGCCCCTCAGCTTACCTGAGCGGTGCCAGCCAAAGGTCATGGTCTTGGTGGGTGGGCGGTTGGAGACCCAGAGGGAGAAGAGGCTGACGGACATGCTGCCCACATCCGTCAGCAGGTGGGCCGCATCCGTCATGATGGCCAGGCTGTGTGCCAGGTACCCACCTGCAGGCACAGAGCAGCTGGCACCCGTGCCCCCCGGCAGCCCCCCACCCTGGCCCGACCCCTGTTACCTATCACCTCCCCGACCATGAAGAGGCAGCAGACGGCGCAGGCGATGCTCAGCTGCTGGCGGGCCTGGAGCCTGCCCCCCCCCGGGCTGGGGGCCAGGGGGCTGCAGCGGCAGTGGGGAGTGGGAGCCGGGGGTGCCGCCAGTGCCGGAGGGTCCTGAGAGCCTGTGAAGAGACTAGGGGCGGGGGTCACTGCCGGCAACCCCGGATCTGGTGACCCTGCCCAGAACCCCCGAGGGTCCTGCTACCGCCTGGTGGTATGCAGCCAGGCAGCCGGTGGGGCACCGGCGGAACCCCCCCCGCGAGACGAGCAGCCGCGGGACCGACGGCAGCAACAGGAGGCAGTGGCACGGGGCTCCCGCCGGAACCGGAGCTGGGAGCGGTGCGGGTGCCGGCGCGGAGGTGCTGGTGGGAGCGAGGTGTTGCGCCTGGGGCTGGACTGCGGGACGGGGCACCGGTGCGGAGACGTGAGGCGTGGGGAAGGGGCGGCGGGGGCCGAGGCCCTGGTGCGTGGGGCAGCAGTGCGGGAACGGGGCGGACAGCCCTCCGGGCCGGGGGCTCATGGATGGACGGTACCGGTGTGGGCGGGTGACGGATGGATGGTACCGCTGTGCGTGGGTGACGTTTGAGCGCCGATAGCTGCCGGATGGACACCCGAGGGGGAAGCGGGGCTGGCGCACGGGGCGGGCTGGTTCCGCTTGAGCGGAGGTGCCGGTGGCAGGGTGAGGGTGCCGGTGGTGAAGCGAGGGTGCCAGCGGCGGACGGTCAGGGCCGGCGCGGGGACTGCGGAGGTGCCGATGTCCGTGTCGGAGGGATGAAGGCACGGGGACGGCGAGGAGGGACGTGCCGGGAGTGCCGGTGTCGGGGGTAGGGGGTGGGAGCTGGGCAGTGAGCGGCGTGCCGGGGGTTCGCGGGTGCCGGGGGAGCTGAGGGCAATAGGGGTGATGGAGGTGCCCGGAGTGATGGGGGAGCCGCTGCCGGCAGTGCGGTTGCAGATGCGGGGGATAACGGAGGTGGCGGTGCGGGAATTGTCGGGGGCCCTGGGAGGTGATGGGGTGTGGGGGGTGGCGGTGGCGGGGTGATGGGGGTGTCGATGATGCCGGTGATGGGGGTGTCGGGACGATGGGGTACCGGTCGTGATGGAAGTGCCGGTGGTGATTGGAATGTCGGAGGTGCCGGGGCAATGGGGGTGCCAGTGATGGGGGTGCCGGTGATGGAAGTGCCGATGCCGTCGGTGCCGGAGGCGCCGGTGATGGAATGCCGGTGATGGAGGTGTCGTGCTGGCGGTGGTGGGGGTGATGGGGTGCCGGGACGATGGGTGCCCGAGGTGTCGGTGATGGGTGCCGGGGCGATGATTGCCGGTGCCGGCGGTACCTCTTAATGCGCAGGCTGCCGTCGGCGCGGCCGCCCCGCGGG
Source organism: Amblyornis subalaris (assembly GCA_018881555.1). Taxonomy (NCBI): domain Eukaryota; kingdom Metazoa; phylum Chordata; class Aves; order Passeriformes; family Ptilonorhynchidae; genus Amblyornis; species Amblyornis subalaris. Next base: position 217,128 of record JACAXG010000237.1, read on the forward strand.
CTGACCAGGCGGGCGCTCTCGGTGCCGGTCGCGGGCTCCATCCCGGGCGCGAGCGGCACCGCGGGCACCGGCACCGCCGGGCTCCGCCCCCACCGCGACTCCGCCCCCGCCCGCCCGGCCCCGCCCCACGCGGGGGGGGCGCCGCTCCGGGGCGGGCTGCAAGGGGCTGCTCGGATGTTGGGGTCCAGTGGAGCTCCAGGCGAATCCATGTGCGGGGATGCGTGGGAGCTGTGTGAAAGCGGCGCTGCTTTCACGGGGGAAGCTGTTTGGGGGCAGGGCTCGGCCTCACCTCTTGTCCCTGCGCAGGTGATGACACAACTGATCCTGGGAGCCGTCTGAGCACGGGAAGGACACGACAGGGAAGGGCACTGAGACAAGCCGGCACCGTGTCACTGACGGGGATGGTGCCTGACCATCCCGATCACCTTCCACGATGAAATGCCAGGCCCGGTGCAGGAGGGGAGTGCAGGGGACAGTGTCTGCCCAGGCTTCAGGAAGGCTTTTGACGCTGCATCCCGTGGGATCCTCCGAGAGAAGATGTGGGAGCATGGGTTGGGTGAGCCGGGAGGGGCTGCGTTGAACAGGGGCTCTATGGCCGAGCCCAGAGCAGGGTGGTCAGCGGCCGGTAACGACCAGTGTACCCTGGGTCAGTACTGGATCCAGTCCCGTCTAACGCCGCCATTAGGGACCTGGAGGCCAGGCAGAGCTCCCTCAGCACGGCGACAGATGACACCGAGCGGGGACGGGTGGCTTCACCCGGCAGGTCGTGCTGCTCCGTAGTGCGGAGGGATCCAGGATGGGCAGGAGCCTGGTGACGATCAGCAAGGGGTAGTGCCCGGTCCTGACCTGGGAGGAACAACCCCAGGACGGGCCAAGGCCATCCGGCTGGGAAGCAGCTCCCCAGAAAAGGCTCCGGGGGTCCTGGGAGACACCGAGTTGACCATGAACAAACAACGTGCCCTGGGCGCGTCCTGGGCTCCACCCCGTAGCTCTGGGCCCAGCGCTGGCTCCCCAGGACACGAGGGACAGGGACAAGCTGGGGAGAGCCCCCCCGAGCGCCCCGCGATGCTACGGAGCTGGAGCGTCTCTGCCGGGGAAAGGCTGAGGGAGCTGCGGCTGCTCAGCCCGGAGTAGGGCGGGCTCCGGGGCTCCATGGCGGTGACCCTGCAGGGAGGGGTCTGTGGGTGAGCCCGGCGCCCCCGGGGGTGCGGAGGGACAAGAGCAGGGGCGGGGCCCGAGGGCGGATCTGGGGCGTGGCCTCAGCGCGGGGCGGGGCCTGTACCGTCGCGCCGTGCGCAGCGCGACCTGTCCCGGCAGCCCCCGCGGCCGCGCGCGGCGATGGCGGCGGTGGGTGCGGAGGAGCGGCGGGACCGGCGCGGGGCGCGGGTGGCAGCGGGGCCGGAGCGGGGCCACGGCTCCAGCCCCGGCCCGCTGGGCTCGCTGCTCAGCCGGCTGCCGCTGGCGCCTGCCCCGGCCCCACGGCGCCGCACCGCCAGCCAGTGCAAGCCAGAGCCGCCGCTGCTGCGTACCAGCAAACGGACCATATACACAGCCGGGCGGCCGCCCTGGTACAGTGAGACCGGCGCGCCCGTGGACGAGGCCTTTGTCATCGGTGAGCGGTGGGACGGGGCCGGGGCGGGGATGGAGCCGGGCAGGAGAGGGCATGGAGCCGAGACCGGGGCCAGGATCGGGCTGCAGTTGGAACCAGGCCCCGAGCAACGGCCGAGGAGGGGCTGGGACCGGGTTGGAGCCAGATCCGGGGCCGTGATGGATCCGGGGCCGGGGCGGTGCCCGTGCCGCTCCCCACAGGCCTGTGCGGCGGCAGCGCCTCAGGCAAGACCACGGTGGCGACGCGGATCATCGAGGCGCTGGACGTGCCTTGGGTCGTGCTGCTCTCCATGGACTCCTTCTACAAGGTGAGGGACGGGGGGCCCGGGGATCCGGTGCAGCACTGAGCGGTGCCGATGCTCATGGCTCCAGTGTGCTGCTGAGTGGTGCTGATGCTCGGCTCTGAGCAGTGCTGGTGCCTGTGGATGCCGGGATCCGTCACAGTGCTGAGTGATGCTGGTGCCCCGGTCCGGGCATCTGGCATGGTGCTGAGCAGTGCCGGTGCTGGCAGGTGCTGGATGAGGGGCAGCAGGCACTGGCAGCCCGCAGCGACTACAACTTTGACCACCCCGATGCGTTCGACTTCGAGCTGCTCGTCAGTGTCCTGCGCAAGCTCAAGAAAGGCAAGAGCGTGAAGGTGCCAGTGTATGACTTCACCACACACAGCCGGCGCCGCGAGTGGGTGCGTGCCACAGGGGCCAGGCTGGGCCTGGGTGGCAGAGTCCCGGGAAGGGGGAATGCTGCTGGGGGCTGTGGGGCCTGGAAGGCTAAAGGAAGGGGGTGTTGGGGGGTCATCAGGAGTGGGGGATTCATTCTGAGGAGACTGTGGGTGGATCTGGAAATAGGCCAGCACAGATATCAGGGAGGGGCTCAGTGTGAAAGGAGGGTGGGGGTTGGGGGGATGGCATTGGGCAGAGGCTTGGGGTCTGGAGCAAGGCTCAGGGTCTGTCCTGGGCTGGAGCATCATGCACAGGTGTGAACTAGGGCTCTGAGAGATTGGGTGGTGTAGGATGGTTATGGGGAGCCCCAGCACGGTGGTGAGAGCTTAGGGGGGTCAGTGCACTGTCTGTGCCAGTGTTGGTGCTGCTGTAGTGTGTGAGCCGGACAGGACAAGCCTGGTTGCTATCTGCCCACAGAAAACGGTGTATGGGGCCAACGTCATTGTGTTTGAAGGGATCCTGGCCTTCGCCAACAAGGAGCTGCTCAAGGTATCACTGCCTCAGGTGGCTGCTGGCCTGAGAAGGGATGTGCTGCAGCAGGACAGGCGCTAGCCCTGGGTGCCACTGCAGCAGTGGAGGCTGTGGAGAGAGAGGTCACCCCACTTGCTGGCAGAGCACTGCGTGTCAGAAGCCCCAGGGGAGGTGATGTTGTGTGCCATCGCTTGGTGGTGGAGGGGAGTAAGGCAGGTATGATGAGGGCTGCATAGGGGGTGCTCACCCCTCCCAGTTTTCCAGCTGCTGGACATGAAAGTGTTCGTGGACACGGACTCTGACATCCGGCTGGTGCGGCGGCTGCAGCGTGACATCATGGAGCGCGGGCGTGATGTTGTGGGGGTCATCAAGCAGTACAACAAGTTTGTGAAGCCGGCCTTTGAGCAGTACATCGAGCCCACCGTGCAGGTTGCTGACATCGTGGTGCCCAGGGGTGAGGCCAGAGCTGACCCTGGCATGGGGAGTGGGTGTTCTGGGGCAGGGGTGGGTCAGCGGCTGCCCCACCTGGCTCCTCTGCTCCGCTCCCAGGTGGGGAAAACTTCGTGGCGCTGGACCTCATTGTGCAGCATGTGCACAGCCAGCTGGAGAAGGTGAGCCGGGGTGAGGAGGAGGAGGGTCCTGCACGCAGAGGGCAGGATGTGGCTGCGAACAGCCCTGTGCTCCTGGAGCACCCAGGGGGTCTCGACGTCACCTCTCTCTTCTCAAAAGGCCCCAGTGCAGTGCTTGGGGCAGCAGATCTGTGAGGCAGGCACTGGGGAGGAGGGTGGGAGCCACCTGAGCTGCTGCCGTGGCTTTGCTGGCCTGTGAGTGACTGACAGGGTGTCCTTCCTGTTCCCCTGTGCCACGCCGATGACCGCTTCGCCGTCCAGCGGGAGATCACAGTCAGGTACGTGGGACCCACCACTGCAGAGGGGCTGGTTCCAGGTTGAGGTGGGGGGCTGCCGGCACCCACTGGATCCCAAGTCTTTCCGACTCCCTGTGCCCTCTGGCAGAGCTTTGCTGAGGTGCCTGGGTTCAGCTGCTTCTCACCAGTGCTGCAGCAGCTGCTCTCAGCTCCCTGGGACTTGTCTAGCTGCGGCTGCAGGCTCTGTGTGACACGTCTCACACCGTGTCTGATGCATGTGGCCAGCTCCCTGCCCTGCTCCTGTCGCTGTCTGGAGCAGGGCTCCTGCCCCAAGTGCTGGGTTACCCTGGGCTGTTCACTTCTGCAGGAGAAGTGCCCTGCATGGTCCATGTTCCCTGGCAGTTCATATCTGGTCTCAGCAGGACAGCCGTTGTTCCTTGCATGGTGCGCAGCCCAGTCCCAGTGTGCACGGGAACATCCTGCCCCTGCAGAGCTGCTGGTCCTGGTACAGGCCAAGGCTGGCGCTGTGGAGGCTGTGGCAGCAGCATGTGTGGTCCAGGTTGTTCACCCTGGTCTTTCTGGATAGTCCAGCCTTGGGATCTCGTACCTGGGATCAGACATTCTTCAGGATCCAGGCGGGAAGGCCAAGCACAATGCCCAGCCTATGGGGAGGTTTCTCCTGGAACCTTCGTTTGGCAGGGCCATGTCCCTCCAAGGGCCCAGTGCTGTGGCTCTTTGTGTGCTGCACAGCTCTGACCCCCTTCCTCACCGCAGGGCAGCCCTGGCCTCCGCCCACCAAGGGCAGCCGCTGCCGAAGACACTGAGCGTCCTGGAGAGCACACCGCAGGTGCGGGGCATGCACACCATCATCAGGTATGTCCCTGCCCCCAGGCCCCTTATCTAAGCTGTTTGGTGGGGTCACACTGCAAGGCCTGGGGTGAGCTGTTCCCCCGTTGCCTCTGGGACCTCATTCTTGGGTGTTGGCCTGGAACAGAACAGCTGAACAGAGCTGGCCCTGGCCCATGGGCACTTCTCTGGTGACCAGACTTCTGCACATTTGCTCTGGGTGGCTCCTGAGCCAAGGACAGGCTATTCCTACAATGGGAGGGGACTGGTTGGCTCCTTCCTCACTGGAGCACAGGTGGAGCAGGTGGTGGCATGGAGTGAGGTGCCCCTTGCCCCTCTCCTAGGGCATTTGGGTTTAGAGCCGGCTTAGAGAAGGGACTGGGGCCACTGCTTCTACGACTTCACCACTCTCTTGGTCTTCTCATTCCCCTCTGATGCTCCTTTTTTCCAGATGACAGTAGCATTAGTGCACGGTCGCGGGCTGAGTCCTTTAGGATTACTAAGAGGTTCCTTGTTTTTGTGGCTGCAGAACCTGGCAGCCCCCATGTGTTTCTCTGCACAGCAGAGAGGGGATGCTAAGCTCAGTCGGGTCCTCCTGTGCCTGCTCATGCTGTGTGTTGATTTGGAGAGTGTAACCTTGTGTCCTTGTCAGAGATCTGGAGGGGATCGAGTGCACTTTCAGTAAATTTGCAGATGACACCAAGTTGTGTAGGATGTGGATCTGCTGGAGGGCAAAAAGGCTCTGCAGAGGGATTGGGACAGGCTGGATTGATGGGCTGAGACCAGCAGTGTGAGGGTCAACAAGGCCAAGTGCTGGGTTCTGCCCTTGGGTCACAACAACCCCATGAAGCACTCCAGGTTGGGGCAGAGGGGCTGGAAAGGCCTTGGGTGGGGTGTAGGTCGACAGTGGCTCGACATGAGCCCAGATGGCCAAGAGGCCAATGGCTYCAGCACTGAGCTGGCAGCAGGCCCAAGGCAGTGCCCGTCCCCTGCTGGGGCACCTCCAGTCTTGGGGGCATTTCTGGGCCCCTCCTGACAAGAGGGACATTGGGAGGCCGGAGCATGTCCATGGAAGGGAATGGAGCTGGGGAAGGGGCTGGAGCACCAGGAGTGGCTGAGGGGGCTGGGGAGGCTCAGCCCAGAGAAGAGAAGGCTCATGGGGGACCTTCTTGCTCTCTATAGCTTTCTGACAGGAGGGGGCAGCCAGGTGAGGGTCAGGCTCTTCTCCCAGGGAACAAGGGACAGGACGAAGAAATGGCCTCAGGCTGCCCCAGGGGAGGTTTAGATTGGATATTGGGAACAATTTCTTCATGGAAGGGTTTGTCCAGCCCTGGCACAGCTGCTCTGGCTAGTGGTGGAGTCCCCATCCCTGGGGGGATTTAGAAACCATGTGGATGTGGCACTTGGGGATGTGGGCAAGTGGTGGCCTTGGCAGTGCTGGGGGAGCAGCTGGACTCAGTCTCAGAGGGCTTTTCCAACCCAAACAATTTATGATCTTGTGATACTCATGGCCGCGTGCAGGCTGAGCACTTCCTTCTACTTCCTCCTGACTCCTTCCTGCTGTGGGTCACAGGCTCTGAGGCAGGTCACAGCAGTAGAACACGTGATGTGGCACCTCAGGTGTGCCGGGCAGAGCCCTGTGCCAGCACCCATGTCCCTCCCTCACGCTGTGGCTCCGCCTTTGCACCAGAAGTGCCTGATGACCTTAATCCACTGAGGCTCAGGGCTGTGCTGAGCTGCCCTGGGGGTGGGTCGGGCTGTGCCTGGGGCTGCAGGGCTGCAACACCTTGGCCTCACGTTCCTGTGCTGATGCCACGTAGGAGCAGGGCCAGGGGTGGCAGGGAAGCGGCTGAGCCCATTCCAGATGGTAAATGAGAAATGCCATGTTTCTGAGAGGCGTCAACTTGGCCTGTCAGCCGCCCCCTCAAATACTGCTGGGGCTGGGGCAGTGCCGTTCTGAAATCTCTGAGCTGAGGAACTCTGCTGGGTGTCTGTGTGAGGAGACAGTGAGGCAGTCTATGTTTCTGGTGAGACTCAGCAGGACTTTGGCTTCTCTGTAACTTGGGCGTGGTGTGGAGCTGTTGCTGGTCACCACATGTGACCTACTCCCAAGGTACTGCTTCTGCCTGCTGCGTTTTCTGCCTGGTTCCCAGAGAGCTCCAGGCTGGTGAGGATCAAACACACCTTTTGCCACATTTCCTGCACCTCCGTGTGCAAAGTTACTGCATCTTGGCAAATCTATCGCTTGCCTTTATTCATTGAATCACACAGTGGTTTGGGTGGGAGGGACCTAGTCCAGCCGCTGCCATGGGCAGGGAACCTTCCACTGCACTGTGTTCCAGCTGCTGCATTGCCACCAGCCACACACACCGTGGCAGTGCTCATGGAGTGCTGCTGCTCCCACCAGCACGGCCTTTCTGAGCACCTTGATGTGCCAAACCCGGCGCCTTCATCACCTCAGAGCTGTGAGCTGGGATTCTCCTGCCTCCTTTTCCCATCCTGCCTTTCCCTGTGCAGCTCCCTAGAATGCAGACGGTCAATCCTGGCATGCCAGTCTGCGGCCAGCCAGCACCATTCCCCGTTGTTCCACACCAGAGGCTCCTCATGCTCCAGTCGTCTGTCTGCTGGGGGGGGGTGTTGGTGGCAGCAGATGAGCATCGTTGTGGCAGATCCAGGCTAGCATCTGGGGGAAGTGCTTTCCAGAGCAATTTTCTGCTGTTGTGGAAAGGCAAAAACTGAAAATGAGTCCCACAYTGGAATAGCTGCACAGTTTGAGTCATGAGGCTGAGAATAGATGGGGTAAGAAGGATGCAGTGTCAGGATGAGAGGGAATGGCATCCCATTGCCAGAGGACATGTTAGATGGGATATTGGGAAGAAATTCTTGGCTGTGAGGGTGGTGAGGCTCTGACACAGGTTGCCCAGGGAAGCTGTGGCTGCCCCAAGGTCAGTTGGACAAGGCTTGGAGGAACCTGGTGTAATAGAAGGTGCTCCTGTCCATGGCAGCGGGGTGGACAAGATGACCTTTAAGATCCCTCCCAACCCAAACCATTCTGGGATTCTGTAACCCATCCATGCCCAGATTTCCCGGTGTCTGGCTGTGCCAGTTGGCTCTCAGCTGCAGACAATCCAGTTCATGAGCAGAGCCAATACCATGATCAGGCCCCAGGCAGATGCTCCTGGTCCCTCTGCCATCTCCTGAGCATGTCAGGGAAGGCTGAGGTCCTCAGGGGTGCGAGCTGTGGTGCTGCCATGCCTGGCTGCAGGCTCCCAGTGTTCTGCGGTGTGCTGAGGTTCATCTGCCTCCCCTGTGGATAGGAGCAATTTGTCCTCAGGCTTCACCTGGGCAATGACACCGTGAGGCAGGGGGACTGGTGTGGGGACAGCGGTGTCCCCTTTGGCACTGTTCTGCCAGCTGAGGAGGCAGGATGGTGGCACTGGTGGAGTGATTGTGGTCCCCTGCTGCTACCAAGCCTGTCCGGGCCCCCTTCCCTCACACAGTCCTTCCCCCCACACTGCTTGCACCCTGGGCGAGGAGAAGCTTTGTAGTTCCTGTGCCTCTGCAAGAAAAGGGGTGCACTGGGGCCAGGGGTGCTCCCCATCCCCAGAGGAACCTGCCTCTGTGGGAGCGCTATGGGGCCCGGCCCACTCAGCCAGGGGCCGGCACAGCTGGTGCGGGGCTTGGTGGGGGCTGCTGGCTGGGACAGGACAGGCTGCTGTGGAGGCAGGGAGGCTGCCAGGTTCGTGCTGCTCCCAGGCTGCTGTGGGTGGATATGTGGGTGCAGCCCACCCGTGAGCACATGCTGACAGCCCACGCTGGGAGCTGTAGGCAGGGTGTCTGTTCCTTCCAGACCAGACCTGAGTTTCTGCCTTCCCTGAGGGTGCTGGCTGTGCCCAGGGTTTTGGGAATGTCCATGTGCCGTGATCACTGCAGGTGCTCAGCTGTGAGCAGCCCTGAATGGCTGCAGGAACACACGGGGACAGCAGTGACTATTGGTCCTCCTCCAAGCGCTTTGGTGGGGCTGTCTGTCATCCAGTGAGGTGTGAGAAATGGCAGATGATAAACAGAGTAAAAATATTCAGTATCCTTCTGCCTCTTCTGGAGCGTTGCCAGCTCCACCTCTTCCATCTGGGAGTGGGCAGATGTCTCTGGGGCTTCTTTGTCCTCACGTTCCCCATGAGGCTGGTGGCCAGGGTGTTCCCCGTAGGAAAAGCTGTTTGCTTACCCTCTGCCATGGCACTAGTGCCCTGCACGCAGGACTTTTACCCCTGCTGGGGGAAGGGAGAGGCTTCCTGGGAATTGCAGCCCTATGGCAGCTTTGTTCTGGTTTGTGTTTGTTTTACTTCTCGCTGGCCTCAGCACGTAGGGCTGTGAAAAGGGCGTGACGGGTGTTTCGGAGTCACCTGGTTGTTGGCAGTGCTTTATCTCTGACTTGGTACGTAGAGGGGGGAGCTGGGGACGTGTTCAGCTTTTTTCTGTCATCCAGCATGCTCAGCTATGGTGCATTCTGTCCGCTTCCACAGTGGGGTCCTGGTCCGTCCTGGCCCTGCTCCTGTTCCCCCCTGGGCTCCCCAACACTCACCCGTTGCTCCTGAGTTTGTGCTGCCCCGGGAGCGATGGTGCTGCTTGACCTGCTCCCACTCCCCCTTCTCTCCCAGCTCTCTCAGATGTCGGAAGCCAGCATTGCATCTCCTTCCCAGGAGAGCTGAGCCCCTCTCTTGCTTGTGTGGTCCTGTCTAAGACAACAGCTGAGGTCTCAATGAGCCCCAGAACGCCGGTGATCACTGACGATGTCACCCCAAGAGCACTCTGGTTCCTACAGACTGGGACTGCTCTCCATGCTGGTTGGCCTCTGGAACCCGATGTGTCATCTGCAGGGGATGGCGGGGGCTCTGTTCCCGCCTCACATGTGTCCTCCCTCCCAGGAACAAGGACACAACCAGGGACGAATTCATCTTCTACTCCAAGCGCCTGATGCGGCTGCTGATCGAACATGCCCTTTCTTTCCTGCCGCTGAAGGTGAGTGACCACTCGGGTGCCGCCACAGCCCCATCCCTGTCTTCCCTCCTGGATGCCCCATGTCACATGGGGCCTGGCTCCCCCCACACTCGTTGTGCTCCCCTTTCTGCAGTCAGTCACTGTGGAGACACCCCAGGGCACGATGTATGAGGGGAAGCGGTTCCACAGGCAGCGGGTGAGGCACAGTCCCGGCTCCCTGCTCCCCGCTCCCCGCTCCCCAGGAGTGCACATCTGGAGTCAGCATGCACTAGGAGCACCCAGCACGTGTCCCTGCCCCTTTCCCAGATCACTGGCGTGTCCATCCTGCGAGCAGGTGAGACCATGGAGCAGGCCCTGACCGCTGTCTGCAAGGACATCCGCCTGGGCAAGATCCTCATCCAGACCAACCTGGACACAGGGGAGCCCGAGGTGAGTCCCACTGCACCCTGGCACTCAGCCATGCACTGCCAGCAGGTCACCAACCACCCTTCCTTCCCTCCCTAGCTCCACTACCTGCGTCTGCCCAAGGAGATCAGTGAGGACTACGTCATCCTCATGGACAGCACCGTGTCCACGGGGGCTGCGGCCATGATGGCCGTGCGGGTCCTGCTGGTGAGGGGCTGGGCAGGCGGGTGGGGGCGTGGGACCCTCTGGGCCCAGCCAGGCTCTCATAGCTCCATGTGCCACAGGACCATGATGTGCAGGAGGACAGGATCTTCCTGCTGTCGCTGCTGATGGCAGAGATGGGAGTGCACTCCGTGGCCTATGCCTTTCCCCGTGTCCGGATCATCACCACCGCTGTGGACAAGCGGGTCAACGAGGAGTTCCACATCATCCCAGGCATCGGTGAGGGAGCAAGGGCGTGCTGCACCTCATGGCCAGGACAGCACCCAAGGGGTAGTCTTGCAGCCACACTGAGGGGACTCTGGACAGGGGATTGCAGTGGGCCTGGTGCTGTTGTCCCCTCACTCTGTCCCTTCCTCTGCCAGGTAACTTTGGAGACAGATACTTCGGCACCGATGGCCCCTCGGCCTGGTGTGAGAGCGACAGCATGGACTGCTGACCTGGCTGGCCACGGGGCCACTGGTCAGGCTGGCTGCAGGGCTGGCCCCCACCCCTGTCCACAGGAGGGGCCCTGAGCTGCCAGCCATGCCCACCTGCCAGCCTCTGGCTCTCAGGACCTGCACGGCAAGCCCCGAGCTGCTGGTCTCCCTCTGCCCCAAAGGACCAATCCTCCCTAGGGAGGAGGAGGAGGGAGGGATGGCCTCTCCTGTGGCCCACGGAGAGAGGACTTTTAGGGACATTCCTTGCTCCCAGAGCCCTGCCTCAGCCTGGGTCAGCCATGCCTCCAGAGGAAGCAGTGGCCTCTCTGCGACTGTGCCTGAGGGGATGCTCGGTCCTCTGCCCAGGGGAGAGGAGCAGGATGGAGTCCACTCCCTACTCAGGCACCGGGCGAGCTCCATGCCTGGAATCCATATTTATTTGTATTTATTGTGGGCAGCCCCCGGCTCCAGCGGGACCCTCCAACATCAGGGACTAGACCTCATGGACATGCCGTGTCCCCACCAATCCACACTCCATCCCTGCCCCCCGGTCCCAGGAGCTGGGGGGTTGGCATCCGGCTGCTTTCCCGGTGCTGTCCCATTCCCGGTGCGCAGAGCGGTGCCGGTGACGCGGGGGCGGGGAGGTGTCCCCGGTGCTGCCCTTGTTGCTCAGGTTCTTTTTCCAAAGGGCAGGGGTGGCCTCGGCCACGCCACCGGCGGCAGCAGGAGGTGCCGGGGGCGAGGGTCTGCCCGTGCTCCCCCGCGCTGTCCCGGGGCCCGGCCGTGCCGCCACCACTCCCTCGCCGCCGTTTTGTACCAATAAAGGAGCAGCGCGGTTCCCGTGTGCCGCCTCCGTCTGCCGCCGGGGCGGGGCCGGGGCGGGGCCGGGGCGGGGCCGGGGCGGGGCCGGGGCGGGGCCGGGGCGGGGCCGGGGCGGGGCCGGGGCGGGGCGGGCTGTTCCCGGGGCCGCTCCTGGGGCCGCTCCCGGGGCCGGGCGGTGTCGCCGAGGCGGTGCAGGCTGTTCCCGAGGCGTTCCCGGGCCGTTCCGGAGCCAGGCGGTGTCGCCGGGCTGTTCCCGGACTGTTCCCGGGGCCGGGCGGTGTCGCGGGGCGGTGCGGCCTGTGCCCAGGGCCGGGTCGCGGCGGCGCCTGCGCAGAGCGGCGGCGGCGCAGGCGGAAGCGGCGGCGGGCGCGGGGCAGGGCCGGGGCGGGAGGTGCTGCGTCCCCTCCGACCCCCGCGACCCTCGGCGCGGCCATGGCGGAGCCCCCGCGGCCGCAGCGGAAGCTGTCCCGGGTCGGGGAGAGCCTGTACCGCGTGCTGGGGCTGCAGAAGGGCAGCTCCCCCGAGGAGATCAAGAAGGCCTATCGGTATGGGGGGTGTCCGGCGGGGTCCGGGGGGTCGTCCCGGGAGACCAGGCATGCGGGTCCGTCCCGGGAACGCGGCCGGGATCCCGTCCGGACGGTGCTGGTCCCGTCCCAGCGGTCAGGGTCTGTTCCGGGGAGGGAGGCTGTAACCCCATGCCAGGGGTCGTGGTTCCATCGCGGGAGTCCTGGTCCCATCCCAGGGGTCTGGGTCTGTCCCGGGAAGCGAGGCTGTGACCCCATGCGGGGGGTCTCCCCGCTGCACCCCACAGGAAGCTGGCTCTCAAGTACCACCCGGACAAGAACCCCGATGACCCCGCTGCGGCCGAGCAGTTCAAGGAGATCAACAGCGCCCACGCCACTCTGAGCGACCCGGACAAGCGCCGCCTGTACGACCAGTACGGCTCCCTCGGCCTCTACGTGGCTGAGCAGTTCGGCGATGATGCCGTCCGGCACTACTTCCTTGCGTCCAAGTGGTGGTTCCAGGTGAGCCCAGCGTCATCCGGCGTCCCTGGGGTTGCCGTGGTGGGGCTGGTGACTCGGGTGGGCTCAGTGGGTCACCGTCCCTCCTCGCGGGCTGGTGGCTTGAGGGCGCTCACGGGATTGGTGTGATGGGCCAGGGACTCGGGTGAGGTCACAGAGCCTCTGTCCCTGACACAGGCGCTGGTGCTGTGCTGCGGTGTCCTCACCTGCTGCTGCTGCTGCTGCTGCTGCTTCTTCTGCTGTGGGACGTGCTGCCCACCCAAGGAGGACGAGTCCTACAAGTACGTGGACCCCAAGGACCTGGAGGCACAGATGCGTGCGGAGGAGAGCGGTAAGTCAGGCTGCAGCCCAGCAGCTGGGACCACCTGGGTTTGCTTTGTGGGGGGCTCTGGAGTCTCCCGGTGTCCCATCTCATCTGGAGGGCAGAGGTCTGTCCCAGGGCTTGGATTGGATTTAGCCACAGCTCTTACTTCCAGCCAGCCCTTGGTGTTTCCTATGTAGGCCAGGGCTGGCGACAGTGACAGAGGGAGCCAGTGCATGGGCCATGAGGACACTTTCTCCTTTCCCCTGGGCAAGGGCCTCCTCAACAGGCCTGAAAGCTTAGAGGCCCTTGGGCCTGTGCCCTTTGGGGCGTGAAGCATGGGAAGAGCGGCTGAGCTCCAGGCTGGCTCCGTTGCCTGGCACTGGCCATACTGGTGTTGATGGGGCTGGGTGACTCCTGCAGGTTTCCATGGGGCTGGGGCACTGCCACACGGTTCTGCGCTGGCCGGGGGTGTGGGAGTTCTGGGCTGTGGAAGCCTTTGTGGGGGTGTTGGCACATCCCAGATTCCTTTTTGCTGGCATCAAAGAGCGGGGCTGAGCCACTGATCTACAGCTCTTCCTTTCCAGATCCTCAGATCCCTGTTGTAGCACAGCCCCCTTCTGCCAGCACGGAGCCGCTGCCGGCCAGCACCAGGAGTGATGCCTGAGGCTGGCTCCATCCCACCGACTCCCCCAGGACTCGGGACAGGGATTCTCCTTTGGGACTGTCACTTTCCGGGACCACGGTCCCACCCCCCGGACTGACTTCTCAGTCTCAGGAGGGATAGAATCTCAGGTTAATTTGGCCAGCATCAATGCACAGGCTCCTGGGCCCCTGCTCGAGCTGCAGGGCAATGCCCCTGCATCCCAGCACTGGTGGTGGCGGTTGCCCGGAGCCCGCACTGCTGCGATCCCTTTAGTGCCTCGCCCGTGCCATGTCAGGCACGAGCAGAGACGCTCCAGGCCGGGCTCTGCAGCTCACACAAGGCAGCTGAGCGTGTCCGAGACCATTAGCACTGTAACCTCTGGGGCTGGGCTGAGCCCGCTGCCCTCTCCCGGGACCCTCCCGATGGGTGCTGGGTGCCAAACGCTGCTGTGGGGTCGGGGTGCTTCTGTCTGTACCCCTTTCCTCTGCCCTCTGGGTTTGTCTGGATTTTTGTGGGCACCATTAAAGGCTGACAGGAGGGGAGTGTGTGTGTGCCTGGGCTCTGTCTAGGGCTGCTGAACACTGCATCAGGATGTGCCTCTGCCTGGTCCTGTCTGTGCTGCTGGCTGTGCCTATGGATCCTGTGTGGTCATGGATTGAGTGGGGTGTGGAGTAGGCAGGTCGTGTCCCAAGTGGGGTGAATGTCACTTTTCTCTTGTCACCCACGTGGAACCACTCTCTGTCCCCTGCTGCTGGCTCCCACAGGCTCTGCTTTTCTCACTCCTTGCTGCTGCAGTCCTGGAGCCCTGCTCCCTGCTGCCTGGCCATGCCCCCTGCTCCTGCCCTGCTCTGTGGGGAGCCGTGGCCATGCGGAGGGCTAGCAGTGGCAGGGAGGGGGCTGAGGGGATAACTCAGTGAGCCCCCTGCCCTTTCCTCCCACTTCTGGTCACCACTTCTGCCCGCAGCTGCATGGGCTCTGTCTCACTCCCTAAATATAGCCAGGGTAAGTGTGGATGGGGGGGGTCCTGGCACCAGCCCCTCCTCCCTGCTGTTCCCGGGGGCTGGCACTTGCCTGGGGCCGTGGGATCTGGGGGACCCCAACCTCCCCTAGCTGTGCTGCCTGCACAGGAGGCACACATCCCCCAACATGACTCCCAGCCCCGCAGCCCCTGCACCAGTCAGCCCTGGTACCCCGGAACCTCGTCCTCTCCTCCTCCCCGGGCGGGGGAATCAGAGGGTCCCGAAGCTCAGTCGGTCCCAGGGAATCAGCCGGTCCCGGGGGGTGGGCAGGAACGGTGACTCAGTGTCACCCGACGCCGCCGACAGCTGCGGCCCCCGGCGGGGCGGGGGCGGCTAAAATTAGCGCCGGGGGCCGGGGCCGGGGCCGGAACAAAGCGGGCACCGGGCGGCCGGAGCGAAGCCGCGGGAGAGAGCCGGGCCGGGCCGGGACCGCGGCCATGAACTTCGCGGTAGGGCTGAAGCCGCTTCTGGCGGAGGCGCGGAGTATGGAGAGCCTGGAGAAGCAGCTCATCTGCCCCATCTGCCTGGAGATGTTCTCCAAGCCTGTGGTCATCCTGCCCTGCCAGCACAACCTCTGCCGCAAGTGCGCCAACGACGTCTTCCAGGTGGGACCCGCCGGTGGGGCGGGGGGAGGCACCGGGACCTCCGGCCCCGGGACCCCAGGCTGGTGGGTGGCGGCCCCGTAACCCTGGAATGCCGGGTCAGCGAGGCGGAGGGGCAGGCGGCACTAGGAACACCGTAACTCTCTTCCTATGGGGAGCCTGGCCTGGAACCGGCACCGGGAATCCTGGCTCCGGGACCAGCCGCTGGGACCTCCGGCTGGGCTGCGCTCGGGGCCTCTCCCGGCCGGCGGGGACGGGGCGGGGGGGGGGGGGGGGCGGGGGCCGTGTATGTATCCTTGTTTGTGTCCATACCTGTGTCCATGACCGTGCCCATCTCCATCTCTGTCTCCATGCCCATATCCGTGTCCGCACCCGGGCGGTGCGGGCGCACATCCGTGGGGATCTCGCTCCCGGGGCGGGGATTGCCGAGGCGTGCCGGGAGTGCCAGGGGTGCGACGTGCCGCCGTCGTGACCCCTCGCTCGCCCCCCAGGCCTCCAACCCTCTGTGGCAGTCACGGGGCTCCAGCGCGGTGCCGTCGGGCGGGCGGTTCCGGTGCCCGTCGTGCCGGCACGAGGTGGTGCTGGACCGGCACGGGGTGTACGGACTGCAGCGGAACCTGCTCGTGGAGAACATCATCGACATCTACAAGCAGGAGTCGGCCCGGTCCGGCGGCGCGGGGACCCCACGGGGGGCGAGAACTGCGGGTGACAGGGAGCCAACGGAGGCGGCTGGGGGTGGGATCCCACATGGAAGTGGGGAGTCATGGGGCCCACACGGGGCCAGGGAGTGTCCCTGGGGCCGGGGGTGTTTCTGGGGCCAGAGGTATTCCTGGTGCCGGGAGTGTCCCTGGGAGCCAGAGGTGTCTCTAGGGCTGGGCAGGTCCTGGGGCTGGTGCTGTTTCTGGATCTGGGGGTCTCTGGGGCCCAGAGCTATCTCCGGGGTTGGGAGTGTCCATGCGGCTGGGGAGTCCCAGGTGGCCAGGGTGTGTCTGGTGCTGGGGGTGTCCCTGGGACTGGGGGTGTCTRTTTGACACCCCTGGCCCCCACGCAGACCCCTGCACACCAAGGCTGAGCAGCACCTCATGTGTGAGGAGCATGAGGACGAGCGGATCAACATCTACTGCCTGCGCTGCGAGGCGCCCACCTGCTCCCTCTGCAAGGTGTTTGGGGCGCACAAGGACTGTGAGGTGGCCCCGCTGCCGGCCGTCTACCAGCGCCAGAAGGTGGGGGCCCCAGGGGTCTTGGGGGGTCGAGGGTACCCGCACAGCCACCCTCACTCCCATCCCCTCCACTCCCAGAGCGAGCTCAGCGATGGCATCGCCATGCTGGTGGCGGGGAACGACCGGATCCAGGCCATCATCACACAGATGGAGGAGATCTGCCACACCATCGAGGTGGGGGCTGGTGGGGGTCTGGCAATGGGGCCGTTCCAGTGTAGGGAATGTGGTGGGACTGGGAGAGTCCAGTCCTGGGGCTATGCTGGGGGGAAACACGGTGCAGCCCCTGACTCCCATCCCGCAGGAGAACGGTCGGCGGCAGAAGCAGCACGTGGGGCTGCGGTTCGATGCACTGTACGGGATCCTGGAGGAGCGGAAGAAGGAGCTGCTGCAGAGCATCGCAGCCGAGCAGGAGGCCAAGCTGCAGCGCGTCCGTGGGCTCATCCGCCAGTATGGAGACCACCTGGAGGCCTCTTCCAAACTGGTGGAGTCGGCCATCCAGGCCATGGAGGAGCCCCAGATGGCCCTGTACCTGCAGGTCCTGCTGGGGGAACAGGGAGAGAAGGGCGACAGGGGGGCTGGGACTGCCCTGGGGCGGGGTGGTAGTGCGATGGTTCCCTGAGGGGTTGTGGGGCTGCCTCACAGGTTTATACAGGGGAGCTGTGCTCACCCAAATGATCTGGGGATGACCCTGGGATGTGCAGGGCTGGACCTGTGGTGGGGGTGATGTCTGGGAGACAATGATCCCCCGTTGCTTTCTTCCACAGCACTCCAAGGAACTCCTGAAAAAGTGAGTGGAGGGTATGGGGAGGGAAAACAGCTGTGGCTGGAGGCCCTGTGGGTGCTGGGCCTTGCAGCTCCCAGGGTCTGCCTGCCCTGCAGGATCACAGACATGTCCAAGGCATCAATGAGCAGCCGCCCTGAGCCCGGCTACGAGAACATGGACCACTTCTCCATCAACGTGGACTATGTGGCCGAGATGCTGAGGACCATCGAGTTCCAGACAGGTGCTAGCATGGGGGCAATTGCTGCGGTCCCCAGGGGGCACTGGGACTGCTTGGGGTGCCCAGCCCACAGACAAGCAGAGCCCCCCCACACACCGCACGCCCTCTGTGGGGCTCACACACAGGAACGGGGGTGTGATCCCCACCTGTAGCACTACCCAGGGACCCTGGAGGGTCAGCCCTGTCCCAGGCTCTCCCTGGCTCCCACACTGGGTTGGTCATGTCCATCTAGGGGTGTCCTGGGCTGGTCACATTCCTTCAGGGCCATCCTGGGGTGTCCTGTTTGGTCACCTTCCTCGTGGCATGTCCTGGTGTGTCCGCATGCTGCAGAAGGGAGGGAAGGTCCCAGCTGAGCTGTCCCCTGCCGGCAGAGCCGCTGGGCGAGGATGAGGGTGAGGGACCTGGGGACGGCAGTGAGGCTGCAACAGAGGAGGACCGACTGGAGAGCCTGGAGGCACCCGAAGCTGCTGAAGGTGAGTGCCTGCCGTGCCTGCCCAGTGCTGTGTCATGCCCGGTGCCATGCCATGCCCAGTGCTGTCCTGTGCCGTGCTGTGCCCAGTGCCATGCCTGCTTGGCTGCATCGTGGCCCGTGTGTGGCAGCACGGGTCCTGCAGGTTGCCAGGGCATCCCTGTCTCTGTCTTGTTCCTCCTTTCCCTCTGCAGATGTGGGGCCGAGGCAGAAGCCAGCAAGCTCTCCGCATGGTGAGACCTTCACAGGGAGTGAGATGGGCAGAAGCATGGGGTGCCGTGGGGTAGAGGAGGCACCTCCTGGGAATGGAAATGAGGATGTGAATGGGGATGGGAAGATCACACCTCGGGGTCCCTGCAGGCCACCCCTGTCTCCCTGCTGCCAGGGCTGGGAAGGGGGTCCCGGGGTCACCACTGCACCGGGCTGAGGCCACTTTTCTGCACAGGTCAGCACTGAAGTGAAGCCGTGGGGTAACGTTGGCAGCCCCTCAGCTATGGCTGTCCCTGTCACTCCTCCCTGCTATGGCCATCCCTGGCACCGAGCTCATTGCCATCCCTGGCACTCTCAGACAAGCACCATCCCTGGTGCTGGAATTCCCCAAAAGGGGGCTGCCCCTCTCCGACATTAAAAGTGTGTGAGGACGCGTTCTCCCGTGTGATGTGTGGGTGGGGTGGATGCGGGGGTTGCCCCCAGAGCATCTCCTCACCGGCCCCACGGGGTCCAGCCCAGCGTAGCCCCTGCCCCGCCACCTCAGCAGTGTCCCCAGGACCTCAGGCAAGGGGCTGCGAGCCCAGAGCCCGAGAGCAACTCGGGGACTTTGAGCCTTGGACCCCGCGAGTGGGGCTCTGCCCCCCAGCCGCAGCCCCTGCCTGGAGCGAGGATCCGCCGGTACCGGGTGCCCGCGGCAGCAGCGTCCCCTGGGTGCTCCGAGCAAACACGGCGGGGATGAGCTGGCTGCCTGCACACGAAGCCACATCAGCGCTGGCCGGACCCGCGCCCCCTGAGCCGGGAGGGTCCCCCGGGAGGACCGCGCCGGTGGCGGCTGCGTCACCCGGCTCGTCCCGCCGCCCTGGCGTCACGGCTGATGCGGCCGATGATGCACATGGCCAGGGGTCCTGAGGCGGGACRGGTCCCCCGGGGCTGGGCCCCCGCCGCCACCCCCTGCCCAGCCAGGGGACAGCAAGGGCTGAGCCCGCCAGACCCCCCAGCACCTGGCAGACCGGGGCAACCTGCAGCATGTCCACGCTGGCCAGGGCCTGGGGTGCAGGGTCCCGGAGGACGGGTGACAGGCCAAAGGACATCTCTGCTCTCTTGTGTCCCCGGGCTGTCCCTCCAAGCAGAGGCGATGTGGCTGCCAGCGGATCAACCCCAGTGCCCAGTCCGGCTGCTCCCTGTCACCGTCTGCTCCTTCACACACCAGAAACGTGCGTGGGAGGGCTCGGGTGGTCCCTGGGGAGAGAGAGGGGCTGTGGCTTCTCCATCCCTGCACCAGACATTTGGGGAGGCAGCATTTGCCTTTCTCCACCCCTCGGGGATGTTCCCTTGTCCCCGTCATCCTCCAGAGGAGACTTGAAAGTCGCCTTTCTTGCAGTCTCATCCTTTCACGTTCAAACAAGCACCACGTCTCCAGATCGACAAAGAATGTCCGGGGGTACCCAAGAGAAGGATGAGGCCTCTGATTCAAAAACCTGTGAATGAGGATAAAGGCTGTGAAAGAGAAATTAAATGCCTCACAAGCATTCAGCAGCCCTTCAGCACCCGTGGGTTCACCCCATGGCTTGAGAAGCCTCAGGAGAGCCCCATCTTAGTTCTCTTCTGTTTTGGGCAATTTTCTTGCACCTTGGGTGCAGGTGCCCCTTCCCTGTCACTGCCCGCCCAAACCAGCCTGTCCTCTGGGCAGCCTCCCAACATGTGCTCATGCCTCTGCTTGTCCAGTTAAATTGTACCCCCACCTGAGATTTTAGGAAGAGGTGATCTGTGGACTGGGCATGGATTCTAACACACTGCCTGCTCCAGTTCCTGTTCAAGGTGTCTCCAAGGAGCATCATTATTTCTCTTTATTCTTCTCATAACTGTTTCCAAAGGCCTTTTTCTCCATAAGGAGCATAAAGTTAACATTCCTAAGGAATGCCTTTTCACTTTCCCCTGCAAAGGCAGTTGGGTTGTCCACATACTGTCATCACTTACCCAGCTGTATGTCCCATTGATGGAATTTTGTCCATTTTATTTGGTTTGTATTGGGTTTGTGTGGCAAGGTTCTGGTGGTGGGGAGATTACAGGGGTAGCTTCTGTGAAAAGCTGCCAGAAGCTTCTCCCATGTCCCAGAGAGCCAATGCCTCTCCAGGATGGATGGATCCAGGATGGATATGCCAGTGGCCAAGGCAGAGTCCGACAGTGATGGCAGTAATGCCTCAGGGATAACATATTTAAGAAGGAAAAAAAGTTCTTGCACAGAGGTAATTGCAGCCAGAGAGGAGTGAGGGTATGTGAGAGCAGCAGCCCTGGAGCCGCTCAGGTCAGTGCAGGAAGGAGTGCTCCAGGTGGTGGCACAGGGATTCCTCTGCAGCCCGTGGAGGTCCAGGGGTGGCAGAGACCCACCTACAGCCTGTGGAGATCCAGCTGGCAGCAGATCCACCTGCRAGCCCTGGAAGGGCCCACACCGGAACAGGTGGATGCCCAAAGGAGGCTGTGACCCCGTGGGAAGCCCGTGCTGGAGCAGGGTCCTACATGGACCTTTGGACCCGTGAGGAGAGGAGCCCATCCTGGAGCAGGTTTGTTGGCAGGACCTGTGACCTTGTGGGGGACCCAGGCTGGAGCAGCCTGTTCCTGAGGGACTGACCCCACGAAAGGGACCCACAGTGGAGCAGTTTGTGCAGAGCCACAGCCTGTGGGAAGAATGTCCGTGGAGGACTCTCTTCCTCCCACACTGGAGCAGGGCAAGGACTCCTCTCCCGGAGAAGGAAACAGCGGTGGAAACCACGTGGTGAAGTGACTGTAACCCCCATTCCTGTCTCATTGCACCACTGGAGGGGAAGAGGTGGAGAATCAGGAATAAAGTTAAGCCTGGGAAGGAGGGAGGGGTGAGGGAAAGGTGTTTTTAGAATTTGTTTTACTTCTTGTTACCCCGCTCTGATTTGATTGATAATAAATTAAACTGGTTTTCCCAAATCAAGTCTGTTTTGCCCATGAGCAAAGCAATTGGTGAGCTTTCCCTGTCCCTATCCTGAGCCATGAGCATTTCCTTGTATTTTCTCTCCCCTGTCCAGGTGAGGAGGGAGTGATGGAGCAGCTTTGGTGGGCAGCTGGTGTCCAGCCAGGGTCAATCCATCACATATATAATGCCAGTTATCTTCCTCTGACCCTTTCCATACTTGCCTTTATGTTAAACCCCGTGGAAAATCCTCACAGGGTTTGGGGGATTTAAGGAGCAATATGTCCATTTGCACAGAACCATTCATGAGCCAGCATTAACTGAGGGTGGGGTTATTGAGTCACAGGAATTATTTTCCTAGTCCAAGTACTTTCTCCTTTTTCAGGGGGAGCTGTAAAATTCAAGACTGTTACCCAACATGGGGGTCAAAATCAGATTTAAATCTAAGGTTAAAATTCCCCAATCCAAAGAGTCCTTGRCTGATTGTGACACTGGGAAAACCAGCAGTTTCACTGCTGGAATTTGAATTCTCCCAACTGATTGGACAAGCTGTAAAATCAGGTTTCCTTGGATCACCATAAAGTAACAACATATTATAAAAGCACTTCACTTTCAAAATTAACTCACACAAACATTAAAAAATTGAAGAGCTTTTTATACTTCTATGCCATCAGTCAGTTGGAACTTCAGGTTTCCAGTTTGGTGTGAATTCCATGTATCTTGTCCAGGCTCAGGGACCTTTTTCACACACGTGATGGATCCGAGAGTTGATTCCTGTCCTTTTCACTGCAGTGCATGTTCTTAACACTATGGGGAAAGGACCTTCCCACCTTTCTTGCAGTCTCATCCTGTCACGTTCAAACAAGCACCACGTCTCCAGATCGACAAAGACTGTCCGGGGGTACCCAAGAGAAGGATGAGGCCTCTGATTCAAAAACCTGTGAATGAGGATAAAGGCTGTGAAAGAGAAATTAAATATTCCTCTATCTCTGCTTGTGCCCTTGCACACGTCTGATCTCTGTGTGTGGTTACAAAGTTACGTGGGAATGCCTTCCACTATAGTGTTTCCAAAGGGCTCAGGGAGTGACACAAATTCTTGTAAGAGCCAAAGGTGATGGTCCACTCGAGCCTCTCGTTATTACTTGGATATTTGCCTCTTTATTGTCTGATTCAACCTTTCTGCCTCCCTGCTGGACTGTGGGCTCTGTGGTGTGTGTAATTCCCAAATAATCTGTGAAATTTGGACACTTCTTGCACTATTTCTGCTATAAAGTAGGGTCCATTATCTGAAGAAATTCTTGCTAGGACACCCAGTCTGGGTATTATTTCTTTTAACAAACCTTAATCACTTCTCTACTCTGGCTGGTGCAACAGGAGAAAACTCTGGCATCACGAAAAACTGGGAAATAAACTCTCCAACCAGTTTGCTAGGTTAGAAACCTGACATTACTTTATATGCATGGGGAATTCTAAAAGCATGCATGCCCAGTAAGCCAACAGACCAGGTTATATTACTGAAACTAATACATATTCATCACATTTCCTGAATACCTCCATATATGCTAATTATTTCCGTGGACATATTTTGGTATGGTTCTGGATCTTCTTAAAATCTTTTCTCCTCTAGAGTATTTAAAATATGTGGTCAGGTCATAATGAACTTCTTTTATCATTCTTTATTCTGACACAATCGTTCTCAAAACTAAGATATTGGCTAGTATATATTAATCACTGATATAAGTAAATGAGGAAGCATTAGCTGGCACAGGACTTATTGGGCATAGATGTAGGGAATTAACACAAGGCCACATTAATCTTTGGTGTTTGTACTAAGCACTGCATGGTACAAAACTAAGCATTAAGCATGAGTATAGGGGTCATACACTATTGTGCTAGAGTTAGAAGAATTTTCTGACACCTTCCCCCACAGCTGCATAGACTTCTTCTTGCAGAAATATAAACAGTTCAGTAACAAATCCCCACTTTGAGACTTTAATATAATTTCTTTAAAGTCTCATATTCAGTTGTTGTATCTACCTGTATCTATCTGCTGGTCTACACAGCAGTAAGCATTGTATTGGGCAACAAGTGATTGAGATAATGAGTATGAATATCACAATAAGCACAAACAGCTGTTTTTAATCACCCTACACTGGCGAGCCACAAAACCAGCCAAGAGAAACCTGGTCCTTCTATCTCTGTAACAGTTGTGGCTGGTTTCTTCAGTTGTACCTTCTTATCTATTCATTGGGAGTTATAGGAAAGATTGAAGCAATACATCCTTTTAAATTCTTCACATCCATGATTATGTCCCAACAACAGATATTGCTGCTCGATTTTCAAGGGTAACTTCTCTGACTTGTGTCATTTCTGTACTCAGGGCTCTTAAGGCTCCTGAAGTGTAATTTACATCTTTAACTAAAGAACATGTGATTCTCTTTAAGTGTGATAGTTCACAACTACTCTGACTCCAGGTGTTCAAAAGGCAGCAGCAACCATTTCACTCTCACTGCACAGGGTAACTGGCGAGTCACAACCTTCTGGCAACTGATGAGCTGAGCACTTCTCTCTTTCATGCTCCAAATCCTTTTTGTCAAATAGTAGGTGAGTTAATCTCCCAATAGCACGAGGCCCTCCAGAAATGTTAGCCAGAACATAGGAGCAGGCCAGTCGCCCACACAGCAAAAACTATCCTGTAGTAACTCAGTGTGTTCCCAGGCGTGAGAGATTCATTCCATGCTGTTGCATTTTAAGGGAGGTTGTAGCTGTTAGATCCTCACACTTAGAAAAGCAATTGTCAAATGTTACACATTGCCTTGCTGGGAAGGTCCCTCTCACTCTCATTTTTAGCAAACCCTTTTTTTTATTTTTGTTGATGCTCTCACTGTATAGAGAATTTTATACGTTGGCTCAATTTTAAGGTTTTGTGACATGGTGAGATTTTTCGAGACTTCTAAAGGAGCTGGAAATCCCACCAAGCATGAGCTGTACATTGATCCTGTGGAATCCCCTGCACTTACGCAGAAGGAGGGTGAATTCTTCACTTCCCTTGCCAATAACTCCCAGATGTTTCTGTTTTCCTCCAACTGAGGTCATGTGGGTTGAAGACCATCTGCATTAACCCTTGTTATTCTGGTCCACAAAACTACAATCAACGAAATTAACGTCTGGTTACTGTGAGACCTGTGGGTCCTGTGGCTTTGGTGTCCATTCTGGTGCCAGAGGTGGCTTCATTCGGCTGCAGTGGAGCCACGAGTCTGCTCCTGGCACCTTCACAGCTGTATTGATGCTTAGCAGCACTTGATATGGTCCCTTCCCCCTTTCCAAAAGGGGTTCTTCAGTCCCGGTTTTGGGGTGCTCCCAGTCTCCGGGTTGGTGTGGATGGGCTGCGACATCCAATGTTGTGGGTGCTGCCAGCACAATGTGTCTGTGGAGGGAAGATAACACCTTCCCTAGGGATAGAATGTATTCTGTCAGAGTCTGATTCCCACTGATTTGGATATTCCCTTTGCATTCTGTAACCTGGTAGGGTCACCCATACAGTATTTCCTGTGGGCTCACCTTTTCCTTGCTTATAGGTCTAATTCATGCTCTCAGTAAGGCCAAAGGAAGAGCATCTGTCCATTTTAAACATGATTCCTGGCAAATTTTGCTAATTTGGCTCTTTGTACTCTGATTCATTCTTTTTACTTTCCTGCTTGACTGAGTTCTCCATGGGGTGTGCAAGTCCCGTTTCACCGCTTTAGCTGAGCCTTGCACTGTTTCAGCAGTGAAGTGTGAACCTCTGTCTGTTGACATTCCCACTGGCACTCCAAACCTGGGAATAATTTTCTTCAACAAAACCTTAATCACCTCCCCAGCTTTGTTGGTGTGACAAGGAAAGGCTTCTGGCCATCCTGGGAAAGTACCCACCAGTGCCAATAAATACCTGTGCCTGTTCTGCCATGGAAGCTCTGCAAAGTCCATTTGCCAATACTCCCCTGGACAACTGCCTTTCCTCACCGTCCTGGGTGTGGGCTGTCTAATTTGATGTGTGTTGTTCTTTGAACATGTTTGGTGTTTTTTAAGGATGCTTTTCATGATACCAGTCATGTTAAGATACCAGCTCAAAACTTGAGGCTTCAATGCTTCTACCACAAACTCTGTTCCCCAGTGAGTTACCTTATGTTGTTCCTTCGCCATCTTCCTCGTAGGTGTTGGGGAATTATTACCTGTTTGCTGGTTGTAATCCACCATATTTCAGGGTTCTTTTCAGCATCTAATAAATCTGCCACTTTCTCATCTTCAGCCTGATAATCATCAGCCTCCTTGTCCAAATGCCAATGTTTCTTGGATGAGACCAACAGGATGTCCCCACCAGAATCCTCCTCGACCACTGTGTCAGCCAGGCCATTTCCAATATTCACTGCGGCTCTCTGAATGGATGAGCTTTGCAAGGCACTGTTGCCACCTTTCGAGGTAGCTGCACGCCCTCTGACAATCTCTGAATTATTTGTCCATGTTTCCTGCAGGATCACAGCCCTCTCTCTTTTCAAATGACTACATGGAACCATCTCTTTCCAAATGACTCCATCAACCACTCCAAAAGCAAATTTCGAGTCAGTCCATGTATTTACCGTCCCATCCTGTGAGAGCTCCAATGCTCTGTCAGTGCAATCAGTTCTGATTTCTGATCTGTTGGGGCTCAGAGCTTTGGCTTCTATTACCTCATGCTGAGTTAGCACTGCATTCCTGGCTTTTCAGGGTCCATCTTCCACAAAGCTGCTCCTCTCTGTGGAGGGTTTCCAGTCAGCTTCTTCCAGAGGAATGTCCTGTAGATCATCTTGACTGGAGTACACCTGTTCAATGGTGGGTTCTGCATTCCAAGCCCATCCTGGCATTCTGGTAGCCCATACTAGTGGAGTGACTGCACTGTCCACTTCCTCTGATATTTCTGCTTCAGGTTCAGGATTCTGTGACAGATAGACTCGGGCCTCCAAGGCCTTTTCTTCAGGAATATGGACTGTTCAGTAACACCAGCCAACCAGAAAAGTGACCGATGGATACCGATAAATGTTTGCCTCAATTACATGTGGGCGATCCTGTAAAATCCATTCACCAGTGTTTCTCAGGGGTTATTCCTCGCTTTATGTTTTCTCCCGTTATTTTCTTTCCTATTTTTGGATGATTAACCCAGCAAATTATACATTTTTTAACTACTGTGTCTGCAAAACTTTGCATCTTTTGTCCAAAGAAATTTTTTTGCTAAAAGCAGTGATGCATCTGCTCCCATGTGTGTTTCCTGATGCAGCCTTTTAAATTGGGTTTCCATCATCTCCAAGAGCTGCTTTCCAGGTGTTTCCCACCACCCTTCTTTATTTTTACTACAGTTAACCTGTTCCACTCATTGTTCCTCTCCTTTGGTATAATTTGTCGGAGATGAATYGACCCAGGGCTGTGGAATCAACGCTCCTTCAGAACTTGGTTTCCTCGTTGCACCTTCTTCTGCTGCTGGATCTGCTCTTCGGTTTCCCCTTACAGTATTGGGGTTCTTTTCCTGGGGGGTTTTGCAATGCATTATTGAGATGTTCTTTGGTTGAAGAACTGCTCTCAGTGTCTTTGGAATTCCAGCTACATGTTTCTCTGAACTCCCCTGTAAGTTCAAAACCCCTTGTTCTTCCCAAACTGCTCCATGAGCATGGACTATGTCAAAGGCAGGTTTTGAGTTGGTATAAATATTGACTTCCTTTCCTTAGCTCAATTCAAGGGCCCAAGTGAGAGGTCCCAATCTGGTTTTCTGGGAAGAGCTGTTGCTGGGCAATGGGTGACCAGAGTGTGACCAGCTTTCCAATGTCCATTCACAATGCCCCTGCTTCTGTCAGTAAAAAGCTGTATAGCTCGTGCAGCAAATCCTGCCTGAGGAATGGCAAAGGACAGTCTGGCACCTGGAGAAAGTGATGGAGTCATTTTGTGTTCCCAGTTGTGAATTCCACAGGTTGTAAAACGGTCTGAGGGATCCCCTGAGGGATTACCTGCTCCTGAGGAATTTCCTCCCTGTTTTTGCTTAAAGGTCCCTCACAGCCAGTCACTACAGAGTGAACTGCTCCAGTATCCGCTGGAAAATCCATTGTGTCATTCTCCAGCTTAGCTGCAATCAAAGGATTGGCCAGAGAAATAAGAGATCCCTCTGGTCCCCTTCAGTCCAGCCCAATTTCTTCCTCTTCTGATTATCCCTTCTGTCCATTTGTAAGTCAGGGACACTCCTTTTCCCTGTCTGCAACAGGGACCCTGATACTTTTGCAGGGGTGTTAATCCCCACCCTCACCCCCAACCTCATCCCTGAAATCCATCTCGCCCTCTGCCTCTTCCCTGCCCCTGCACGTTGGTCAGGGCGGCTGACACTGGATTCAGTGATTTCCCTTGGCTCTTCTCCTTCTCTTCTACCTCTTCCCTATTGTTACAGGCATCACTTGGGAAATAACCATCCCCTTCACTTCTTTTCTCTTCTGGAGTTTCTTTCTAATGCCTGGTGCCAACAAAAAGCCTGTTAAACAGCATCCTGCTTCCTTCTCCTGCTGGATCTGAATCCATCCTTTTGGTAGCCACTTGACACCATCTTTTATAAAAAGCCCATGTTTTGGTTTCTTCACTCCCTCCTGATTCCCAACAAAATAATTTTCTGATACAATTTTAGTAAATCTCACCAGCACTCTGGTTGAAATCCTGCTCTGGGTCATTCTTAGGGAGGAATTTGTGAGGATTTGGAATGCCATGAACCTTTTGGTCTAATCCTTCTATTTTCCTACCTCCTTCTTCTCAAGCCCTTTCTAAACTAGAGTTCTCATCTTTTTTACCTTCTTGTCCCATACAACAAGTATCTTTCCCCTTATCCTCTTTTCTTTTTTCATTTCCCAAAGAATATATTCCATTTTTATACTTTGAATCTACTAAACCACATTTTCTCCTTACTTTACTATTTCTTAAAGTGAAACCCAAATCTACATCAGGGACTTCATCTCATTCATCTTGCCTGCTACAAAGCAACATCAACTGTAAAATCGTAGTAAATTTTAAAGACCCACTTTCTGGCCATTTTTCACCATCATCTAATTCATATTGAGGCAACCATTGATTACAGTATCTTTTCAATTTGTCTTGAGTCACAAGATCACTCTAACCTTCAGGATACATCTGGAAGGAGAGCAAAGTGGAATTCCTACACAAGCAGAGGAACCCATTTCATTTCTGGAATTTCCAGTGTTTCATGGTATCCCAATGCACCCACCTAAACCCCAGTTTTCACATCACCAGCTCTGCATGTGAAATTGTGTGTGCAAACCTAAAAAATCCAAGATGTGCATCACCAAACTGTAGAAACAAAATATTTGTTTCTGCATCTTATGTAGAGCCCAGACCCAAAATCCTGCTTCTTCGCAATTCCCAACCACCCCCTCACTGAGGAAATACCTCTGGAATGTGTTGTATCATTGAGCCGCTGGTTGTCCCAGAGTCAGGGCTGGTCATACAAAGTTCCTGATCACAAGGTTGGTGTGTGCTGGAATTCATCTGGCCGAGCCCCTTTGCCTGGAGTGGCCAGTCAATCTGGTCAGGGCACTAGGGCCATCCCATCTGGGTCATCAAAAACTGCTGTCCCAGCCGTGGGCTTCTCGGTGTGCAGTGGCAGTTCACAAACCAAGGCAAGGCATTTCTGGTTTTAACTCAGTCAGGGCAGAGCCAGGGCCTGAGGGTTTCCCCAGGGCTGTTCCCTGCTCCATAAGCATCAGAACTTTACACTATATTTATGTTTGAGCAAAGAACCAGCATTCATTGTTTACCGATTACAGAACTCTTTTATTAATTGGCACTCAGACCCCTCTTTGCTGGGGTCTCCTCCCTTCCCACGCTGATCACTCCCCAGGCACAGCTCTTCCCTCCATTTGAGTCGGGGTCCATTCTGAGTAGGCGGTCAGTGAGTCAGTGATTGTGATCTCCTGCTGCCAGAATTACCTTTTCCCCAGCTACTGCTCAGTTCTGCTGACGACATGCCTGGTGCCTCTCATCCAGACAGCCCATTCCTCTTGGGATAGTCTTCTCTTTTCCTTAAAAGAGAAGATTAGCCAAGCCTACAGGTTCATGATATAATCACCGATCACAACAGTCCAGCTACAGCTACTGAGAGACATGAAGGACAACAAAATCTCAGTGGTGACACTGAGCTGGGGAGGTGGCAGCGACATCCCTTCCCAGTGGATTTGGGTGGGCAACAGCCCACTGGCTGAGGAGGATGAAGGGAGGGGAGGAGCCCTCCTCTCCACAAAGTATGGGGGGATGTGGATGCAGCATCCTGGCCAGGCTGGGGCTTCCTGGGTTGAGAAGGATGTGACCTCTGAAGTCCAGGGAAGGACCACAGCAATGTCGAAGGGACTGGAGCATCTGCTGCATGAGAAGGAACTGGAATGTTGTGGGGTATCCATGTGTACACTTGCCTAATGGGAGGGAAGGAAGAGGGAGCCAGGCTCTTCCCAGTGGAGCCCAGTGACAGGACCAGCAGCAATGGGCACAAACTGGCCTCCAGAGGCTTGAGGTTTTTTTGCAGTGAGGCTGATCACACGGGTTGCCTGGAACAGGCTGCCCAGAGGGGTTGTGGTCCCTCCACCCAGGAATCTGCCCATAGCTGCATGAGAGGCAAGAGGCTGCAGGAGCCCCACCAGCCCCAGCCATGCTCAGCAGGGTTGGCTGAAGCAGGCTGTCCCATTCGATGCACCTCCAAGGAGGGATTGTCCCAGTACAATCCTTCTTGCCAGCATGGCCTTCCAGCTCCAGGGTACTCATGCCCTGCTGGAATTTTCCCTTTCGAGTCACACTGGACACAGCACAAACAGCTGGAGCAGGGCCTGGAATGGGGTATCTCCAGCCTTGAGCTCATTCACAAAGGCCTCCCGGTGTTCTCCAGCTCTTTTGCCCCTTGGAGCAGTCTCCTGCCGCAGCCACTGGGTCACTGAAAGCAGCTCGCCTGAAATCTGGGGACTGCACTCCTGCCTGCACTCCCTACCTGCACTCCTGCCTGCCCTGGAGTGATGCCACTGCCATCACATCCCCACACAGTCCTTCCCCAGTACCCCATCGAAAACATCCCTCCCTGCTCCAGCCCTGCCATGCTGCCCTTCCAGCAGGTATTGGGATGTCATCACGGAGTTTTTGGCTGGTTAGGTGGGAAGGGACACCCAGTCCCACCCACCACCACAGGCAGGGACATCTTCCACAGACCAAGCTGGAGGCCCCGATGAGGACCAGGGCCACTAACAAGAAGGCTGAACCTCCCCCAGTTGCCTCAGAAGGTTTCATCCCTGTCGTCTTGGTGGGGGGCCTGAAACACGGTCCAACACAGTGGCCCCCTTCCCGCCCACGACTTCAGCCCTGACCCCCTCAGCAGCACCGTGTGTCCCACAGAGGTTCCCCCTACTCCTGGTTGTCCCACATGAGTGGCCATGTCCTCCCACAAAGGGCCTGTGTCTGTCCCTCCCCCAGCTCCCAGCCCCACCACCCATCCCAGGGAGGGGCTGCTTCCCTGCTCACGTCCCCACCTGTGGGCAGGTGGGTGCAGCCCCACTGTACCTAGCTTACTGGTGGTGAGGACCCACTGTTCCCACCCCTCTGCCCCCTTTGCTTCCCACTGCTCCCACACCTGGGGGGGGGGGCATCTTTTCCCCCCTGAAGACCATGGTGCATCACCTTCTGACCCAGGAACACACAAAGCCTTGTTCCCGGTGCTGGTGGGTTTGTGCTGCTGGCCCAGCTGCTCCTGCCCGGCCCTGGCCCAGCTCATCCTGTCCCCTGTTCCCGGTGATCCCTTTCTCCATTCCCAGTGAGCCCATTCCCTGTTCCCGGTGAGTCTGTTTGCCCCTTCCTGGTAAACCCATTCCACTGCTCCCAATGAGTCTGTTTATCCATCCCTGGTGAGCCCCTTCTTCACTCCTGATAAGCCCATTCCTCCATCCCCTGTTCCTGGTGAGCCCATTCCCCCGTTCCCCATTCTTGGTGAGCCCATTCCTGATGCG
This sequence comes from Amblyornis subalaris, assembly GCA_018881555.1. Classification (NCBI taxonomy): domain Eukaryota; kingdom Metazoa; phylum Chordata; class Aves; order Passeriformes; family Ptilonorhynchidae; genus Amblyornis; species Amblyornis subalaris. The sequence goes on from JACAXG010000237.1 coordinate 247,968, forward strand.
TGCATTCCCAGTTTGCCCAGTCCCTGGCCCTGCACAGCCCCAGCCGCCCCCACCCCGCACTCGCTCACGCCTCGGGTTTCCACCACGTTTTATTACAAAATTGGTGCGGACTGGTCTCGGAGCCCGTTCCGCTCTCACTTGCCCCAGCGCCGGGGCTGAGGCGGGTTCAGCCGGTGCCGGTGTTGGTGCCGGTGTTGGTGTCGGGAGCCCTAGAGCGCAGAGGCCGAGGCGGTGGCAGGAGGCCGGTGCAGCCCCAGGGTTACGAGGGGTTCGGGGTGTCCGGGGGCTCCGGGGGGGTCAGCGCCCCACGGCGTCGAGGATGCGGCGGTTGGAATCGGCGCGGGCTCGCTGGCTCTGGGCGCGGGCGAGCAGCAGGAGGTGCCGCAGGAGGTGGAAGGTGAGGTCGATGGAGAGCGGCGGCTCGTCCCTCCGCCCTCGCCACGGCCCCGGAGGCGGCGGGACGAGCGGCGGCCAAAGCGAGCGGTCCTGAGCCTCGGTCCCGGCCGCGGCCGCCGGGATGGAGCCGTCGGTGGCGGCGGGGCGGGCGGCGGCGGGCGGCGGGCGGGCGAGCAGCAGCAGGAGGGTGAGCAGCGCCCGCCGCATCCTCGGTCCCTCCGCACCTACGGGGCCGGGGGCTCAGCGCCACGGCAGAGACCGGGGCGGCTGCGGGGGACCGACGGGAATCGCGGACCCGGCGGCGCGGGGACCCTCCCGGTCGCGGAGCCCCCTCCCCTTCCCTCCCCTCCCCTTCCCTCCCCTCCCCTCCCCGTCCCGTCCCGTCCCGTCCCGTCCCGTCCCGTCCCGTCCCGTCCCGTCTGCGGGCCCCCGGCCTGGGCGCTGTCCCCGCCCGGTCCCCAAGCCCCGTCCCGTACCTGGTGCGCTGTGCCCGTGCCCTGTTCCTGCCGGTGCTGGCGGCGGAGCGAGCGCGATCCGTCCCGCGGGAGCTGAGCCGGCGGCGCGGCCGGGGGTTATATCGGCCCGGGAGCCCGGACTGACGTCAGCGCCGGGCACGCACCGGGCCGCGGGGGGGTCTGGGGGCACCAGGGCGGCGGGGAGCGGGTGCCCGGTGGCGGGACGGGGCTGAGGGACAGCGCGGGGGAGCGGTAGAGCCTGCTCTCTCCGGTCTCGGGAGACACCACTCCCGTTCTTTTCTGACGCCCACCAAAGAGGCACGGCGGGGCCGGGGCCGGTGCCAGCAGCTGCCTCGGGCCGTGCTAACCCTCGCGTCCTCCGTGCCCTGGTTCCCCCGCTCTCCCTCACGGCTCTGCCGTACCCCCAGCCCCGGTCTCCGCCGCTGTCCGCGGTGCTGAACGGCCGGGACGCCCCGACGCCCCGGGGCCGGTGAGCAGGGCCGGGCCGGTGAGCGGTACAGGTGAGCTCCCGGTGAGCCCCCAGTGAGCTGTACCGGGCTGAGCCGCGGCTTCGCGGCGTGGGATCCCCGCGCTACCGGACCGGGCGGCCGCGTCGAGCAGCGGCGTCCTGAGCTGGGACCGGGGGCGGCGGCGGGGGCATCCCTGGGCGGGGGTGGGGGCACCCCGGGCACCGGCAGCTCTGGGACAGGACGGTCACGGGTGTGGGTCCCCCGGTCTGGCTGTGGCCCAGTGCCCCGGGCAGAGCGGGCAGTGCCGAGGTCAAACCGCGGTGCCGAGGCCGCAGACGCCCCCAGCGCAGCAGCAGCACCGGCCAAGTCCTGTGAGTCATAGAATGAAGGCACCGGAGCCGGCTACGCTGTGCTGGATGCAGGGTGTTCCGTCGGGGCACCGACACCACTGCCAAACGGTGAGATGGTTGCTGGTGCTTCACACCACTGTTGGCAGCCCCCAGCGGCACCACACGGTGCTGGCATTCCCTGAGTGCTCCACACCACCGCCAGCAGACCCCCGAGTGCTTCACACCACTGCCAGCAGACCCCCGAGTGTAGCTGAGCCGACACCCAGCACCGCTGCTGGTGCACGTGCCAGATCAGGCTCCCTCCACAGTGGCAGTGTCAGGCAGAGCCGGGCACGGAGGTTCAGCCTGGCCCCTCGCACAGCGTGTCCCACACCAGGCGGCAGAAGGGTGCTGGGGCATGGCCCTGCCCGCAGCGAGCAGCACACGCTGTCCTGCCCCCGTGACGTGATCCAGTGTGAAGGCTGGCACCCGGCACCACTTCCTGCAGCGATAGGGCAGAACCCTCAGCGGGGGCCGGGCTCAGCCCCCTGAGCCCTGGCAGGCCCATGCCGTGGGGCGGCTGCTCCTGGGGACAAGCGGCTCATTGCACGTGGCTCGTGCCATGCTCGCAGCTCACTCACTGCGGACAGCCAGGCCTCCCGCACCCCTCGAGGGAGCAGCAAGAGGCTCAGCACCTCCGAGCTGCAAATTCCTGCCATCCACACCACCCACCCCACTGGCTGGGGAGAGCGTGAGCCCCATGCAGAACCCGAGGCTCCCCCAAGCACTGGTGCCGTCTGTGCATGGTCTCATCAGCTGGCCGCAGCCCTGTGCCGCTCTCCTGAGCACCGTTGGGGGGACGCAGGATGCGGCTGCAGCCCCTCCTGTCCCCGCCTCATCCCTCGGGCCTGCGCAGGTCTTGGCTCCTCTGTGCTTCGGGCTGTATCCACCCGGCTGGAGCAGCCCCAAAGCCGGGGGCCAGCGCAGGACCAGTCCAGGGTGGGGGTATGAGGGTGGAAGGACAGACAGTGCGTCCCCTCCATGAAGTCCAGGCTGGCAGAGCCCAGCTGGTGCCAGCAGCATGGGGATGGCTCTGTCCAGCTGTGTGGGGCTGCAGAAGCACAGCCAAGGGTGCCAGAGCTCAGGGCTCCACGGGGGTGAGATGAACACCCGCGGTCCCACCAGCTCCTCTTGGAGCCCCTGGTCGGGATGTGCTGGGCAGGGACACTGCGGGAGCTGGGATGTGCCTGCTCAGCATCAGTGTAGGGTGACCATGGACACATCCCCACGGGGCAGCAGCGCAGGCTGTGGCAGCTCTGTGTGGCTTCTCTCTGGCAGGACAGGCAGGCTTGTCTTAGACATGCCACAGGTGGGATTGTGGCCCTGTCTCTGCACCCTCTCTGGATGCACAGCCCTGCACCAAGCACACCCTGACCCCGGGGGGACTCTCCACCCAGCATCAAGACTCTGGCAATATCCACCTCATCCCACTGCCCTGCAGCTGTAGGGATCACAGCCCATGGAACAGCTGCAGTGGGACCTGGTGACCCCCTAAACCACCGTCCACCCGCTGCCAGACTGCCTTCCCCTCCCCAGCCAGCAGGGCAGCCCACCCCAGCAGACTACAGTCCCTAGCCTCGTGCTCAGTTCCTTGAGATGAGGCAGAGTGGACCTGTTGATCTCTAACAGGAACAGTTGCTCTGGAACCGCATCTTCAGGGCCTAGGGGGGATGCTGGGCTATGAGCCCAAGGGCCATGGGAATCAAGAGTGAAAAACACCGTTTATTGATGCTCCGACTGTCTGCAGCAGAGCCACAGCAACCCTCGTTTTCAGAGGGAGCACGCCCAGCCTGCACYGACCCCAGCTCTGTGCCCATGGCACAGCCCGCGTAGGGCCAGCCCTGCTCCAGCGCCGCTCCTGCTCCTCTTTTTCCCCAGGGTGTGCCATGGGGAAGGGCAGAGTGACACCCAGGGCAGGAGCACTCTGTGTGCAGACAAGGGCTAGGAAATGGTTGTGCACAGATGGAGAAGTGCATCGTGGGCAAAGCTGCTGCACAGCATGGCCAGAGCAGTTCCAGGTCTGTCTTGGCACCATCTCCTCCTCGGCCTCTCCCTGGGGCAGTGGGGGCCATGGCCACAGGGGACAGGGTCCCCCTGAGAAGAGAGTGGGATGGTTGCTGCCAGCACCCTGTATGTCCCAGCCTGCCCACAGCCACGCAGGCCCACTCTGAGGGCTTTGAGTTGCGGTGGGGCCATGCAGTGCACAGGCTGGGGACAAGGACAGGACACGGCCTGTGCCTCACATCTGATTCGCCTTCCAGGACAGGTAGCAGTTCCAGACAATGGCAACGCACTGGACGACAGCCAGCCTGGGGACAGAGGGGACAGGGTCTGCAGCCACTGGCTCAGGGGCCCAGGGATGGGGGGCCAGGGCTGCGACACTACCTGTGCTGCAGGGGCACGAAGTAGAAGTTTGCAATTTGCACGGGCGGCCAGATCTGGGCAGAGAAGGGGAGAGCGGTGAGGGGCTCTGCCATGGCCCCCGCCCCATGCCCACCCCTGCCTGGTGCTCAGGGTGTCCCACAGAGCCCATGGCAGCCCCATGGAGGAGACAGGACAGGGACGGGGACAGAGATCTGCAAGCACTCACACAGTAGTTGGTCATCAGGGCATCCACATAGTCCTGCAAGAGAAAGGAGGTGTGAGCACCCAGTGGGCCTCCATCCCTGCCACTGGTCCCCTCAGCTCCGTACTGCTGGGCAGGGAGCCCCTGCAGCCCTTCCGAGTCCACGGCGGTGGCAGGGATAGAGTGACCAGAATCATCCCCACCGAGAGCCCTTCGTTCCACAGCCAGGGCACGTGGGCAGACAGCTCCTCTCCCCAGGGTGGGCTGTGAGCCGCTTTCCAGCTCAGTGTTCCCCCAGGACCCTCCTGGGCACCATGGAGAAGGGATGGAGATGGGCACTGAGCTGGGGCAGCCACTCCGGGAGTCTGAGGTGCTGCCTTGTCCTCGTGCCACAGCCGCGGCAGTGTCGCATCCCTAACCCGTGGCAGCAGGATGAGTCCCTCCTGCAGCTTGGCCATGACTCAGCTGGGAGCCCGGGCTCCTCGCAGCACTGGCCGGCAGCCCAGGACGGGGCGAGCGGGCGCTGGGTGATGGATGCTCTGCTGACGCTTCCTCTGCGTGGGGAGAGGCGGATGTGCCCCAAGCCAGGGGTGAAGGTGCTGCCAGCGCTGCTGCCCAGCCCCCAGCCAAGGCCCCCCTCCAGGTCAGGGCCCACCAGGAGCCACAGCCCGCAGGAATCACCGACCATGGCAGGATTCCCCGGGTAAGGCGAGGCAAGATCCATGGCACGAGCTGGTCGGGATGCAGCAGGGGCAGATGGATGGGAGCACTTGGAATGCTGCCTGTGCCCAGGATCTGTTCATGTGTGCCCTTAGGGAGCCTCGGAGCGCCCCATACCCTGGCTGTGGCTTGCGCAGAGCCTGGAGAAAGCAGAGGTGACGCAATCCTGCCCCGGGATCTGCATCCTGCACTCTGGGGCATGATGAAGGGCACGTACTGGCAGCCCAGTGGGTAGCGGGCTGGTGCCTGGGGGTGCCCCCACGCAGAGGAATGACCTCTGGGTGATGGCACCCAGGAAGAGCTCTGGCCAGGCTGGGGCCCTTCACATGCAGCTCCGGCAGCATCAGTGAGCAGGGCTGGCGTGGCCACCCCTGGCAGCCACACGACCACCCCAGAGTGCCTCATCCTGCAGCGGGTAGGCACCCACTCCCCAGTGACTCACTCTGGACATGCTGACTCAGTGTTCACACTGGTTTCCAGCAATTACTGCTAATGGGAGTCATCTCAGTGATTGCTCTGAAGACCCAGCCAGGAGCAGGGCTGGACAGCACGCAGGAGCCTATGGTACCCGTGTCTGGCCCAGGTGGGACCCCAGTGCCATGCCACAGGAACTGGCCCTGGTGCCAGTACTTGAAGGACTGGCAGCACTGGCACCCGATGTGCCCAGGGCCCCAGGACCCAGCACCTGGGCATGGGCACAGCCACAAATGAGAGCAGCCATCAGGGCCAGGGCACCAGGACAAGCTGCCAGGACCCCACAGGGGGCAGGGCCCCTCAGTGCTGCCCAGGGCAGCAGCACATACCTGGTGGATCTTGGACCAGTTCTCCTGCACTGACAGCCCGTTCAAGGCCCCCGTGATGGCCAGGAAGCAGCCAAGGAAGCACGGTGCAAAACCTCCCTGTGAGAGATGAGCCCCAGCCAGTGCTGAAGAGATGTGGTGCTTGGACCCAGGCTGGCCATGGGCAGCCCCTGTGAAACTGCCCACCCCAGCCCTTCCCCGCAGTGAGGCTGGGCCCAGCTCAGGCTGGGCTCTCAGAGCAGGATGGAAACCTGCCACAGGGACATGGCTGCCCCCACTGACCCATCCTGCTGCCCCAGCCCCACGCGACACCCTCAACCATGTCACACCAACCTGGTCCAGGACCATCTTCTTCACAGCCACAACTTTCGTATTCCCCGGGACAAGCCGATCCAGGATCCTGTACCAGCTGCCCACAACGGGGCCCTGCAGAAGCCAGGGGCTGAGGAGCAGCATCTGCCCTCACTGGCCACAGGGGTCGGGGCTGGGGGACTCCAGAACTGGTTACATGGCCCGACTCCAGCCCTGGACCACAGGGACAGCCTAGTCCTGTGCTGCTCCTGCTCCACGGAACCAGCCCTGTCCATTGTTGCCAGAGGTGGCACCATGATTGTCCACCTCACACTGCAGCACCACGGTCCCACCATGCTGAAGGAGCCAGCCATCCCATCCCATCCCATCCCATCCCATCCCATCCCATCCCATCCCATCCCATCCCATCCCATCCCATCCCATCCCATCCCATCCCATCCCATCCCATCCCATCCCATCCCATCCCATCCCATCCCATCCCATCCCATCCCATCCCATCCCATCCCATCCCATCCCATCCCATCCCATCCCATCCCATCCCATCCCATCCCATCCCATCCCACCCCACTGTGCTGCCACTCACCACGAAACAGAAGCCGACAGCCATCATCTTCAGGGTGCGGGGGCAGTGGTGCCCACGCAGCCCCCGCCGCTCCACCAGCTGCTGTGCAATCACATCCCCAGCTCCCATGAGGGCCCCTGCAACCAGCACAGCCCACTCAGGTGGGCAAGACCCCTGTGTGACCCGTCCACACCTGGGCCCTCTGCCCCAGCGCTGCTGCTGTTGCCCCCTGCCCCAGGATGCCTGAGCCTGTTCCAGCCCTGCCAGCTCTGTCCCAGCTGCAGCTCCCCACTGCCTGCACCAAACTCCACAGCACAGGCCTCCCACTCTGCCGAGTGCCTCAGGCCACCCAGGACACTGCAGCATCTCTCGCTGAAGCAGTGTCCAGCTGCACCTCCTCCCTGTGACCTGGGCATGAGGCTGACCCGTCACCCAGGTCACATGGTGCAAGGGGGTCTCAGGGCAGAGCCTGCCTGGCTGCTGCCTGTGATCCCCACCACGGCCTTTCCCACACCTCCCCCAAACCTCTCCCCAAACACTGGGCAGGCTCTGCCAACTGTGATCCCCTCCCAGGAGAGCACCTCTCTGTCCGTGCCCCCACCACCAGCCGGGACGGGCAGAACGTGCTCCCTACTGCCCAGGCTGCCCCAGCCCCTTGCCACAGCTGGTTGCTGGCACAGCTCCTGGCCCTGTTTCTAGATCAGTGTCCCCAGTAGGGTGCTGCCCGGCTGGGTCTCTGGCAGCTCCTGCTCCATCCCACACCCCTGACCCCTTCGACGCAACTCAGCTGGCCCAGTGCTGCCCCCCCCAGCTGCTCCCCCTGCCCCTGGCGGCTCCTGCTCCCTCTCCCCACTCCCCCCAGGACGGTTCCCTGGCAGGTCTCCAGCCCTGCTGCCGTTCTGCTCCATCCTTGGAAGCCCTGAGCCCAGCAAGCCCTCAGCCTGGCGGGTGCCAGCCCCAGCAGCCCCTGTCCCGACAGCCCCCACCACAACCAGCTCAGTACCAGCCCTGCCCCAGGGACTTTGTGAGTGGTTCCTCATGGACAAGGGCCCAGCTCCCTGTCCCCACACCACGCCATGTGGTCCCTGCCCCACCGGCAGGGCCAGCCCAGGCTCTGCAGCCCCACAGAGCTGCTGTGCTCCCAGCAGCACCTCCTGCTGCTCCTCAGGCTCCATCTCCCACCCCAGGCCAGCCCCAGGGTGTGAGGCTCTGTTCCCCAGCCCTGAGAGCCCGCACACTCCCCCACGATGGCAGAGCAGCCCCGCCAGCCCACGGACCACAGTGGCAGCGGGCAGGGGGTGGCGCCAAGTGATGGACTCCAGGCCAGCACTGCCAGAGCACTGGCAGGTCCTGTGGGCAGCATTCCCAGGAGCTGCATTCCCAGGAGCTAGGTGCAGGGGCACAGCGCTCATTGAGAACACAGCGTGGCACTGCCGTTACTCATCCAGTGCCGAAGGCTCTGGGTACAGTGCCCGGCAGTGACGAGGCTGTGCTGGGAGGGACAGACCTGTCTGTGCATCCCTGCCCAGGCCTGGGGATGCAGCCAGATCCAGCCCCTTGCAATGACTTTGGCAACAGTGCCTGCCCAGGGTGCCACCTGCACAGCCCGGCCACAGCTCCTATGCAGGGCTGGAGCCTCCATCCCAGCCGAGCCTGGTGCCAGGGGTGCCCAGCCAACACTCAGTTGTTCTTGTGACTAGAGGACTCTGAATGGGGCCCAAGCCTAAGTAGGGCATTGTCTGCATGCCCATGGCATTGCCAAGGCAGGAGCAGGGGGCTGCTCTCCACAGGCAGGGAGGGACAGGAGGGTCACGGCTGTAGGCACGTGCTGCTGCCCACTGTGCCTGGGCCCTGCTGGCAGCCTGGCCCAGGGCCCAGGATGCAGGAGGCAAAGCCCTGCCCGACCCCAGAGCCCTCGGACAGCAGCTCGGCTGGCGAGCGTGGCTGGACACAGCAGGCAGAGCCAACCACCAGCAGCTCCCTGGCCCAGCCCCAGCTGGCAGCACCACGGTCTCTGGGAGCAGCGAGAAGGCAGGGCTGGAGGCTGGGATGTACCTGCCATGGGGCACAGGACCCGGGAAGCACCATGGACCAGCGCACAGCCAGAAGTGAGGGGCTGAGCCTGGCCGTGGGTGGGGAWCCCTTGTGGAAGCTCAGAGGAGAGCAGGAGCACATGTGCCCCCCTGGCTGGAGCTGGGCACCTGCCGCAGCATGGAGAGTGAGACAGAGGGCAGAAACCCTTCTGGGCTGGGGGAACCATATCCAGCACTAGCCCCGCACCCAGAGAGGCCATCACCCCCACGGCTCAGCCCCACAAGCTGACACAGCCCTGAGAGACAGCAGCTGCACCACAGCAGGGCCAGCTCCGATGTGAAGCAGCAACAGGCAGAGCAAAGCAAGGGCCGGAGCCAGCCCAGGGTCACATCGAACCTGCACACAGTGGGCAGGGGGCCGGGGGAGCATGGGCAGGGCCAGCCCTGGGCAGCCCTCCCAACTCCATGGTGGCCTTCAGCCAGGCACAGGAGGACGTGCTGCCAGCAGCACCGGGTGCCGCAGGCGCCAGCAATAGAGTCCATGACATCCGATAAAAATAACAGCAGGAACAGCAAAGCGGCCTGGCAGGGCCCCAGCAGCCAGGGAGGGGGGCACCGTGCCACCCCCCTGGGGGCATCAGGGCTGAGGGCCAGTGGCTGCACAGCGAGAGGAGGCCCTGGCTCAGCAGGACACCCCCAGACCCCGAGGCTGTGCTTTCCCAGCATCTTGGGCTGGTGGGAGCAGCAGGGCAGCAGGAGCAGTGGCAGGGCAGGGAGCACCAAGGTGGGGGGAAGAGGTGGTGCCAGGGGAGGCTGGAAGCAGTGGGTGCAGCAGGGAGCACGCAGGGACCCCCCAGCTCCCAGCTAGTGATGCAGCACAGCCCCTGCACAGCCCTGAGCACACACGGCACAGGCAGGACAGGCTCTCCCACCACCCAGATTCAGCCCCAGGTGGGTTGGGAAGAGGCAGGGGGAGAAGGGGGGCAGAGCTGCCTGGTGCTCAGGGCTGCAAATCCTTGGAGTAGCAGAGCCACCGGCCAGCACCAGGGCAGAATTATGGCACCTCACAGCTCTGCAAGGAGCAGCAGTTAGGGAGATTCAATCCTCTCCTCAGGCAGCACTTCCGTGCTTTCACCACTGAGTGCTGGCAAACATGGAAGCACTGAGCTCTTGTGAATTCCCAGTGTTAGAGGTCAACATCCATCCCTTCCCAGGGGAGCCAGGCCCCCAGGGCCCCCGGGGTCTGGGTGTGAAGGCTGTGCCTCTTTACAGTCCCCCACTACCCTTCTGGCTCCAGCACAGGCCCCCGATGCAGATCTGAGCCCGGAGTGGGTCGGTGCCCCTCACCCGGTGGGACACACGGGGGTCCCTGCGCCCCGCTAAGCCTGGGGCATGGCAGCACCTCCTCCCCCCTAAGACGGACCCGTGAGGCACTGGCAGCCCGCTGGCTGTGGGGCTCCTGCCCTGCCTGCCGCTGGGGTGACAGTGCCCATGCAGCCGGCGAGGGGCTGTGGGGGGTCCTGTGCCGGGGGGCTGTGGCTGTGTGCAAGGAGCGCGGGTCGGTGGCCGGGGGGAGCAGGGGCCGGGGGGGAATGTGCGGGGGGGCCTGTGACTTGGGGAGGGGGTGCCTGTGTGACAGGAGGGGCAGGGCGGGGGGCCTGTGTTCTGGGGGGCGGGGGAGGGGGGGCAGTGCGGGGCCGGGGCTCTCAGGGCGCGGCCGCCGCCGGGGACCGGGCCCGTCCCTTACCGGCTGTGAGCGCCTGCGCCGCCCCGGGCCGCCGCGCCAGCAGCCGCCCGCAGCCCCTCCACAGCGCCGCCATGGCCCCGCGTGTCGTGTCGCGGCGCGGTGACGCGTGTCGCGGCGCGATGCCGTGTCGCGACCGGGAGCGTTTATTGGTCAGTAGCGGCCCAGCACCGTGGCCAGCAGCGCCATCCGCATGTACATCCCGTTCTCCGCCTGCCGGAAGTACGCGGCGCGCGGGTCCGAGTCCACCTCCACGCTGCGGGATGACGTCATTAGCGGGCGCGGCCCCCTGCTCCCTGGACCCACGCGAGCTCCACGACCCCGATCGTCCCGGGACCTCTGACACCCCCCGGGACCCTCGGGATCCCCCCTGGAACCGCTAACCCACGTGGGAGTCCTGACACCCTCCCCGGGACCCTTGACCCACCGCACAATGCAGCCCGTCCCCCCAAACCCACCAACTGCAGCCCCCATCACCCCGAGACCCCCCCACTCCGCCCAGCACACTGCAGTCGCTGGAGCCCCCTGAAGCCTTCCCACTCTCAGCACATCGCAGCCGCCATCACCGCGAGACCCCCCCCTGCCCAGCACACTGCAGCTTCCATGCCCCTGACCCACCTCCCGAGCAACACCACTGCCCCAGCTCCCCCCCTACAGCGCCCCCGCCCCGAGAATCCCCATTCCTTGCGGTGAATTGCACACCCCGTTCTCCCAGACACCTCCCAAGACACTCCCTCTGACCCTCCCGCAGTACCCTGCGCTCCCCCTGCCCCTGCTCCCCGCCTCCCCACCTGATCTCGTTGACACGGGGCAGGGGGTGCATCACCACCATCCTCTCCTTGGCCCGGGTCATGATGTGGGGTGTAAGGATGAACTGCCCGAAGCACTGAGGGGACACACAGAGGCCTGAGCTGGCACAGGGGAGTCCCCATGCCCCTTGAGGGCAGCAGGACCTGGGTTTCCCTCACTCACGGCCTCATACTCCTCGGCCCGTTGGAAACGTTCCTTCTGGATGCGGGTCATGTAGAGCACATCTGTGTCTGGCAGTGCTTCCTCGATGCTCCCGAACTCCTCCTGGGGCAGCACCATCAGGGTGGTGAGGGGCGCAGGGCTGGGGCGTGTGCGGGGGCCAGCCCCCCACCCCGCTCCTCACCTGCTGGATGCCCCTGGAGGCCACAAAGCTGGTGATGTCGGCGGGCATGCGGAGGCCTGGTGGGGTCACATAGCGCAGGTTGACACGGTACTGGGTGAGGAGGCGGGCCAGGGAGTGCACTGTGCGCCCATGCTTCAGGTCACCCACCATGGTGATCTGGGGAGAKTGGTCAGCCCAGCCTGTCCATGGCCCCTCAGGGCCCAGACAGGGCCCTCGGCCCTCTGGCCGTGCCCTCTGGCCCCTGTGCCTCACCGTCATGCCATTGACCGTGCCCAGCTCCTCGCGGATGGTGAAGATGTCCAGCAGCGCCTGCGTGGGGTGTTCCCCCACCCCGTCCCCGGCGTTGATCACCGGCTTGCGGCAGTGCCTAGCGGCCAGCTGGGAGCAGAGCAGGGCAGGGCAGGTGAGCGCAAGCAGGACACAGTCCTCACCAGCCCCATGGTGGCAGGACCCTACCACTGCCCAGCTGAGGACCGCGTCCCTGCCCCATAGCACAGGTCACCATTCCTGCCATCGGGGCAGAGTCCCTAGTGCCTCCAGAAAAGGATGCAGCTGTCCCCAGTCCCCCCAGCCCCTCTCACCTCGACAGCGCCAGGCTGGGGGTGCCGCAGCACCAGCACATCAGCGTAGCAGCACATGGTCTGCACGGAGTCAGCCAGCGACTCGCCCTTCTGCACCGAGGATGTGGCCTCGGAGAAGGACAGCACAGAGCCACCCAGCCGGCTCATGGCCGCGGCAAAGGAGCYGCTGGTCCGCGTGCTCGCCTCGTAGAACATGGTCGCCATCACCTTCCCCTGCAGAGCCGGGCTGTCACCTCGGGGAGCCCAGGGCGCCCTCTCCTGGCGCAGGGCTCCCTCGGAGTGCCCAGGGGACAGGTATGCACCTTGTGCACAGCTCACCTTGAGGATGTCCAGGCTCCGCTCCTTCTGCACCAGCATGCGCAGGGTGTGCGCCACGTTGAACAGGTGGGACAGCTGCGGGGACAAGGTGGCTCAGGAGGGGCTGGCAGCACCAGCGCTCAGCTGGGGCCCAGGAGGCACCACAGCCCCCACAGCCTCCACACCCGCCCGACCGGGCACCTGCTCCTTGGAGAACTGCCGGACGGAGAGGACATGCTGCCCGACAAGGGGGTGCAGCAGCGGGGAGGTCTGGAAGTGGGGGGCGCGCTGGGGGGAGGCCTGGCGTGGGACGGGGCCTAGTGGGTAGAAGTGGCTGTCCTGGGCCGCCGCCGTATCTGTGGCACCGAGAGCAGCTGGTCAGCCCATGGGAATGCCCTGGGGAGCCCAACCACCAGCCATGGGCTCCAGATCCCCTGTGTGGGCCCCTGCTGCACTCACCCAGCTCCGCTGCCTTCCTGCTGACCTTCTCACGAGTGTCCTCGGCTGGGCAGGAGGAGAGCAGTGGTGTTAGGGGTTGTGGAGAGCAGTGGCACCCCAGGCCCTACTCTCCTCTCGTTGTGCTGCCAGTGCGGTACAGCTCTCCTGGCACTTGGCAACACCAGGTGAAACCATGGCAGGGCCTGACACCAGGGTGATGGCCAACCAGAGACAGGCAGTCCAAGCCCCACATTGTGCTGTGACCCTCTCCCCCTGTGCCCTGCAATTCCCAATTGGCCACCCCCAAATCACACTGGCAGGCGAGGGGTCCCCGAGGTGCCGCACRGGCCAGGGCAGGAGGAGAGCGGGCGGCACGGCCATGCCCTGTCCCGCGGTGCCCAGTCCTGGCGCCGGGTGCCAGAAGGGGCCCGTGGCAGGTGGTACGGGCAGCCCAGGGCCCGCACGGCACCTGGGGGAGGGGATGCACTCATGGGCTGCGGTCAGTGCCATTAGTGAGTCCCCCCCCGACATTACCGGTGCCTCGGGCGCCCGGGCGGTGCGTGGCTCCCAGCCTCCGGAACGCTGAACGGGACACAAGGGCCGGCGTCAGCGGGGCCACCCGGCCACGGTCCCAGACCCGGCCCCGGGCAGCGTGCCTGCTGCCCGCCGACCGCGCCGGCCGCCCCCCTACCTGGCAGCCCAGGGTCGGAGGCTCGGTGGATGCGGGGCGGGAGGTGGAAGCGCGCATCGCCAGCAGGGCCAGGCCGGCGGGGGCTGGGGGCTCGTCCACGCAGCGTATCACCGGCCACGTGCCGGGGCCGCTCGGGGGTCTGCAACGAGAGACCGAGCTGGAGCCAGGGCGGACAAAGACCCCCTGCCAGCTCCATACACCGCAGTACCTTCACACTCTCCTTGGCGGGGGCCCCATGCGGCAGCAGCGCAGCTCCTGAGGACCACTTCTTCACATCCTGCCCATAGCCGGGGGGCACCAGCACCTGCAGCCAATGAGGGGGTGGGGTTGGGGGAATGGGGTCAGCACTACGGGACCTCCTCTGTGATGGGGGACACCTTCAATATAGGAATAAAAGGACCCACGACCTTACCTGCCCATCGATGTAGGCGACCTCCCCACGCAGGACCACCCTCCGCACTGTACCCTTCACCTTCATGCCCTCAAAGGGGGTCCAACGGGCCTTGGAGAAGGCTGTGTAGCTGGGGATGATCCATTCGTGCTCCAGGTCCACCTGCCGGGACAGTGGATCAGCGGCAGCGGGGTGGGGGGTGGGGCTGGACTTGGGGCAGGTTGGCAGGGACCCACCTCCACGTAGGTGTCCTCCTGCGCTGGCAGCCCAAAGATCTTGCGAGGGTTTTCATAGAGGCGCTGGACAATGTCGTCCAGACTGAGTCGCCCCTCGGAGACAGCGGTCAGCAGCAGCGGCAGCATCGTCTCCAGGCCAGGGTACCCGGGGGGCGGCTCCTGCCCCTGCTTCTCCTCCAGCGTGTGGGGTGCTGTGGGATGGGGCTGGTCACCGGAGGATGTCCCCACCCACTTTCCCTGCCCTGTAACCACCATTCCCTGGGGCCCACCATGGTCGGTGGCAAAGCAGTCAATGATGTCCATGTTCTCCCAGAGCGCCTCCACGTCCCGGCAGGTGGCCAGCGCCGGCCGCACGGCTGCCCGGCCCTTCCCGAGGCGCCCCAGGTCGTCCTGGCTCAGGAAAAGGTGGTGCGGGGCCACCTCACACGTCACTGGGATCCCCCTCTGCTTGGCCGCCTTGATGAGAAGGATCTGGGGGAGCCGTGGTTAGAGGGGAACCCACAGGGCACCGTGCTCCATCCCTGGAACCCACAGAGCCCCCCGCTCACCTCCTCCCTGCGTGCCACGTGGCAGATGTGCACAGGACGCTGGTACAGCTGGGCCACCATCAGCACGGCGGCCACCGTCTGCCGCTCCGCGTGCGCCACGATGGGCAGGTGCCGCGGCCACTGCTCCAGGTGCTGGGGGCAACGGGGCTGGTGGGCACTGGCGCCGAGGGTGGGTCTGCCCTGTGCCAGCCCCTGCCTGCCTGCCCACCTCCATCCACAGCGACACATTGTCCATCCGCAGGCTGGAGAAGGTGTCGTTCAGGTACATCTTGAGCCCAGCGGCTGCCCCAGCCAGGGGGCCCAGAGTGCCAGCATTCTCCGAGGAAGCCCCCAGGAAGAGAGCGAAGTCGCAGCGGGCCCCGGCCTCAGCAAGCTGCGGGACAAGAGGCGGTGGGTGCTGTGCTGGGGCCAGTCCTGCCACAGGCAGAGAGCCCACCACGGGCAGCGAGCCCACCACGGCTGGCATGGCAGCACCCAGGGAGGGGACGTGAGCGTCAGGCTGGCAGCAGCCCCTCACCTTCTGTGCCAAGGCGAAAGAGGTGGCGTCGGTGACAGCAGGGCTGGTGTTGGGCATGGCACACACCATAGTGACGCCCCCGGCCAGGGCGGCCGCCGTGCCTGATGCAAAGTCCTCCTTGTGGGTGCCACCCGGCTCACGGAGGTGGACATGGACATCGATCAGGCCTGGGGAGTGTTAGTGTCAGCACCGGCAGCTGATGGCCACAGGGTACACGAGGCACGCGGGACATCCCAGCAGCACAGCAGGGAAACATCTCTCTCCACAGCGCCTCCAGATGCGCCCAGCCTGGCTCCCAGCGCTGCCCCCCCGGGGCCACTGAACACCCACCTGGCAGACGGATGAGTTTCTGGGATGTCATGCAGTCCACATGCATCTTCAGTGGGGGAGCTSCCCCAATCTGGCCCAGTGCCTGCAGAGACATCAGCCATGAGACAGGACCCTGGGTCAGGAGCAGGGACAGGGTGATGACACCTGTCCGAGCTACACCCCAAAAACAACCCCTGCACAGTGATGCCCACACACAGTGCCCACCCCACAGGACCCACAACAGGACTTCTACAACCCCCCTTTGCTCCCTCCCCCTGCACCCACCCTCCTGGGGTCCCCACATGCCCCATCCCACCTCTACGAAGAGCTTCGTGCACTTGATGTCAATGATGAGGGGCACGGAGTAGTCGACCGCCAGGCGCCGGGTGCGGTACCCCTTGGTGACAAAGGAGGAGAGCCGGCGGCCCCCTGAGTTGCGCATCGAGAGGTTGATGACCATCTCGAAGTGGTTCTCGGCCAGGTAGTCCAGAATGCTGCGCTGGGTCTCCCGGGCGCCAGCCTCACTGCCGTCTGCCTCCTCGAAGTGCCAGTCCACAGCCTTCACCTGCAGGCAGCGACCCCGTCAGGGCCCCGCGCCCCCCGGGGTGCCCCTGGCCCTGCTGGCCCCCAGCTCTGACCTTGATGCCATGCTCAGTGTAGAAGTCAGCGGTGCCGAGGCTGGCGTACAGGTTGTAGCCGAGGCTCTCCAGCGTCCGCACCGTGGGCAGCAGCTCACTCTTGTTCTGCAACGAGCCGCGGGCCAGTCAGAGGGCAGAGGGGGAACCCCAACCTCCCAGGACCTTTACCCCACGCACCTTGTAGCTGCCGATGGTCAACAGGATGTTCTTCTTGGGGATCTTGAAACCAGTGCTGAGCATGGCCTTCAGGTATGCCTCACAGCGGTTCTCCCCAAAGCAGGCCACCTCGCCTGTGCTGGTCATCTCTACGCCCAGCACCACATCAGCACCCGCCAGGCGTGAGAAGGAGAACTGGGGCACCTGGGGGCAGGGGGATGATCAGGGGCTGCCTGGCCCYGCACCCCAGCCTGGCCCCATGGCCCCCACTCACCTTGACTCCAACGACGCCTGTGCCTGTCATCAGGCCCACAGGCTCCACATCCTCACCCATGATCACCTGGCTGGCCAGAGCCACCAAGTCCACCCCTAGGGTCTTGGAGACGAAGGGGAAGGAGCGGGAGACACGGACATTGCACTCTATCACCTTCAGCTGGTCATCCTAAGAGAGAGGGGATGGAATGAGGCAGGGCTGGGGATGTGGGGTGTCTTCCTGCCAGCACCGCGTGCTCCCCAGTCCCACGTACCTTGGCGATGAGCTGCAGGTTGAAGGGCCCCGTGACCTGCAGCTCCTGCCCAATGGCGTGGACAATGGCCTTGATGCGCTCCAGCGTCTTGGGGGTGATGTCCTGGGGGGGGGTCACCAGTGTGGCATCACCTGAGTGCACCCCCGCGTTCTCCACGTGCTCCGAGATGGCAATGGCCACGACCACACCATCACAAGCCACCGCGTCGACGTCAATCTCCTGTGAGCGGGAACATGGTCACAGTCTGTCCCTGGGAGCAGGGCCAGGGTTTTCAGGGGGCATCCCAGGGCTGGAGCAGCCTCCTGCATGGACCTTGGCCTCCTGGATGAACTTGGAGATGACAACAGGCTGCTCCTTGGACACGGCCACAGCGTTGCTCAGGAACTTCTCTAAGTCGCTGTCCGAGTACGCCACGTTCATGGCAGCACCGCTCAGCACGTAGGAGGGGCGCACGACACAGGGGTACCCCACCTTGCAGCAGAAGTGCTTGGCTGACTGCAGGAGAGATGGAACCTCAGGGCACACATGGAGAGCCACCCTGAGGTGGCCCTGTCCCACTCACTGGGCCCCACCTCCATGTTGGAAAGCTCCTTCCAGAGGGGCTGGCTGATGCCGATGGAGTCGAGCAGGCGGGAGAATTTGAAGCGGTTCTCAGCGGAGTCTATGGCCTCTGGGGAGGTGCCCAGGATGCGGCACTGCTGCCGGTGCAGGGCCATGGCAATGTTATTGGGCAGCTGCCCACCCATGGACAGGATCACGCCTTCAGGGTTCTCCAGCTCGTAGATGTCCATCACCACCTGCGGCACCGTGCAGGGCAGGGGGATGGCTGGGACAGAGCCACGGCAGCCCTCACCCAGCCCTGCAGCTGTCAGGGCCTCAGTCCCCTCACCTCAAAGGAGATCTCATCAAAGTAGAGGCGATCACACATGTCGTAATCGGTGCTCACTGTCTCAGGGTTGTAGTTCACCATGATCGTCTTGAAGCCCATCTGTTGAGAGGCTGGGACAATGTGAGCCCCGAGCCCCCAACCTCACCGCGGCCCCGTGCTCTGACCAGGGACACCCACCCCCCATCCCACAGGGTGCTGGGGCCCGTCTGACCTTGCGGAGCTCCTGGATGCAGCCCACGGCACACCAGTCGAACTCGACACTGCTGCCGATGCGGTAGACTCCGGAGCCAATGACCATGACGTGGGGTTCACGGAAGGCCAGGTCGTGCTCGGAGCCATTGTAGGTCAGGTACAGGTAGTTGGTTTGGGCCGGCCACTCTGCTGCCACCGTGTCGATCTGCTTCACCACTGGCAGGATCTCCAGGTCACGCCGCAGCTTCCGCACGGCCACCTCGGTGCTGCACAAGGCCGGGTGAGCACCAGGATCACAGCAGGGAGCAGAACGGGGCCGCCCCCTCCCCACCTCACCTGAGCACGGCCAGGGCCACCTGCTTATCAGAGAAGCCGAGCTGCTTGGCGCGCTGGAGCACAGCAGGTGGCATGGTGCCCTGCTCACCGCGGTACGACTCCAGCAGCACCGCGTGGTCCGTGATGTTCTTCATCTTGTGCAGGAACCAGCGGTCGATCTTGGTCAGCTCGTAGAGCCGCTCGATGGAGTACCCAGCCCGCAGCGCTGCTGCCAGCACGAAGATCCGCTTGTCCGTTGGTGTCTCCAGCTCCTGCCGGGCCAGGGTTGAGTGTGGCCAGGGGAGGCAGGTGGCCACCTCTCCCCCCAGGACAGCACGGCCAGCACAGACACACAGAGCCCAGTGCTCACCATGTCCGAGGCCGGCTTCACTGTGTGATCAAAGCCCACACAGTTCTCATCCACCATCCTTAATGCCTTCTGGAACGCCTCCTCGAAGTTCCTCCCAATGGCCATGACCTCCCCTGCAGAAGGTGGGGTGAGCAGGTGGACCCCGTGCCCACCATGTGCTCGCTGGTGCTGCCCCCCTGCACTCACCCACGCTCTTCATGGAGCTGCCTATCTTGGTGCTGACGCGCAGGAACTTGCTGAGGTCCCAGCGCGGGATCTTCACCACGCAGTAGTCCAGGCTGGGCTCGAAGTTGGCTGTGGTGGAGTTGGTGACAGAGTTCCTGGGGAGGTGACAGGGGTCAGCAGCTGCGGCTGTCCCACCAGGGCAGCACCTCATCTCACACTGTGGTGGCACCATACCTGAGGAGCGGCAGGGGGATGCCCAGGGCAAGTTTGGCAGCCACATAGGCCAGCGGGTATCCAGTGGCCTTGCTGGCAAGGGCCGAGCTGCGGGAGAGCCGGGCGTTCACCTCGATGATGTAGTACTGCAGGCAGCAGGCGGGAAGGGTCAGCGGGTGCTGTGGAATGCGCCAGGCCAGCGACACAGCCAGACCTACTGCATCCCAGAGGTGCTGCAGCACAGGAGGGCTGATGCGGCACAGCCTCGTGGGACAGCATGGGCAGGACCCAGATCCCCCCAGGGCAGAGCTGGTTGGGGAGCGGGAGCAGGAGCCAGGACCCATAGGGAGCTGCAAGTACCTGCTCTGACTCGGGGTTGAGGGCAAACTGGATGTTGCACTCGCCCACGATGCCCAGGTGCTGCACCACCTTGATGGCTGTGCGCCGCAGCATGAAGTATTCGGTGTCATTGAGGGTCTGGCTGGGAGCCACGACGATGGACTCGCCCGTGTGGATCCCCAGCGGGTCCAGGTTCTCCATGTTGCACACCTGGCAGTAGAGGGGTCACTGTGGGCTTGGGGTTCCCCACTGCTCTGTGTGCTGTCCCTGGTGGGTTCCTCCCAGCTCCCACCACATCCTCCCCTACCCAGCCAGGACTGGAATGCAGAGGACATTCCACTGGGTGGACAGCTGGGGTGAACACCGCAGCACGGGAGTGCAGGGCTCTGGCTCACGGCGTGCAGCTCCCCATGGCAGACAGCAGCTGTGCCAGCACCACGGGAGGCACTGGGGAGCCCTCCCTGGGGACGGGGTGCAGCGGGAGCCCCCAGCCACCAGTCCTACCCCACGTCCATTCCCCTGCAGCAGCCCAGAGGCCTCTCCCCATCCCGTACCGTTACACAGTTGTTGTAGGCATCTCGCACCACCTCGTACTCGATCTCCTTCCAGCCTTTCAGGGACTTGTCCACCAGCACCTGGGAGGTGTGGGTGAAGGCCTGGCTCACCAGAGCCACCAGCTCCTCCCGATTGTTAGCGAAGCCAGAGCCCAGCCCCCCGAGGGCGTAGGCGGAGCGCACCAACACCGGGTACCCCAACCGCTCAGCCGCCGCCTGCGCCTGCAGGGAGCAAGGGGGTGATGGTGCGAACAGGAAGCACAGGACCCTGCCCTGCTCCACAGCCCCCCAGACCACCCCAGACCTGCTCCAGGGAGGCAGCGGCCTCACTGGGCGCCACATGCTCCCCGATCTCCTCCATCTTCTCCACGAAGACCTTGCGATCCTCTGTCATCTCGATGGAGGCAACGGGGGTGCCCAGCACCCGCACACGGTAACGCTCCAGCACACCCGCCTTGGTCAGCTCCACGCCGCAGTTGAGGGCCGTCTGCCCCCCGAAGGTCAGCAGCACCCCATCGGGCCGCTCGTTCCGGATGACCTGGGGGGCACGGTGCAGTGGGACAGAAACCACAGCGGGTCCTGTGTTTTCCAGTTGTCACTGCACTCGTGCTGCCCCTCAAGTCCCTTCCACCCCCACCGAGCCATCCAGGCGCCAGGCTCTAGGCCATCCCCCAGTCCAGCCCCACACTCAGCCCCCAATCCTGTCGTCCCTGCATCCCCGAACTGCCCCCCTACCCAGCATCCCAGGGTGCTCACCTGGGTGACGTACTCGGGGGTGATGGGCAGGAAGTACACCTTGTCTGCCAGCCCCTTGGAGGTCTGCACTGTGGCGATGTTGGGGTTGATCAGCACAGTCTGGATGTTCTCCTCCTTCAGTGCTTTGATGGCCTCAATAGGAGCACAGGGGTCACGGCTGGTGGCCCCAGGCCTCTGCCACCCCTCTGTGGCCCCTCCCATCCCCCACACCCTGGGGTGGGCACTCACCTGTGACCCCGAGTAGTCGAACTCGCCCGCCTGCCCAATGGAAAGGCCACCAGAGCCCAGGATCAGCACCTTGCGGGGCCGGGCTGTGTCCAAGCCCCCCGCTGATGCCTCGGTGTAGGTCAGCCACTCCTGCAGGCGCTCCCGCACTGGGGGGGAAGTGGCACGCTGGGGATAGGGCCACACACCCCCCCGTGCACAGTCCCCTCCTGCAGCCCCTGCCCCACGGTCCCAGATGTCCTTCACACTCACACCCACCTGTGCGGGCGCTGCTGTCCCCGTTCTGCAGGTCCCGTGCCACCTCCACAAAGATGTCGAAGAGACCCTCCAGGTCCGTGGGGCCAGCACAGTGCTCAGGGTGAAACTGGACACTGTGGAGGGGGTCAGGCCTGCCGTCCCACAGCCACCCCTGGCCCCCTGCTGTGGCCCCACGCTCACCTGAAGAAGGGCTTGTGCTGGTGGACGAGGCCCTCATTGGAGCCGTCGTTGGCGTTGGTGAAGAGCGGGGCCCAGCCGGGCGGGAGGCTGCTCGCCTCCACCGCGAAGCCGTGGTTCTGCGCCGTGATGAAGCAGCGCTGCGTGTCCTCGTGCAGGCACGGCTGGTTGTGCCCACGGTTCCCATACCTGGGGGGCAGGATGGGCGTCAGGCGGCCCCGGCATCCGGCACCCCCGCAGTGACCTCAGACCCCACTCACTTCATCTTGTAGGTGCGGGCGCCGAGGGCCAGGGCGAGCAGCTGGTGTCCCAGGCAGATCCCAAACACGGGCTTGGGCTGGGGCACATCCAGCACCCGGCGCAGGTTGGACACTGTCTCCTGGCAGAGCTGCGGGTCCCCGGGGCCATTGCTGATGAACAGCCCGTCAAAGTCTGTGCCGAGAGAGCAGCACAGTCAGAGTGGGGCCCCCCAACCCCTTGACGTCACCGTAGGGCACCCCAAGGTCCCCACAGGGTCACAGTGGGCAGTCCCGGCTACCAGCAGCAAAGCACCCTGAGCCTGACACCCCAGCAGGGTCACACCAAGGTGTTCTGATGCCACAACACCCATTCCAGTGAGTGGCATCAARGCCTCCCAGTCCCCCAGGGCCCCCCCCACAGGGCCACAGCGATACCACAGTCCAGAGTCCTCCCTGCCAATCACAGCAAGGCATCCCAAGCCCACAGCTCCCCTGTTGTGGTGCCACGCTGAGGGCCCCGAGCACTAAAGGCCCCAGGAATGATGACACCAAGGCTCCCCACCCCACAGCACTGAGCAGGACACAGGTGCCTGCTGTCCYCAGCACCGACCAAGCAGACAGCCCCTGCTCCAGACCCCATTCTCCCCACCCCCAGATCATCCCCAGCCACTGCCATCTCACCTGCAGGGTCCAGCGGGTGGTTCCAGGGCACCACAGTGACCGTGGCCCCCCGCCTGCACAGGCACCGCACTTGGTTGTTCTTCAGGCCGCAGTCAAGGGCGGTGATGCGCAGCGACCCTCCCAGGTTGAACACCCGTGGCGCCTGTGGGAGGGGGAGTGGATGGCCTGGACTCTTGCTGGGGCTGGCTGCCCACAGCGAGGGGCCCCCAGTCCCACTCAGCCCCCCCATCGCACCTTCAGCGACACCTCCTGCACCAGGCGCTGCTTGTTGGGGTCCTCAAAGGAGAGGCTCCCCTCAGGGGTCCCATCCGGCACCAGCTTCCCCAGCAGCGTCCCCTTCTCGCGGATCTTCTTCGTCAGCGCCCGGGTATCCACCCCTGTGGGTGGGCAGTGAGACACAACCCTGCGGCCCTGGCCCACCCCAGCAGGGCCTGCGCCCCAGCAGCATCCTCACCCCAAATGCCAATCCTGGGTCGAACCCCAGGGAGGCAAATTCCAACACAGAGATGGGTCTGGTTTAGAACTTCCAGACCCCCATCCCCCACCCTTTGCTACGGTGTCCCCAGTCCCACCTTCTAGCCCAGGGATGTTGTGGTCCTTCAGCCACTGGTCCAGGGAGTGGGATGCGCTCCAGTGGCTGGGGGTCTCCGAGCACTCGCCCACCACCAGTGCAGCCACGTGGATCTTGCTGGACTCGAACCACTGGGGGGGCAGGGGGTGAGCAGAGCGAGGCAGGGGGTCACCAGCCCAGGAGAAACCCCATAGGACATGGACCCCATCCCCATAGCACAGCACCCAGCCAGTCCTGGGCTGTCACTGCCCCCACCTTGTCCAACACCTATCACAGCTGAGCCTTAGTCCAGCCAAGTCCCTGGATCAGGGAGGCCCAGGATGGAGTGCCCAGTCCCCCACAGTGCTGCTGGACTGCAGCCCACTGCCCGCAGGTCAACATGGCCCATGCCACGGGACCCCTCAGCTCAGCACAGCTGCAGCACAAACAAGCCGATGGAAAAGCACCACTCCCTGCAGCCACAGCCTCGCCAGTGAGCTCCAGGGATGCTGGTATGTACTGTCCCATGGGATCAGGGCTCTGGTTCCCAGGAGCACAGGCCACAGAAGGGACCCACATGGCACAGGCCCGGGSATGGCTGCTGACAGCGAGACCCCCAGGGTCAGCATGGGGAGGCCAGCACAGCACGTCTGCAGCGGGGCTGGACTCTGCCCCGGGATGGGCAGTGTGGAGGCCAAGGGGCTGGGAGGGGGCTGGGGCCTTGAGCAGCCCCTCTGCCCAGCGCCAGCCCTGCCTTGTCCCAGGGTTTCGAGACGCCCACCTTGCAACGGAGCCCTGATGAGGACACACACAGCCCCACGCCCCACATGCTGCGAGGGTGCCCCAATCCCAGTGCACTGGGGTCTCCCCCTGCCCAGCCCCAGTCCGTGCCATGTCAGAGCACTCTGGGCCCCACTGCGGCCCTGGGCCCAGCAGCATTGGAGTCGAACCCCTTCCTGCCACCACGTGCCACTCGCTGCCCTGCCCTGGCACCCTGTACCCTCCTGCCCTGGCACCTCGTGCCGTCCATCCCTGCCTGGCACCCTGCAGCGTCCTGTTCTGCCATGTGCATCAGCACCACCATGACAGCACACGCTGCTCTCGGCCTCGCAGCCCCCTGGGCCCCCTTGCTCACCCTGCTGAGGCCGAAGGCGTCGGGCTCGTCCCGGGGCACTCCGTAGTTACCGACCAGCGGGTAGGTGAGCACCAGGATCTGCGCCTTGTAGGAGGGGTCGGTGAGGGCCTCAGGGTACCCCACCATGCCAGTCTGGAACACTGCCGGGCATCGGGATGGGGATGATGGGGGCAGCCCGGCCCCGCTGGGGAGCACCGAGCCGAGGACGGCCGGGCCGGTCCCAACCCCGCACCCCGGACAGGCCCCGCGGCGGGGCGCCGAGCTGAGGGAATCCCCGGGTCGGGTCGGACCCCCGTTCCCTCCTTCCCGCGCCGCTGCCTGTCTCTGGCCGCCCCCCGACATCCCGGGCCCGGCCCGGCCCCCCGGCCGCACTCACCGACTTCCCCGGCGGCGGCAGCCCCGACGGCCCCGAAGGGGCGGCCAGGCAGCACCGACCCGTCCTGCAGCACCAGGCGGGCCATGGCGTCGCCACGTGCGCTCCGGCGGCTCCGCGGCGGCGGCCGGGCGGGGTGCGCGCGGCTCGGCGGCGGCGGTGGCGGGAGGATCCGGGGCGGGGCCGCGCCGGGACCGCCCCCGGGGCGGGGCGGCGGCCCCAGGTGCACCGGGCGCGGGGGCTCCGCGGGGCAGCGGCGGGCGCGCAGGGAGCAGCGGCCCACGGTACCACCGCTGGTTCGCGGAGCACGGCGGAACGCGGCCGGAGGGGCTGGTGCGGGCGAGCACCGTAGCGCGGCCGCACCTGGGCGGAGCTCCAGGGTGGACAAGCACACACACGACCCGGACCGCAGTGAAGCATCCGAAACCAGGAATTGTAGAGTACAGATGCTGCGGGTTCCGACAAAACAACACGCASTCAGAGAACAAACTTGAATCTACTTTTATAACGACCAATCAGGGGAGAGCGCGAACGCAGTCCCCCACTACCACAAATTATGCAGTCGAGTTTCCCGCATTTGGGGAAATCGCAGGGGTCAGCACACCCGGAGTGCAAGGGATGAGCCTCGCCCTGGGAAAACCACCTGCCTGATCATGGTGTCTCCCCTGCCAGGTAAGTATGAGGCGCTCCCCCCGCGCCCCGCGCCCCCGCCCGCCGCCCCGCTCTGCAACACACGCTCACCCCGCGCCCAGCCCCGCACGGACCCGGCCCCGCGCTGCGGCCCGGCCCTCCCGTTCTKCCCCGCGCAGCGCCCGCGGACGCGCGTGGCGGGCGGCGTGTGCGCGCGGGCTGTGTCCCGTGAGGCCGCGCGGTGGTGTCTCATTTGCATGGACACTCCCCCAGCCCCAGCCCCGTGTCCCGCCCTGGCCGGCTCCGAGCGGTTCTGCGGCGGCGGCGGGAGCTCGGTGGTCGCGTCCCCGCCCGTCAGACCCCACCTTCCCGCCTGTCCCGGGGCTGCGCGGTCTCTGTGCCCGGCGGACCTGCGGGAAGGTCGCGCGGGTGGCTCCAGCGCTGCCTCTCCTTACCGGGGCTCGTCCCTCGTTTGCCCAGTCCTGCCGAGGGCTGATGCCCTGGGTCACTCTGTCCCTGAGCCGTGGGGCTGGCAGGGCCGGTGGTGTGTTCGATGGCCATTTCCATGCCACTGCTGAGACAGGGCAACTCGCAGCACCTTGCTCCCACCGCAGGAGCTGCGGCACAGGGGTCCATGGTGCCTGGAACCTCAGGRTCCCTCGCCACTGCATCCTGGGTCTCCCATTGCCCCTGCTTGGGGGTGGGCAGTGTAACGACCGACAGTCTCCAGTCAAAGCCCTTCCACCTGCTCTCCTCTTCTTCCCCATCCCTTCATGCACTCAGGGTTGTTCCTCTGGTCCCCGCCTGCCGCATTCAGGCCTTGTTTCCAGGCTCTCATGTTCCAGTTTGCTCCCAAGGTGGACTGGCTGAACCCTCATAGACACAACCACCAACAGTAACAAACCCAACGAGACGTTGGTGCCATCCCCAGCAGTTTCCTTATTCATCCTCCAAGCTCAGAAGCCATCGCTACCTGTCTAAATGTTTTGCTGGAGGTCTTCCAAGCAGTGCTAGACATTCACCTTGAATGCTATGAAAGGGCGTTTCTATTCTGCCCCCTTATTCTGCACATGGACAGCATGTGCCACTGTCCTGTGCAGGGACCCCCAGGCCATGAGCAGCCAGCATATCCCCAGAGCCCAGCCAGCAGCGACAGCAGAGGAAGTGGTGCATTGTGTTGGCTGAGGGTGTGTGACGCCCTGTAGGGTCACAGGAGCTGATGGGTCTGGGGTGACATGAGTACCAGTGTTTAACGGCCCCTTCCTTCCCCGTGGAGGGTGCATGGGCACTTCCACGGCTCCGTGTGCTCATGGGCATCCCCTCCATGGGCGTCTGCTCTCCCCGTGCTGCTGCTGGTGCCCAGATCCCCACGGCACTGGGAGCTGCTGGGCTGTGAAGGCCTCTGTGCATGGACCTTGCAGGTGCCAGTGTGTCGACCTGTGCTGGAGCCCTGTACAAGCCATTACCACCCAGGGGTGTCCTGTGTAGCTCCTGCAGCCTTTCCAGTCTCTGGGAAACCTGAGTTCCTCGTCCAGCTGGGGGATGCGTGCCCTGCTTTTCTCTTAGTGTTGGAAATGATACAACTTAAAAAAAAATTTTTTAACTAACTTTAATTAGGGGTTTGTTCACCTTTGCCAAGGAGAGAAAGAAGTGAAGTTTCTTTTCAAAARACTCTGTTCCCTGGACGAGGCCTAATGAGTTTGACATCTACAGAGGTTGGGAGTAGCCAGAAGATACATAAGAAATAAATAACCATTAATGAACATCTACAAACATCGACCTCAAGCATTACCCCCCTGGCGTGGTCGGAGACACCCGGTCTGGAGAAGTCTGATAAGAAAATGGAAGAACGAGAACCAAATTAGCATCGAAGGCGAAGGGATCACTAACCGATAGAAAACCAGATACTAAGAGTTGTATCATTTGGAACCAATGAACTAGAATTTCTTGGCTTTGTCTGTATAAATATGGGAAACATCAGGTAAAGAGTCATGTGTGGTGGAATGATTTTCCCTGCACAACCCCGGCAATGTGTGGATGAAATGATTTTTATTGCACATCCTGGCCAGAACAACATCCTGGCCAGACTAAAGTAATGCCTTAATTCTCTAACACTAAAAGATGTTGCTGCAGAGTTTTTGTTATTCAAAGCAAGATCTCTGTGGGTTTTTTTCCTTAAGGCATTACTTTGGGGGAAATATAATATTGATGGTAGAATTGGCTACTGAAAAGAAATCACTAGTGCTGGTATAATCAGCTATCCTCTATTAAATACGTGTGCAAAGTTATATAAGTGACTATCAAAAGTGAGTTTGATCCTCGGCACCTGGTTAAAATGCAATTGTATGGTGAATTCTAAAGTATTTGGTGCACAGAACAGTTTGTCTTTCGTGGCAAAAGCTAAAACAAGGTTTCTGTTGTAGAAAGCCAGGACTGGCGGGTTAAAATCCTGAAGCCAATTCTGCAGGGTGAAATTGTGCTGTCCCAAGGAGTTTTAGTCTCCTTCTGTGAAACCAATTTAGGGTCCAAGACCCTTTTGTGCGTTTTTTTCTGAAGTTATATAAGTGACTATCAAAAGTGGGTTTGAGTCTCAGCACCTGGTTAAAAGTATAAAATGCAATTGCATGGTGAATTCCAAAGTCTTTGGTGTACACAACAGCTTGTTTTTGGTTGCAGAAGCTAAACCAAGGTTTTTGTTGTAGAAACAGTTTTTCTGTCCCAACCGAGAGCTTCAAGACCTCTCCATATGTGGGGTGTAAGTGCCCAAGGGGTTGCGGTCTGCTGTAGCAGGTTTGAGTCCTGCAGTGAGTTTTGGTGCCAATTGACAGGTTCAACTGCTCTCCGTGTGCAGAGTTTTTGTTTTTCCCTCAGTTTTGGTGACATTAGCAGGGTCAGCCAGCAGCAGAGCTGAACCCATGTCCATGAGATACATTCGGTCACCCCTGGCCCTCAGCCCCTGTGCTGCCCCACGGGACTTCTCCCGCTGGCGGTCCAGTGGTGGCCACGCTCTGCCAGTGCTGTGCCTCCGGCCCAGCCCCGCTCTGCTCTGACACCGAGTCCTGGACGGCAGTAACCGCACCCGGACCCRGAGCAGGAGCAGGCGCCGGTTTCGGGCAGCGAGTGGGCGGGGCCTGGAGGGGCCGGGTGGGGCAATGAGAGCGCGCAGCCACCGGCTGCAAATTCATGCAAATCACACCGGGAAAGGGGCGGTACCTTGCAGATGAGGGAGTGTGTCCATGCAAATGAGACACCACCGCGCGGCCTCACGGGACACAGCCCGCGCGCACACGCCGCCCGCCACGCGCGTCCGCGGGCGCTGCGCGGGG